>VZRX01005078.1:0-31027 GCA_013398075.1 Notiomystis cincta | reverse complement strand
TGAACAGAAATGTGCCCTGGAAGTGTCTGCACAATATCCAGCAAGAGGCTGGCAGCACAGCAGAGCAGCAGGGAACCTGTGGGAAAGTGGGCTCTTCCTCCCTCTGTGTGCTCCTCTTCCATATCCAGAGCAGTGGGGTTTAAAATCAGAATCACTGAATGGTTTGGCTTGGAAAGGACCTTAAAGATCATCTCATTCCAAACCCCCTGACACAGGCAGGAACACCTTCCACTGTCCCAGGCTGTCCACTGATCCAAGCCCTGTCCAACCTGGCCTTGGATACCTCCAGGGATCCAGGGGCAACCACAGCTGCTCTGGGCACCCTGTGCCAGGGCCTCCCCACCCTCACAGGGAAAAATTCCTTCCCAGTATCCCACTTTCCGATATCCCACTGCCCTCTGGCAGTGGGAAGCTGTTCCCCCTTATCCTGTCACTCCATGCCCTTGTCCCCAGTCCCTCTCCAGCTCTCTTGGAGCCCCTTCAGGCACTGGCAGGAGCTCTGAGCTCTCCCTGGAACCTTCTCTCCCCCAGGCTGCACACCCTCAGCTCTCTCAGCCTCTCCCCAGAGCAAAGGTTATTCTCTTCAGAAACCCCAAGCAAGTGCTGGATGTCCCAAAGATCAAAACCACACCTCCCCAGCGATTTCTCCCACTCCATGGGCACTGCTCTGATGCACTCTCTGCACAAGGAGTGCAGCACAAAGTCATTCCCAGCTCAATCCCAGCTCCTCTGGGGTTCAAAGCCTTTACCTTTGAATCAGCTGGATGTTTATACCTCCAAACTTCACATGGGTTGACCTTTTCCCATCTCCTGTAGATGCCATGCAGTCCTGGAGCTAGAGCTCTTCCCAAAGCCTGGATGGCCTCAACCAAATCTGACAGCTCAGAAAGGTCTCTTTTCTACACATTTTACAAAAAAAAAGGTGTTTTTCATAAATCCTTTTGTGCATAGAGAGCCCTAAACATCCTTGCTTGTAATATCCATCCTAATAACCTTTGATGTCCTTGGGAAGTTGCCATAGTGGCAAAGGGAAGGCTGTGATGTGGTGCTGTGGTGCTCATCAGGACGGGGCTCTGGAGGGAACCACGTCCACAGGGAACAGTAAAAATCTCAATTCACACCAAAATAAACAGTTATTTGGAGGCTTGCATTCAATTCTGCATTTTGGGGGGGTTATTTTACAGGCTACCAAGGCCAGAAACAACATTCTCAGGACTCTCTGGCTTGAGCCTGTCTGTTTTTTGGGTGGGAAATGAAGAACAAGGTACCAATTATTTATAATTATCTGAAAGATGGAAAATCCCTGAGATTCAGCCTTGGCATTCTGCTGCATCCCCTTCTGTGGCACCACAAGCTCTCAGTCAGGTTTGATGTTGTCCAAGCTGCTCTTGACCTGCATCACCAATTNAAAAAAAAAAAAAGCTAAAAATAATGGAGTTCTGTGAACAATTTACAGCGAAAGAAATCAGCCTTATTGTAGGCTTTTAAAAAGGCTCCCAACTCTCTCTCTGCCTCTATTTTTTTTTTTAATCAGTATCTTATCCAGAACTGGAATCCTGTCAAGAATAGTGGATAGCAGAGAACGATAACTTCTTATTATGTGTATAGTGATTTTATGAATTCAGTGGGGAATGAAATGCAATTTTGTCAGACTTGTCTGTGTTCATAATGACCAAGTCAAATTAATCATCGTGGATAATACTCCTGTGTCAGCCATTCAAGAGATTTTTTAATAGAATTTTTCTGATTCATGTCTTGCAGTACATCAGATCTGTAGTAATGCAGGCACTTCTAAAAATCAGTGCAATTATGGCTTCTTGTTGGCCTGTCATTTTCCTGGAATAAAAATGTCTCTGCAGAAGTCATATACTGTACATAAACCAAAATGGAAAACAAAAATATAGTTACAATTAGGCTTGATTTTTTTCTAAAGATTTAATATCTTTTTTGGGCCATTATTTATAGGCAGTACATGCAGCTCCAGAGCTCGACGTGAAGATGGATGGGTTTATCACAACACAGACCAATTTTATCCTGGTTGTCACTCCTCCTTTGATTGCCCTGTGAGTTAGTGGCTTTTGCAGGCATGGGAATGACTATCTCATAGAACAAACAGGGGATAGGTAATGGGTTTGCAGGCAAATTATTGTGTTTATTAAAAATGTATCCAGGAAAGGCCACTCAGATCCCAAAGGGCTCCTGCTCAGGAAAACCTCTGGTTCAAGCAAAGGTTACCATTTCCATAAAGGCAGATCCACATGGCAGGGGCAGCAGAGCAGCAGGCACAGAGAGGATTAGCAATGCTGTGGTTACCCTCCTGAGGAAAGAGAGACAGACAGACCCCTAATACCCTGGTGACACAGGCAAAAATGAGTTCTGGAAGTAGATACCCCCAGGAATAAAGAGGCAGAAAAATGTAATCAGATATTCAGCCTCTCATGGCAAGGCAGCTGCTGCCTTGTAGGAGAGGGCAGGGCAGGACCCTGCCAGGGCCCCACACATCCCACAGGGAGCTCCTCCTGGGACAAGCGTCCCTCCTTCTGGTGCCACAAGGTCCTCCTGTGCACGGCAGCACCGTGTCCCTGCAACCCCCAGACAGAATGGTTGGGTTGGGAGGGATCCTCCAGTTCTGCTCCTGCCACAGGCACACCTCCCACGAGACCAGGGTGCTCCAAGCCTTTTCCAGACAGGATATTAAGGCTCAGTTCCTGCTGACAGCATCTTCAGAAGAATTCAAAGTTGGTTTACACAGACGTCAGCAATAGCCAGGGCTCCTGGAAACCCTCTGCTGTATCTCCACGTTCAGGGCTGGGGCTGTGGGGGACATTTGATGCACAGTTGCTCCTGCATGACCCACAGCAGTCCCTCAGCTCACCTATTTCTCCCTTCCCTCCCCACATTGGCGAAGGAACTGTTTCCTTTCACTGCTGTTCTTCCCCAGCCGCTCAGAGCAAACGTGGCAGCGCTCCAGGGAAAGGCAGGAGATGTGCAAGCTCTGCTCCACGTTGGCAAAGAGCAGCCTCTGTCATCTGCCTCAAAATCAGCCTCCTTAAAATTGTTTATAATGATTTTTGCCTGGTTTTAAAATGTATTAAAGGCACTGTACATCCAGGGAGACAGCAGCCAATGGGATCTAAAATTAGACTGACTAGGCGAGACAAATATAAATCCATTTCTTTTCTTTCCTAGGATCTTGCCTGGAAGTGAATACAAGGAATATCATATTCTACTGAAGAACATCACGCATTTCAGGGAATTATTTGAGTACAGGTTTTACATAATTGCCTTATTTGTCTCATGGCATACTGAACTTGCATAATGAGCTCAGGGCACTCACAGCAATCCATTGTTGGGCTGGATGGATTTGGTGGAGGATGCTGAGCCCAGGGTGTGTTACACAATGGTCTATAATGCACTGTAAGCAGGTCAGGAGATAAGGCAGCCCAAAACCAGGCGCAGGCAAGGAGGAATTAGCAAAAAGCACTCTAAGAAATGAATTCAACCTGGCTTCAGCTGAGCCAGAAGGACACAGAGCAGGAGGGAAACTACACTCTGTACCATGCTTGTTCCCTTTCAGGTTTTGTCTTAGGGCATTTCCCTTGTGCTCCAAGCTGAAGGAGTGGAGTTAAGGGATTAAACCAAGCCTTTGTGCCACGTTTTGCATGGATGATTTGTTTGCACCACATTTTCCAGAGTTTCACCTCAAAAGACATGTCCTCCTCATAGCACGTGGCCTTCAAGCCACCCTCTGCTCTGGGGGCCTGCAGCAAGGTCCCTCAGCAAAGCCACAACAGCAACACAACCCATCTGCAACCCAGACTTTTTTCCCCCCAAATATACCCTGTTTGGGTTTGTTCTTGTCTCATCAGCACAGAGACATTTTCTGAAGAAGCCCTGCATGGCCCTCACCACCCAGGGCACACCAGGAGTGGTGTGAACAAGCCACCAGAGACACACCCAAGAGCACACCACCGTGAAGCCAACACTGAGAGTCCCATGCTGGAGCTAAAGAGACAATTACAATTTTTTCCTAAATGCCCCACATGACCCCTTGGTTTGCTCCCCTTGCACCAGCTTCCCACACAGAACTAAAGCACTTCACCTCAGGCTCTGCTTTTATTCCACAGCACTGGGGATGTTGGTCCTGCTCATGGTCCCAGCTCTATAAAGGCTGAGCAAAGAGCAGTTCCAGCTTGAATTTTGGGGATCAGCCACATTTATTCATCACCAACTGGTACTTTTGCTAAATTTCTTGTTATTTCCTGTTGGTAACACCTTTGAACCACAAAGCATCACTGCAATTCCACTCAGATTTGAGCCCTCACGCTTCCCAAACCAGGCTCAGGAGCCCAGAGCAAACTGACAAGAAAACTGTAGATACTAAAAAACCAAAAAGTAATAAATGCCAGCAGAAGCAGTTCCCCCCCCCATCACCCAGACTTGATGTGTGTGATTAGCATGAGGAAGGCAGGGATGTGGGGATGGCTTGCATAATGTGGTGCAATCTAGCCCCTCCCCCAGGGTGCCCAGCTGCTGCAGAAGCAATTTCACAGCTCATCATCCATTATGAGATTAAAATAATTTTTTTTGCCTCCCGTGAAGTATTAATAAATTGTGCAGGCAGACCAGAGTTAGTGCCATTTACACAAATGGTACTGAATCACCCACCTAGTTATTTCTTAATGGATTGAGTATGTGTGTTCCTCCTTAGCCTGTAATTTAAAAACCTAAGTACACAAAGCTGTTTATTTGTCTCATCAGGCCCTGAGCCAGCACCTACAGAGCCTGGGGACAGCGGGACAGAGGCAGAGCTGCTGCCTCCCCTGGACCTGCCCCAGCACTTTACAAGGGAAACAATTCCAAAACATCCACATCAATCGATGGGAAAAGGGAAATGCACCACGAAAAACCCGAGCCCACGCTGAAATCCCTCCTTTCTGGGGTAAAACTCACTGAGGCATTGCTGATGTAATCAGCTCCTTTGGCAGTGAAGATGTAAAGCTGCAGTCAGATCACCACTAATGGCTCTTTGAATATCCTTGCTTTATTATGGTATCAGACGAAGAAGGCATGTTTAATGTTTAAACTTCTGACAACAAATGCCTTCAGCAAATATTTTATGTATTTATTCAGTGCTTCCTAAGCACCTGTCGCCTCAGCAGCTGAGGTACTGCTTACCTTTTTTTATATTTGTTTTATTAAAATTAAGAATGTACCACAGCTCTGTAAAATGCCACCTTCTTCCCTCCCTTTACTCTTTACCCCCAAGAGCAGTCGAAATTCTTCACCCATCTGTCCACTGCCAAACATTTCAGGCTGCCAGGAAGTTGCCAAAATGGGGAAAGGAAATGAACTGAAATCACCAGGGTGGTAAATCAGCTTCCCACATTATCCCAAAGACCCTGAGCCCCCAAATCTGGCTCTGGCACGTGGGAGATGTGCCAAAGCCAAAGACTTCTGAGCCAGCTCTGCCAAAGCAAACCCTGAAGTGGGATGGAAAGAGCCTCGACCCAGTTGCAAAATGACAGGGTTTGGTTGGCCAAGGGAGGTCTAAAACAGATTAACCACGGGATTGGGATGACTCAGTCCTTACAGATCCTAAATATGCAGAACTCAGAAACGTGCCAGCCATGGAATCACAGAACAGAAGAATCACTGAGGTTGGAAAACACCTGCAAGAGCATCAAGCCCAACCTTTGACTGACCATACCCCTGAACCCAGTACTCCCAGTCCATGGGATGTCAAGGTAAGAGAAGCTGTGGCTGCCCCTGGATCCCTGGAAGTGTCCAAGGCCAGCTTGGACAGGGCTTGGAGCACCCTGGAATGGTGGAAGGTGTCCCTGACCATGGTGGGGGGTTGGAACCACATGAACTTTAAGGTCCCTTCCCACCCAAAGCCTTCCATGATATCTACACAGGATCTCTCTCCACCTCCTCTGCATTTTCTGAGCTCCTGAGCGCCACAATTACAACTCTTCCTCCACAATCAACAGCTCCAAGAATTTTGTTCTTTTCCTCCCTTACCCAAAGCAGAAGCTGTCATGTCACAGGAGCACAAAGGTGCTGGGGCTGTTAGGGAAAGCAGGCAGCACCAGGAGACTCGTGACAGAGCTGTGAGAACTGGAACATGGTGCATGGCCAAGTATCCAAACCCCGGTGTAGGCGTGAAAATCTCAGCCTTAAGCCTCCAATATGTGAATTTTGGGAAACAAACAGATTTTATCTTTAACAATTTTAACAGCTTTTTTTTTTTTTTCTTTAATAAAACCAGGCTTATATATGGTATCTAAAAAAAAACAGGAACACACACACATGGCTGGGAGAGGCTCATCTATGCCCTAAATCAGACACTCATCAAGTTCCTTCTAAAGCATTAAGCAGCCTGGACAAAATGAGCAGTGAGAGTAGGAACTGTCCTTTCAGGAGGAAGGCAAAAAGGAAAATCAGCACATTAATAAACAAAATAGCAATGTTTCCCTACAGTAAGGACAGCTGTCTGTCTAAAAGGACAGCCAGGGCAACATCCTGCTGCTCACAGCCAGGAGCCTGCATCAGGGACCAAATCCAGTGCTGGCCCTGGCAGCTCTAGAGGCCATGGACAACATGGAATGGCTTTGCAGAGGAACAGAAGGGCAAGAGGGCTCACATCAACACCAGCCCAACCCTCATCACACGACCAGAAGGCCCAACCAAACATCCAAGGCATGAGGTGGGATAGGTCCCACCTATCTGGAGGCCAAACCACCTGAAACTCTCCATTCACTGAGCAGCTGGAGAGGTGTTTCTGTTCTTTTCACTGGCTTAGACACACCTGGGCAGAAGTGGAAGAGTCAGCATGAGAGGGAGAGATGCTGATGGAGAGGAGGGGGAGGCTCTCAGCAGAGCAGGACTGCACATAACAAAACCAAAACATCAACCCCATGGTAAAAATTCTCATTTTCCCAGTGTACTCAAGGCTGCAGCTGCTCTCTGTCAAATCCAAGCCCACACAAGGCCCAGATATTTCCAGAAACCTGGGATGACTCAGAGCCAAGTGCTTCTATTGCCAGTTCTGGCACCAAACTGGGCACCTCGAGTCCCACTTGGCATTATCAAAAAGCATCAGCCCAATCTGACCCCAAATACAACCAAAATGGGACAGATCCTTTTGAGGGAGATTATACTAGAGAAGTTTGTCTGCAAGCTAAGCTGCATCAGCTTTCACCACTTTTCCTCCCATCCTTGTTCTTGATATCAAATAACAGGAATCTCTTTCCAGACTGAAACAGTGTAAGAAAGAAATCAAGGATTTGCATGGTCAAAAGGAGAGGAAAGCAGGTGTCTCCTACAGGGATATTGCAGCAGTCATTGATGCAGAAGTCTGGAAATCAGGACAAACAGAATTCCACTGCATGTTGCACTCTGGTGTTTCAAAAATTAAACACCATCACATGAGCTGCTCAGAGCACTCCAGAGTTTCCTGCACTTTACAGAGCAGCATTTTTTGTTTGGATCACCAGCATCTCTGCCTGAGCATGGTAAGATCCTTCCTAAAGCTACATTCAAGTGCCCAGTAACTTGTCTCAACACCAGTGTGGGTTTGCCAGGCTTGCAGCACCCTGACCTGTACCCTAAACCCAGCCCCTGCTGCTCCCTGGTGCCCCATCTCTCAGCTGGATGCAGCCTGGAAACAAGCACTTTTTGGGTATTTGCTTCCAAAATGCACTAGGAATTCACAAAGCCTGGGAAAGAAAGCTTCTCAAAGAAAAGCAGCTCCCCTGGGGAGCCTGAGCCCTCAGCACCACGTAGGTGTGTGGTTTTGTTTAGAAGTCATCTGGAATTCTTAAAATAAATTTGCTAAATTGTCTTCCAGAGACTGGTGGCTTTGCTTTTTTTTTTTTTTTCTTCCCTCTCCTTAATAAACTTTCAGGGGTATCTTTATTGTTATGTCTAATTTTAGCGAAAACTAACACTTCCTGAGATTCAATTTCTCTTATAATTGTTGGAAGGAAACTAAACTGTCTGCTGTAAACATTCACTGTATTGTGTGAAAAGTATCTTTATTACAGCCCACTGGGAATACCAATAAAATTCCCAATCCTAGCCCTTCCTCACTTTCTTTTTTAGGCCTCACTCTTTTCTCTTATGAACCCATTATTGTCAGTTCAAACATTCTGCAGGCGAGATATGAGAACTTAAAATATATTATTTAACAATCAAGGGTGGAATAAAGACTTGTGAGCAGTAGGATCCTTCCTGCCTTCCCTTTCAATCCCTTCTATGATAGAAAATGAGGATGGCTCTTCCATTTGTCTGCGTTCCTGCTCGGAGCTGATGTAAAAAATCTCATTAGTTTAGTCTGACATATATTCAATACATTCTATGTACATATTTTTTTTTCATTCTATTCTACAGCTGCAAAATGATACTAAATTTCATCAGATTGGAATGAAAACTGTGGTCTTGGAACATTTCCCTTTAAGGGTCTTACATTTATTCAGAATTCATGAATCATTTTCCAGTAATACAACTATAATTATTCTTAAAGTGTTATGTTTGAAGGTTTAATATGAAATACTTGCAAAAAAGCTCTTTTTCCCTTTGATAGTTTGTAATCTTCATGGTAATCAGATCAGTTAGCTCCTTCCCACAGCAGCCAGGAAAATACAATTTAATACGAATCTCATCCTCTTCACTCATGTTTTAATTAAAGTCATAAAAGCCAAGTCATATTTTGCCCTTTACGGTGTACACAGATGTACAGACCTGAGCCAGACAGCATCAGACCTGCCACTTTCGATGGCAGCTGACGGGTTTGCTGCTTTGAGAGAAGTTTAATGCAGGCTGGCTCAGAGGCTGCTGATAAGGGACGTGGTGGCAGCGATGGGTGAGACTCAGCACAGTCCTTGGCAGAGCTGCCAAAGAGGTGATGGAGCACGGACCAGGCGTGGAGCTCGTGGAGCAGCTTCCTTCAGCTGGTTCTGTGCCACAGCCCACCTCCCTGGTGAGCTTCCCAGCTGCCTGTGAGTTTTGGTCCCCACCATGGCTCTGTGTGTCCCCTGAGAGGGACAGCGTGTGTCCCCACGGAGCAGAGCCAGTGGGGCTGTGGCCAGCTCAGGTGCCCTGCTCTGCCCCGGCCCCACGAGCCAGGACAGGTTCGAGGGAACGCCGGGCTGTGAGCAGAAGGAGCTGGATGGCTGCACAGCCCTCAGCATCCCCCAGCGCCTGCAGAGCCCTGATATCATGGAATCATGATTGGAAAAGCCCTCCAATATCATCATGCCAAATCTGTGACCCATCTCCACCTTATCAGCCAGCCCAGAGCACTGAAGGCCACAGCCGTGACACTCCCAGGGATGGGAACTCCAGCACCTCCCTGGGCAGCCCACTCCAACATCTGACAACCTCTGCAGTGAAGAAATTCCTCCTGATATCCAATCTAAATCCCCCATGGCACAGAAGAGGCCATTTCCTCTTGTTCTATTGATATATGCCTGGAAGAAGAGCCCAACACACACCTGGCTGCCCCCTCCTGTCAGGGAGTTGTGCAGAGCCACAAGGTCCCCTCTGAGCCTCCTTTGCTCCAGGCTGAGCCCCTTCCCCAGCTCCCTCAGCCTCTCCTGGGGCTCCAGACTCTTCCCCAGCTCCCTCAGCCCCTCCTGGGGCTCCAGACTCTTCCCCAGCTCCCTCAGCCTCTCCTGGGGCTCCATTCCCTTCCCCAGCCCCGTTCCCTTCCCTGGACACCTCCAGCCTCTCAGTGCCTTTCCTGAGAGGGGCCCAGCCCTCGAGGTTCCTCAGCAGCGCCAGCTCGGGGGACAAGCCCTCCCCTCATTCTGCTGGCCACTCAGTTTGGATACACATGCTCTGCTGATGGCCCTGCCCTCATGGGGCTGCAGCGGAACCCAACCTGCACTGCCCAGGGCAGCCTCAGAGCTGACATAGACAGAAGGGCTTGTTCTGTCAGGGCAGAGGCAGCAGAGGGGTTTCCTTTCTGCCCAGGCCTTCATCCAAACGCTGAAGTGGAAAATAACATTTTCTTGCTGGCAGTAAGTGGCTCCTCAGTTAATCACTGTGTGTGACAGCAGACCTAAACAGCAGCTCAGGCTGAGTGAGGAGGAGGAGGGAAGAAGTAATCAATCAGGTGGGAAAGGAAATCCCAAGAGCAAGGGGCTGGGTGTTTTCTTCCCCACTCCTGTGGCCCCCGAGCTGCATTTCCACAAATAAACAGTTTGGCAGAGTGATTCCCCAGAGTCCACTGGAGAAGCAAACCACCCTGTGTAGGAGCCAGCCCAACCCTCCCCAAGGGGACACAGGAGGAAATTCTCCCTCATCACAGCTCCCTGAGAGTGCTGGGCTGTCAGAGCTCAGCATCAGTCCCTGGCAGGCACAGACCTGGCTCCCAGTCACGCTGTGTCACAGGGGGAATTTGGGAGATGTGCTGAGGAATTAGCACAAGGAGCTGGAGAATCCAAAGGCACAGACAGTTTGCGGATAAAAGCTCTGTGATTGCCTTTGGCTGAGGCCACCACTCCAGGCCAGCCCAGGAGCAGCAGGAGGTGACTAGAGGGGCCCTGGAGAGGGTTGAAGCACACACAAGCACCGTATTAACCTGAGAGCTGTGCTTTAAAGGGGGTCTGCTCCCTCCAGAGCTGCTCCAGCCTGTCCCCCTGCAGGTCCCCACCCTGCCCTGGGCCATGCTGACCACCAGAGACAGTGGCTCTCTTTACACCACGTGCAGTCCCTTTACAGCAGTGCTGAGCACAGGGGAAATCCTTGATAAAGTGACATTTTCTTGGCTAAAGCACTCCACCTTACTCTACCATTTGCTGCTCTTTTATGCGCCATTGGCTTTACAAGCCCAGCAGCACTGCTGGACAGCCAGGCCACGTGTCCTCATGCCACAGGAGTCACCCTGCACACCAGCAGGTCCTGTTCAGCCTGACTGGACCTCAGCTGTGCCCCTGGTGCTCTGAAGCAGTCCCAGTTCCTCCATCTCCACCCTCTAGCACACAGGGAGCATTTCTGGAGTCTGGGATGCACCTTTCCCTCAGCCCCACTGGTGGGCATGATGGCATTTCAGCCCCAGGAACTACCCCTGCCCAATCCTCCATCAGAACTCCTCTTGGTATCAGTGTTTTCTGTATGTAAACCTTCAGATCAAGAAGCAGCAGCAGCAAAGGCTGTTTCCCAGGGGGATGGACATTGTCCTGCTGCTCCTTCTCTGCCAGCCCCCAGCTTCCCACCACGTCCCCAGCCCCTGGGGTCCCACCATCTCCTCAGCTGCAGCTCTGCTGCCTCCAGCCCTGGGCCAATCTCCTGCACAGATTGGATTTTTATTATTAATTTTTAAATGTTTCACTGTTTCCAGACCTTTTCACAGCAAAAGAAATCCCATCTCTGGCTGAAGATCCTCAGGCACGTTTTGATTCCACATCTCACAGGACAAGGGCTACAGCCAGATGTGCTGCTTAATACAGACACTCTTTAGCACTGGGTCAAAAACATCCCTGAGCTGATTCATATCCCAGAAAACCTTGGAAAGACACAGGAAAGACAAGGAAAGGTAACTGCTGGGCCTGGCCAGAGCTGGCTGTGGTCTCCAGGGAGACCTTGGAGAGTGGTGGATGCTGTGCCTAGCCCTCAGGCTGTCAAGTGTGGTGTGTGTCCTCCAGTGCACCTGAGGATCTCCTCCTCCCTCCTGCCTTTGCCCCTAACCCTAAACCTATCAGCAGTCTCCTTGGTGAAATATCTATACTACAACAGTTGATGAAATTGGTGAAATTCAACCACTACAACAGTTTCAGTGTTTCCCATCCCTACCAGATGCTCTGTGCCACCTGACAGGTGTCTTCAGCTGTTTAAGATGCTATTTCTTCTTCCCTTTTTTCCCCAGAGCGAATGCAACAGAAGCAGAGACCATCCATTTTGGTCTAGGAATGGCTCAGCTGCAATAGTTTTTCACTCTCAGGTACTTCGTGGCTGTTTTTCAAACACCCTATTGCTAAAAACTTAGGAGTCCCTTGAGACCAAGGGCTGAAGATGATGTTCACTCTGCTTGTAATACCAAGGGATTTTTTATTACTATTTTATTTAAACACTCTAGCCTGCCTTGCACCATCAGTAAAACCTTCTCTTGCTATGACTAAGCTACAGGAATTGCTTCCTGACTGCACCTTTCAAAAATTTCACTGTCACACAGGAGTTCATGCAAAATTCACAAGCCTGGATCATCAGCTGTAGTGCTCAACTCCCAGACCTCGCCTGGAAGGTTTTCCATTAGCTGCTGATTATAATAAATGACATGTAACACTCTATTGTTCATTCCAAAATAGTACATGAGATTCTCCCTGAATCCTCTGCTGAGAAAGGCATTTAGTATCTATCAAAATCTCCCCTCTATTCTTTCTTCTGCAGCACAACATCTGAAATTATACACTGTTACTCAAAGAACAGCAGGGAAAGAGCAAAAGCTGTATCTTAGCATGGGGGCCTGCAGTGCACACTCCCAAACTCTGTGTAATCCTCTTTCAGCTCTGAGTCTATACAAACCTCTCTCTTCTCTTCGCCAGGGGTGTTTTATACACAGGGATCTGTATGTTCTCGCAGTATTTGCAATATATCCTTGTAAAAGCATTGGGAGCCATCAGTTATTTACTTTCAGGTGTGCTCTACCCCCCATGGGGCCAATTCCAGACTTTAAAAATAGAGATTATTTGCAGATTGGAAGAGAGCAAGACTCTGCACAGGCACAAGAGAGCAAAGTCCAGTGAGCACAAGACTGCTGGAGATTCAGGAGCACCAGAGCTCTTCACATCCCCTTAAAAAAGGAGGCCATTTTTTTAAACCCCTCACTTATATGTGACTTTCTTTAACACTCACCAACCTCAGGTATCATCTCTTCCTGTGATCAACAGATCAAGCCAAAATCAACAGAATATGGAGCTCCCAAGCCTTGTCTCCTCAGTTATTCACTCAGAGTGGTGAAACACTGGCACAGGCTGCCCAGAGAAGCTGTGTCTCTCCCATCCCTGGGAACATCCAAGATCAGCTTGGACAGGACCCTGATCTAATTGGAGATGTCCCTGCTCCTTGCAGGGGGTTTAAATTAGCTGACTTTTAAGGGTTCCTTCCATCCCAATCCATTCTGTGATTTATGAAAGTTAAAATGAGTTCTTTCATGTGCAAAGGATTTATTAGAAACACCAAAGTTCATTAGGGGACTTGAGTGGAAATTGCACAAAGAATGACCTCACCACAGGCTCTGATTCTCTGTGCAGACCTTTCAAGGGAAGGACCCCCCTAAGGAATTGCTCAGCCACATGTATGATCTCCTGGGTTCTTCCTGCCTTTCTTCCCAAGCAATCCCAGGTTCCAGGCAGTGGCTGTGGTGACCATGAGCAACCTGCTGTGCCTTACGGGACCAACAAAATGCTGCAAGCTCCTCCAAATTCACACATCTGGCAGGTCAGAGGCCAACTGCCACAAGAAGATCTCACACCTGAGCAGTTGCATGTTGTTGCTTCTCTGTCAGTGACTGATGGATTGAAACCCAAAGTCCACTTTGGTTCCATTTTCCAGCTTCCTCCTCTGGAGGGAGGAGCAGGAACGAGGGCAGGGTGTCCCACACTTTGTCAGCAGCACCCAGCTGCCCTGGCTCTGCCCGGGGCTCCACGGCCACCTCAGCCCTATGCTCTGGCTCCACGGTCCCCAGCAGGGAGGGGGAGCCCCTGCACCCACGTGGGGCTGCCCCAGCCCCAGGTTTATTTCATCAAGTGTTGACATTTTGCTGTGATTCAGTCAGGATTGGTGGGAACAACACGTCTGCCAGTATTATGACAAGGTTTGAAGGCAAATTTTACAGCAGAGGCTGCCAAGACGATCTCTGTCTCGTCTGGAGCGTTAGCAGAACATGAGGAAGGTACCCATAGCTTCCCACACATCATTAATTTCTAATTATCCTGTCCTTGCTTTCTGCATTATCACTTATTTACCAAACACAGCTTAATTGGACCGCCCATTTCCTTAGAACCAGCAAAGCCATTGTTATGTTAAAACCAATGTTCTAAATGTTATTTATTATTTGATAAACCTTGTGTAACCCTGAATGAAGACATTAAACGGCAAGAACACTACTTCAAAATCCCATTTTAAATAAGTCACCAAGACAGCTGTGCCTTTATAAAACACATTAGAGTGGCACTCAGAGCACATATGGCTCAGGGATATATACAAATTATACAATTTCTGTCATTCGATCAAATAAGAGGGACGTTTTGACCCCAGAAATGAGTCAAATGCAAGTTGTAATTCCAGCCCCAGTGGAGGTAATGGATCCTGACGGCTGATCAAAGAGCCCTGACCATTTGACCCACCAGATCAGCCACTCACTGTATCTATTATGGCTCATACAGACCCCAGCGTGGAGATACGCGGAGGCAGAGAGATAAAGGGCAATAGATACAGGAGATAAATGCTGATTTATACACACCCAGGCACATGGGGACCTGCAGATGGATCCCACATGTCCGTGGCTAACCCCACAGCAGTGCTCATACAGGCTGACAAATGTCATCTCTCCTAAGTGCCTCTCCCTCAGGGAGGCAGCAATCCCCTGTGCCCAGCAGGGCTGCCAGGTCCCACACAGCCAGGGAAAACCCACCTTCTGCTTCAGGAAATATCCTGCCCCACAGAAACACATCCCTGCCCACAGATCTGCTCTCCTGGCAGTGTAAGTGTAAACAGCCCCATCCACAAGTTACCCAGTCTCACCCTAATGCCCAGAGCCCAAATTAAAGTCTCTTGTGCTGCTCTACGCATCAGCTGAACCACTTGATGTCATCTGCAGCAGGTGTCTCACCAGGCTGGGGTGAAATCCTGCCCTTTTCAGCCATAGAATCCCAGAATGGATGGGTGGGAAGGGACCTTAAAGCCCACCCCATTCCACCTCTGCCATGGGCAGGGACACCTTCCACCACCCCAGGGTGCTCCAAGCCCTGTCCAACCTGGCTTTGGACACTTCCAGGGATCCAGGGGCAGCCACAGCTTCTCTGGGCATCCTGCTTTTTCAGTTGTGGAATCCTGGAATGGTTTGGCTTGGATCTTAAAGCCCATCCAGTTCCACACCCCTGCCATGGGCAGGGACCCTTTCCACTATCCCAGGCTGCTCGATGCTGCTGTGCAAACCTGGCAGCCAAGACCTGACATTTTGGACACACAGATGGGCAGCATGAGCCTGCCAGCAGGAGCAACACACAGGGATAGCATTAGGAGCAGGAAATGATGTGCAAATGACTTTGTCAATTTAACTCTCCGATTTTCATTTGAACTCTCACATTTTCAACACTTTCTAGCAGTGGCTCCTGTCTGTGCCCTCACTTCCAGAGAGCAAAGAGCTGCTTATGCAGCTCTCCCTGGCCTGAACAAACCACACTGGTGTTGAACAGCCTTTCCACAAGGAGTCACACCAATTAACTTGTTGGGACAGAAACGAGCTAGTTGCTCAGCTGGAATAAGCCATGAACTGAAATCTCCTGGAATTAGGCAGACCATGGGATCCAAACTGTCCAGTGATGAATAATCAGCTCTTTTCTCCTTCATGCTGCCTGTTGCCCTGCCAGCAGCCAGAGGTATTCATGGAGGGAGGGGAAATGCAGCAAAAACCCTCCCCAAGGCTTTCCATAATGTCCCTGCACTGAGCAGGCACGGAGTCACAGCCCTGCCCCCAAAAGCCAAGGGACAGTGGTCCCCAAAGTCATGCCAGGGCCTGGCAGTTCCCCACCACCCCATCACATCACCCCCAGCTCCCTGACAAGGCAGCTCCTGCATTTCTTCCCCCAGAACATGGGATGGGGACACCTTCTCACGGGGGATTCCCAGGAGGAGTTAATCCATGTTTCTAAAGCACCCAGGGACTCCTCCTGCAAGTGCAAAAGCCTCCATGCCAAATAAAACCCCAAGCTCATTCCTCTCCTGGAATTTCCCAACACTTCCCTTTCCTGGTGTTACTGTCCTTATCACAAAGACCTTAATAAATGTATTTTCCTACTGATTTTCCAGGTGTTTCTATTTCTTTTACCAGCACCATTGCAATTTACTCATCAGAGCCCTTCGTATCTGTGTATTTCTTGGGATTTTTGCATTACTTAATTCCCTGCCTCTGTTTGGGGAGGAGGGTGGGAAAGAAAGAAAGAAAGAAGGAGAATTGACAGGGGTGAGGAATGAAGCTCTGCTGACTCCACGAGACACAAGAGACACCTCACTCATCTCGGGGGTCAAATGTCCATGATGGTTTGATCAGATGTCAGCTTGCATTTATACCCTGGCCTCTGCTGGAGGTTGAATTACATTTCACATTTGACTCACTTCTGGGGTCAAATGTCTCTCCTATTTGATGGAACAAGAGGAGTTATTTTCCCCAAGCAGGTTGTGCTGGCATGAGCTGTCAGTGCTCTCATTATGTTTTAGGCTCCTTTATTTCTGCATTTTGTCCTCAGCTGAGTCCAGCCCCTCTGGGATGACAAGAGCTGCAGCCACGGCACAAAAGCCATCCCAACAAGGAAGATGAGGGGAAGGAAGAGGGCACCTGGCTTCCACATGTTTTGGGTGGTGTTTTGTGGGGGTTTTGTGAGGGTTTTGTTGTGGAGTTTTGTTTCTTCTTCCTCCCAGGCTGGCAGGGAATAATGAAGGAGAGGCAGGTGGACCCTGATCCTGCCTTTACCACAATCTTGCCAGGAGAAACTGAAGAAATCTGGAAAAGTTTGGGTTGGAAGGGACATCATCTCATCCCAACCCTGCCATGGCAGGGACACCTTCCACTATCCCAGGCTGCTCCAAGCCCTGTCCAGCCTGGCCTTGGACACTGCCAGGGATCCAGGGGCAGATACAGCTGCTCTGGGCATCCTGTGCCAGGGCCTGCCCACCCTCACAGGGAAGAATTCTTTCCCAATATCCCATCTAACCCTGCCCTCTGGCAGTGGGAAGCCATTCCCTGTGTCCTGTCCCCCCAGGCCCTTGCCCAAGTCCCTCTCCAGCTCTCCTGGAGCCCCTCTAGGCTCTGGAAGGGGCTCTGAGGAGACCTCAGCTCCAAAACAGGAACCCTTTGATTCCTTCTCTCCCCTGTGCTGAGCAGAACTTCCTCAGGATCAAAAACCAGACAAAGGGCCAAGACAAAGCTGCTGTCAGGGGTCATGATGGAGAATCTGCAGGATCACAATGGAGAACAAACCCCAACCCACCCAACCCATCTACTGCAGTGTGATGGTGCCAGTCCTGAGCCTGGGAGATTTGCCTTCGTCCTGATGGAACCCACGGGCTGTTGGATGTCCGTCTGTCCCACGTGAGCTGCAAAAGCATCTGGTGGTTCAGCAGCCTCTGAGGTGAGATTGCTAAACCTCCCTTGTGCTGTTTAATGTACTCCTTCGGGTTACAACAGGTTTAGCAAACAATAAAAAACCATCTGGAACCCCCATTTAAATGACAGAGTTGTGTCATTAGTGCTGAAGTCATGGCTGGGGCTGTAAAAGCAGTACACAAGTGCTGGTGTGCAGGTAAATAAAGGGAGATGATGCAGGGTGAGGAGGAAGCTGCTCCCCATCCTCCTCGGCCAAAGCTCAGACTGGGTGTGAACCCCCTGACATCCCTGCAGGGCATGAACTGGGATCCTCACCTTCCCTCCCAGCTGCACTGCTGCCACTCCAGACAGGTCATGGGGAGTCACTGCAGCCTCCCACAGAGCCCAGGTGCCACCCTGCAGCCTCGTCCTCCTTGATCCCACTCCCAGCTCCTCTCTGACTGTCCCACACCAGCACAGGGAGGGAACTGGGGTTCAAAACAAGGCCAACTTCCTCATTTATTTCCCATGTTACTCCCTCTAGTGCCTTTGCTGGTGGAGAAGGCAGCAGCACAGCCTCTGTCCACGAAGCCATCCCTGCAGTGGGAGGTTCCTGCCCTCCTCAGCCAAGGGAAAGAACCTTCCTCCCTTTCCATCCTTAACTGCCACTCCAAAATAGGAAACAAAGGTCAGCAAGTGAACAGAGAAAAATGAAGAGTGAACTCCTGCTGCCCAGTTACAGGGATCTAAGCTGGTTTGGTTGATCCTTCTCCAGGATAAAAGTCAGTACATGAATCCTCCACCATGTGATAATCTGCTTTCCTTTGGGGGCCAACCCTCTCCTTGAGGTGCAGCAAACCATTCCCAGCCCCACAGCACCCCGTCTGACTTCTCTCCTGTGCCCACCCCTGAGGGAAACAGGAGGAGACAGGTGCTAGGAAGGAAACACAAATGGTTCATGCTGGCCATGGCTCTGCCCAAATCCAGCCTGGTCCTGCAGGCTCATCCTGGCAAGGGACTGTGGCTGGTCCCTGCGCCAGCACTGTCAGCCCTTCCCAGTGACACCCCTGTCCCCTGGGGGCTTTTAGAGGCAAAGGATCTACAACAACTGCCTGTGAGCACTCACCACCTGTGCCTCTGCTCTGGGAGGGACAGGGCTGACCCCTGCTTGGGGCACCTCAGGGTCACCCCATTCCTTCCCATATTTACTCACCCCCGGCAATTCCTGGCTCTGATGATCAACCCCACACCGTTGTTGGCTGAACACATATTTATTTCTGCTGATCACTTGATAGCACAGAGTTTGCTGTTCCTTCCCCACCCTGGGAATCCTCACGCAAGAACCACCTCTCCCCACGCGGCTTCCAGGGCCAAAGCAAGAACAGCTCTCCTGAGCAATGAGCCAATGCCCTGCCACTCTCCAAGGAGGCAATTTCAGGATTTCATCCCATTTCCAGTGCAATGTGGATGGAGTTCAACCCCTGCTGCTGTTGGAGCACCATGCATGGCTCACAGTGATGTCCCAAACCCCAGGGGACTGTGTAGCCCACAGAGATGTGACTGTGGTCAACAAAACAGCCCAACACAACCCAAAATGAGATGCTGGGATGTGCCAGCAAGGAACTGTCACCTTCCCTCACAGGGCTGCATGTGATGAGATGCTTTGAGCCGAGGGTGCAGCACCTCTAGCCACACCAGGCCACCACTGAGGGGTGCACAGGGCACCATCTCTCATCTCCAGGTCAGGGGGACAGAAATGCATGTGCTGAAGTCCTCCTGTCCCAGCAAGACCTAAGCATGGGCTTAACTTTATATAATCACAGAACTGGGTTGGAAGAGCACCTTAAAGATCATGTTCCAACCCATATACTGGTTTAGGGCCCCACTCCATGTTTTTTCCATGTGTATCCAAGCCCAGAGAAACCTCAGGCACCAGCAAGACATGAGCACTTCTATTCTGGTCCCCCACACGTGGGTTTCTAGCTCCAAAACAGGAACTATTTGATACCTTTTTCTCCCCTAACAATCTATTTAGCTACAGGAAACACTCCACGTGAGGGAAGGAGACACCTGAACTGTACACAATACTTGGAAACTTCACTGCATCCAGAAACACCAAATGCACTTTCATTTTGAGTGAGGGATGCTGAGGCAAAGCTTTTCAGCAAAGCTTTTCAGCAAAGCTTTTCAGCAAAGCTGGGCTCCAGTGACAGGCAGCAGCACCAGGATGGAAGACAGCCACTCCCTCTGCCAAGTGCACCCACTGCTCCTCAGCAGCAGTTGGGCTCTGACCTCCTCCACAGACACCCCTGATGTCTTGGGAGGAGAGATTCACAGAGAGCCTCCAGAATTTGTGCTTTAGTCTCCTGAAAATCTCCCCCCAGCAGAAGGACACTTACCTGGTTGGCTGATAGAAACTCCTGGGCGTTGTCGTTCATCCCCATGTACATGTTGTCCCCATCAAACTAGAAAGGCAAAAGAGAGAGTTAATGAAATGCCATCTGAACACCATGCTCCTGTGCATCCCAAATGCCTTCCTGGCTCTTCATGTGGAGAGCCAGAATTCCCAGAGGAAAATCCTGAGCTGCTGTTTTAACACTTTTGAGCATGTATGAGCACACCTTCATCCCAGATATTGCAAGGGGATGTGCTAACATAGCATGGAAATGGGATTTTTTCAGTGAAATAAAGAGTGAATCACTCCAATTCAAACAAATAATTCAAGTGTGAACCCACAGATGCAGCCTGCAGCAAAGATCACCCAAAAGAAGCTGCTGCTAAAATTCTTCTAGACCATCAGCCAGATATAAAAAAGCCAACTTCCATCAATGGAAATGTCCAGGACTTGGGCAGGTCCCATTCAATGCTCTTACAGACCTCTGCATAACACTCAACACCAAAGCTAAGCTACTGCAGCAATGCAGAATCACTCCAGAGCATTCAGGAGGGTTTCTGTGCCTGGCTGCTCATCCTGGCACATCCATTCCCTCATCTCCTGTTCTCTTGCCTGCTCTCCAGGACTCTGCTCCATGGCTGGGCCAGGCAGCCCATCCTCCTGTGTGCCCATAGCTCCAGCACACACCCAGCTCCCAGCTGCTAATCCACTTATCAGGCCCAAAACTCTCATGGAGAACTACAACCCTTCTCACTAATCAGCTACAACGGGAGCTTTTCACTGGCTGCGATTCCAAGGGAAGGAGAAATCCTCCAGGATTGTCTCCGGCTCGAAGTACAGCCTGGGCAGGCCTCAAGGCTGAGCTCACAAATTAATTATGGCAATAAAAATGGGCTGTGCCATAAAACACTCGTGAGACCAGGCTGGAGGCACCAGCTGTGAGTGATACCTTGCACTCAACAAGGGGAAGAGCCACCTCTCCTGCCCTTACCAGAAGGATGATGAACTGGAGATCGTTCACCCCTCGCCTGCTCCCTCACTCTCTGATACAAAGCTGGTTCCAGTTATGCCTTAACAGAAATTGGCCATATTAAGAGCAATAAAAGCGAAATCTAAACAAAACCAGGTGAAGATTTTCAGCCTAGACAATTAATTACACTTCCATTTCTCAGAGTGCTACAGGATTAGCTATTAAAGTCAGCAGAGTTAGTAAAGCCAAGTGGGGCTAATACAGCTCTGCTTGGCCTCAGACACCCTCTAATTGCCAAACTGTCCTCTGGCACTGCAAACCAATTAAAAGCTGCAAAATTGGAGCAGGTATTGTGGCACTCATTAAGTGATAGCAGCAGCAGCTGCAGCAAGGGTGGCAGAGGATTCCTGTGCAATTGCTGGATTCTGTGAACCCCAGCAGCAAGGTGGGAGCTGTGGGATGCAAGGAGCCCTTGCACAAACAGCTCCCCTGGAAGGCAGCTGGGCACCATCTCTTTAACCTGGATCTCCCTCACCTGTGGGATCATCCCTGGCACAGCCAGCTCTTGGCAGTTCCCCTGGAAGGCAGCTGGGCACGGAGATCCCAGGCTCTACAGCCCAAACACCCTCTGACAACTCAGCCAAGCCCAGCAGAGACACCTGGGCTGGCAGCAGAGGTGCCAGAGGCTGCTGGAGCATCACAGAACCTCTAGGGTTGGAAAAGCCCTCTAGGGTCACTGAGACCAACGCTCTCACCATTTAATGGTGCCCCCAAGTGCCACATCACCTCTCATCAATCCCTCCAGGGGTGGTGACTTCACCACTGCCCTGGGCCACCACTTCAGTGAAGAAGTTTTCCCTCATATCCAATCTAAACCTGCTCTGGTGCAGATGAGGCTGATTCCTCTCATTGTACCCCTTGTTACCCACGAGGGGACACTGATCCACACCTGGCCACCACCTTTTTCTCCAGGGAAGAAAAATTACCTTGAAAATTCCCTTAGGCAAACTAAAATATCCTTCAGTGGGGAGGCCCAGAGCAGGACAAACACTTTCCTCTCTCCACATCCTTCTGTTTGTCAGAATGTATTTTTTATGGCTTTCTACTGTTTCCCTACCTCCATTCCTCAATTCCTTCTGCCCTTGATGCCTTCATAACAACTGTAATGAATCCTGCCTTCAAAATTACTGTTCCTCTGATTGCCAGGCTGAGCAGCGAGCCTGAAAATCAAGACTTGAAATGCAATGGAAACTTTGGAATTTCCCCACTGCTGATTGGATTTTTTTTCCCTCTCCTCCAGGCTATGAGGGTGCAAACAAATTTATTAGAAATTCTCCCATCAGGATATTTTTTCAATTAGATGTTTGCCAGTTATGCAGCAGCCAGGTAGAGCAGATAAGTAATGTGCTCTCCCTCTTCTCATTATTGTTTTGCTACGGAATGCACTTCAAAACAATCAACCCCATCATTCCAGGTAGATTTACAGTAGAAACAGAAATTTTAATATTTCCCTTTGGTTATAAATGCTTCCTCCCTTTTTTCCTTCACTCTAGCCCTGTTCCAGACCTGGATGCAGCCATTCATCACCTTCCTTACCCCAAAACCCAGCCTGCACTGAATGATGTGGCAGAGATAATTTTCAAGTCCTAATTCAAAAGGAACATCCTCTCGTGCAGTTGTCTTAATCCCCCTTTTGCTTGGTTGCAATGACTTAATTTTATTATTTTTTGGTTAATAGGAGCAGCCTGTTAAACAGATCAGAGGCTGTGGCTGATTCCCACCCCCTCCTGCATGAAATGAGCACGAAGCTGAGGAGGGAAGGGAAAAGAAAAGAGGGAAAGAAAAAACGAAGGGGAAGGAAAAGGAGGAAGGGGAAGGGAAAGGGTGAGGGAGAAGGGAAGAGGGAGGGCAAAGTGCCCCAAATTCCACCAGTTCTGGCAACAAAATGAACAGCACTGAACTTCCTTGGTCTACAGGTGACAAGAACCCAAAGGACAGGCAAGATTCCATCTCAGTCACGGGAAGACATGGGTGCCTATTCAGAGAGGGAGCTCCAAGGACATCAGGGTGATGGAGACCATTCAGAGACCATTCAGAGACCATGCAGAGATCATTCAGAGACCATTATTCCCATTCAGAGACCATGATTCCCATTCAGAGAGGGAGCTCCAAGGACATCAGGGTGATGGAGACCAAGTCACAACTGCACCCCTCCACGGGACAACCTACTGAGTATTTAGGGTCCAAGCAAAAGATAAAAGTTTGACAGTTCTATTCTGTGAAAAAACCCTCTGAAATTCAGTTGTTCATGAAGAATTTAATTAAAAATATAATTCTTTTACTACAGCTCTTCCAGGGGAGCTGCAGCTGGCACTGCTCTATCAGCCCATACACGGAGCTCGATTCAGATGTTGTTGAACAAAGCACTTTTAAAATTTTTATTGCTTTTCTAGACTCACTTTCGTTTGTTAGTTTTGCTCCACAGTATTGTTTTCAAACCTGTGAATGTGCCCAGGGGTCACACGGGTCCCATGTTTGCAGGATGAATATGAAAAAGGAAAACAAATGCAGGCAGCAGGCTGGGACAGACCCCAAAGTGCAGCAGCTGGGGGATCTCCAGCTCTGTGCAAACAGGGAGAACAAATGTTTGCTAACTGGGAAGGGCCCAGTGGAAAGAAACACAACCTCCTGCCAAGATTCCAAGAAGGTGCTACTTTTTCCTGGATGGCACTGCTAGCTTGTACAAGTTTATTATGAATCTCATCACATCCTTTTTATTTCCTGAGAGCCACGAACTGAGATGGAAACTTCAGCTCTGTAAGAAATCATGGAATCACAAGTTGGTTTGGGTTAGAAGGGACCTCAAAGATCATCCAGTTCAACTCCCCTGACATGAGCAGGGCCACCTTCCACTAGACCAGAATATGTGGGCAAAATTCAACCCAGTAATACCTTCTGTGCTACCTGCAAAATCTCAAAAGCCTTCCAAACTTATTGTTTAATTTTATTTTCATTTATGTGTTTTGTTTTGGGTTTTTTGTTGGTTTGGTTTTTTTTTTTTTTTTTTTTTTTTTTTTTTTTTTTTTTTTTTTTTTTTTTTTTTTTTTTTTTTTTTGTTTTTTTTTGTTTTTTTTTTTTTTTGTTTTTTTTTGTTTTTTTTTTTTTTGGTGTTGGTTTTTCTTTATTTTTTTTTTTTTGAGGAGTCTTACCTAAATTTTGACACTCATTTTTGGCAATACTAGGCCAGAGCACATTAACCACAAGGCCACTGAGGTTCTAGAGCTTGAAAATGTGGCCTGTTAATACAAATCCAGCACCATCATCATCAAGGAGCTACTCAAGGACCAGTCAAGAACAACCTGGATGCCTCCAGTGGTCCCTTCTGCTCAGAGCTATAAACACTTGCCCCTGTTTGGGCTCCCTGTCCCAGGACACAGGAGATGGGCAACAGGTTCCCTCTCGTGACAACCTCCTTTCCAAACTGGGAGCACTGGGAATGCTGCCTTTCCCTGGAGATTCTTGGAATGCTGGGTTTGTTTCCCAGCAAGATACACCCCAGCTACCACTGGCACCAAGACAGAGTGACCCAAAATAAGGCCATGCAAGGAATGCCTTTAGGTTTTTAGTGAGTAAAAGTTAGGACCCAAGAAAACTTGTGTAACACAGTTAATCTGAGCCTAATATTCCTCATTAAAAAAAAAAATTTAAAAATTTGCTGTGCTTCATTCAGCTGCTTCCAATGGCACCATTTGCACCATGGGGAAACACAGCTCTCCTTCAGAAAGTGTTCCAGAAACAGTTTTATCCACAATTCATTTTTATCAGTATTGTTTGAGTGGCACATGCTGCTGTAAGTGCACTTTGGCTGTGGCTCTCCCGTGCCCTGCATCCCCACAGTGCTGCTCCTGCACACCAGGCTCAGCCTTCTGAGGGATCCAGAGCCAAGGGTGCCTGTTCTGGTAAGGATCCTCTCTGCACACATCTCTGGGATGTCAAATCCTCACCTCAGCCCTGCCCCTGCCACTGCCTGAGCTGCCACTGCAAATTCCTGCAGGAGCAATTCAGCATCCCACCTCTTCAGGGAATACAGGCTGAGGTCGCTTAATCTCTTTAACTGAAGTTCCCCCATTAAGGTCTTTACACGACCCCTGGCCCAGAGTGATCTACTTAGCATTATTTATTTGTGTGCTGCACTGCTTGGGTAGCCCCTCAGCTGCTCCTGCTGGGAGAGTCAAGAGTTCACAGGAGATTTAGGGCACCTCCAGCCAGGCCACGCTCGCGTTTATCTGGGGACAAATGGCACTAACAGGGCATAACATCAGGCACGACCCACGGCAGGTGCCTGAGGCAGAACACAAACCCAGCGTCCACAGGAGCCACCAGGGCTTCGAGGGGCTGAGTTTTCTACAAACAGCCAATGTTCTCCCATGTTATCCCCAGGGGAAATTCAGACTGATACTGCTGAAGTCTCGAGGCTTAAAGCCTTACAGTAAAAAGTGGCTTGTTTGGTTGATTTGTTTGTTTTAAGAACAGTTTACGAGTAGGATAAAAGCCTGGTAGGAGTTATTCCTCAAATACACCAGGAATAGGAAACCTGCAGAGCTGGTGGGACCAAGGTGTGGGAGAGACTGCCAAGAAACTGCAGCCAGGTGGGAAAGGAAGGAATGACCTGCACCAGCCTGGACACTGATGGAGTGAGCATTCAGAAATTCCTAAACTGGAGCATCTCCCTTGGAAAGATCCATCTCTCACACTGAGATGGCCAGAAGGAAAACATAAAACCAACTAAGGAAATCCTAAGGAACCCCCATGGCCAAGTGCCATTCACTCACCTGCTCAAAAACAACGTGAGGGAACTTTGGGCCCCTCATGACAACGAAGACATTGAGGGGCTGGAGCGTGGCCAGGGAAGGGAACAGAGCTGGGGAAGGGTCTGGAGACCCAGGAGAGGCTGAGGGAGCTGGGAAAGGGCTCAGCCTGGAGAAAAGGAGGCTCGGGGGGTCCTTGTGGCTCTGCACAACTCCCTGACAGGAGGGGGCAGCCTGGGGGGGGGTCAGGCTGTGCTCCCAGGGAACAGGGACAGGAGGAGGGAACGGCCTCAAGGTGTGAAAGGGCAGGTTTAGATTGGAGATCAAGCAAAGTTTCTCCACTGAAAGGCTTGTCCAGCTCTGTCACGGCTGCTCAGGGCAGTGGTGGAGTTACCATCCCTGGAGGGATCTAAAAGATGTGGCTGTGATACTTGGGGACATGGCTTAGAGGTGGCCTTGGCAGTGCTGGCTCAATGGTTGGGCCCAGCAATCCCAGAGGTCTTTCCCAACCTAAATGATTCAGTGATTTTCAATGTCTGACCTTCTGCCTCTGCTCCCAGACAGACTGGAGTGGAAGGGGAAGGTTCCACACCAGCACATCCAACTCCCTCAGTGTGAGCCCATCTCATTCCAGCACACCCCAAGGAGGCCCAGAGGGAGCCAAGAGGAGGCCTTGTGCCTCACAGCCCACTGAGAGCCTGCTGAACGGCCAACAACCCCTAGGAAAGGTGAACTCCTCTCTCTGGTTGAACTTCCCACGAGGTTCCTCAAAAACCAGCTCTAAACTCCAAACCCTAACACATCATGGGACCCAGGGGAAGGTTCTCCTGCTCACAGCAAGACACTCAGCAGGTTTTAGCAAGCAGAAGGTCCATGATCCATCTGCACTAAAATCTATCCAGCTCATCATATAACTGATCTGAAAGGATTCAGTTTGTTAATGAGGCAGAAATTATTCAGGCCAGCCGAAACTAAAAACGACTTTGAATAGCTCTGCATTAGGACTCTGGCTGCACTAAGTGGCACTGAGGAAATGGAAGATTAAATTTAATGTCAATAAATGCAAAGTAATGCACTGAAGAAAAGCAATCCCAATGACAGACATGACAATGGGCCTTAAAATAGCTGTTGCTGTCCAGAAGAGAAACTTTTCTGGCNATTCAGTGATTTTCAATGTCTGACCTTCTGCCTCTGCTCCCAGACAGACTGGAGTGGAAGGGGAAGGTTCCACACCAGCACATCCAACTCCCTCAGTGTGAGCCCATCTCATTCCAGCACACCCCAAGGAGGCCCAGAGGGAGCCAAGAGGAGGCCTTGTGCCTCACAGCCCACTGAGAGCCTGCTGAACGGCCAACAACCCCTAGGAAAGGTGAACTCCTCTCTCTGGTTGAACTTCCCACGAGGTTCCTCAAAAACCAGCTCTAAACTCCAAACCCTAACACATCATGGGACCCAGGGGAAGGTTCTCCTGCTCACAGCAAGACACTCAGCAGGTTTTAGCAAGCAGAAGGTCCATGATCCATCTGCACTAAAATCTATCCAGCTCATCATATAACTGATCTGAAAGGATTCAGTTTGTTAATGAGGCAGAAATTATTCAGGCCAGCCGAAACTAAAAACGACTTTGAATAGCTCTGCATTAGGACTCTGGCTGCACTAAGTGGCACTGAGGAAATGGAAGATTAAATTTAATGTCAATAAATGCAAAGTAATGCACTGAAGAAAAGCAATCCCAATGACAGACATGACAATGGGCCTTAAAATAGCTGTTGCTGTCCAGAAGAGAAACTTTTCTGGAGAGTTCACTTCCGACTTCTTTTCAGCCCTCAGCAGCTGCCAAAAATGCCATTCAGGTTTTAGAAGCAATCAGGGAAAGAGCAAAGAGTGGAAGATCAAGTATTATTTTGCCATCTGTACTGTTAGAAGGAGGAGAGAGGGCAACTGCAAGGAGGATCCAAGGTGTGGAATGGCACATGTGGATGAGGAAAAAGGGGTGATGAAGGGATAGGAGGGTGTTAGATGGACTCAACAAAGATGTACGTGACAAAATGAAATGAGAGCGGGGTTCTAACAGGCTAAAATCAAGGAGGCAGACACTGAAATTATTAGCAAGTGAAATGAAACCCTTCCAGAGAAGTTCTTCATACTGGGCCCAACAACAAAACTTCTTGCTGCAGGACTCTATGGCTTGGAAGGATCCAGAAGAGCAATTGGACAAATGAGAGATGAGTAATAAACCCTGACCTGTGGGCTCCTGGGAGCTCTGTGGGCAGATATAATCTCATTTTTTAGCATGTGGGTAGTCAAATGTCACTGTGGGACATCCATCCCTGGAGATACTCAGAGCCCAGCTGGACCGGGCGCTGCACAACCCCTGTGGGTGGCCTGGCGCTGCCTGGGGGCTCAGGACACACAGATGTCCCTCAGGACTGGCAAGATTTGGTGTCTAGGGGCTTCTGTGACCCATGATCATGTGATACTCACACAGACCTCCACCCCAAAAGCATCTCCAGCATCACCTTTTATTCTCCTGAAATGCCACCACTATTCGAGTGATAGATTCATTTATCTAAAGACTAGCTGGCTTTCTGTCAACGCTGCACACAAAATTATTGTTATTACATTATTTGGGGGGGGGATGAGGCCTTAAACTCATTTACTTGGATCTTTCAGAGCCTGCAAAGGAGTTCAAGCTCTTCACATACACACACAAAAACCCCCCGTCCACTGAAAGCTACAGGGAGCAGCAGAATTTAGTCCTAAGACTGACATGGAAATAAATTAATTTTTTTTCCCATTTCATATTCTAATTACAATTCTTCTCCCCCTACTATTTTCTGTTCTCATTACAGTCTTAAAATTGCTCTGCAAATTCTGTACCTTATTCTGCTCTTCCTACCATCTTTGTCATGGAAATGAGAAACAGAGTATAAGCATGAAAATATTGCAGAGATCAAAATTCTGCTTAACCCTTTCTCGTGCAAACTCCAAAAAGAAGGGAAAGCAGCACAGAGCAGCTAATCCTCCATCCACCCAGCTTCCCCTTCTCCTCCCAGCTGCACTGAGGAGAAGGATGCTCAGAGAAAGGATGATTAATTTAAAGGCCAAAGTCGCTCACGGTTACACCTCACGGTGCATGGAGGAGGGGTTGGGGTTTCAGCTGAGCAGGTTTTGCCCCTGAAGGCAGATGTTGATCTAATACATTTTGACTGTGTTCAGATGATTGTGTTTAGCTTTTAGCCTGGTGAAATAATGCTGCTGGGGAGAGCTGCTGCCGGAGCTTCGAGCTGCCCCGGTGCACTGAGTGCTCAGCAGATCTCCAGCCTTTGCCGTGGCTCTGAGAGCTCACTGGAGCTGCAGCCAAAACCCAAATCCTTCCTGATTTTTCTTCAAGTCTGGGCATGGATAAGGAGATCAGGCTGCTGGGAGGTGAGAAGCACCCGCAGCTCTCACCAGGACCTCCCCAGCCCATCGCTGACCATCGCTGACCAGCTCAGTGCTGTTTATTGTGCAGCGCTGTTGCTGCAAGGCACAGGCACTTCCTTCTCGAAACCAAACAAGCAGCACACCCAGAGCTGTTTACCACAGGTGCTTGAGGAGTTTATCTGCAAAAAAATAGAAATACCAGGCCCTTGCTGAGCTGGCCCTTCACCCGTCAGTGCTGAGTGAGCAGGAGAGCTGAGAGAACGCGAAGAGGGGAGGGAGGAGGGCACAGGGATGCAGCACCATCCTGGCACTGGCCTGGTGTGCATTAAATAAATACAATAAGTGCTAATGAGCAATAACTGCACTGCCTGCTCCTCCAGCAACACTTGTAATTCACAGGAAACCGAGAGAGGCAGAAAACATGCAAAGATCTAAAAGAAGCAGCGGAGACTCCGTGCTAGAGCGTTAAAGGCACCGAGAAACATTGTTTTCTGCAAGATAAAACCTTGGGGCTGAGATAAAAATAGAGCTGATACCTGTCTGCCTGGGAAGCAGCTACAGCCTGGCTCTGCTCCGGGAGTCTTTTGTGGAGATGCTGATTTCCACAGCAGAACAAGAGCTGGGGCTGCAGCCAGAGGTACCAAGGGACAGGGGCTCCTCATGGCACTGGAACAGCCAAGGACATGAGGGAGCAGCTGGGAACGAAGAAATCTTAAGCAGGGAAGCTTTCCCAGGCTGTAATTTGGTCCCCTTTGCCCAGGGAGTGTGCAGCACGGACAGCCATGCTCAGCTGCACTCCTGAAGTGAATTCCTGGATGGAATCAAAGCAATTCCTCGGGGAGAGAAGGCAGCAGCTGCCGGCACCAGCAGTGGCTGGGTGACGCTGGGTGTGACATGCACGGAGCAGGAATGGGTTTGGAAATCTCAGTTTCTCTTTTCTCGACTGCACAGTGAGTAAATAACAAAGTGAGGAGCAGAGCTGTCAGAGGAGTGAGGAGGGAATGCATCCAAGCTGGGCACTTTTTTAAGACCACGTATATTGTTTCCAATCCCAAGTAACCTGGATCCCAAGTACCTCCTAACGCACTCCAATAATTCCTAAAATCCCAGGTGCTACTCAATTGATACTTGCAAAGAAAAATAGTAGCTTTAATTCGCTTCACAGGCCCCGTTCTTTCAGCACAGATTAAATATTACAAGGAAATTCTTTACTCAGAGGATGTTGAGGCCCTGGCACAGATTGCCCAGAGCAGCTGTGGCTGCTCCTGGATCCCTGGAAGTGTCCAAGGCCAGGTTGGAGCAACCTGGTCTAGTGGAAGGTATCCCTGCCCATGGCAGGGAGTGGAACGAGATGAGGTTTAAGGTCTCTTCCAGCCCAAACCTCTTCCCAAGCAGAAGTATATTTCTGCCCCTCAGAATTCAAGATCTTGTCTGTTTTCTCTTGCAAAGCATAAGGGAAAAGAACAACTGATTTTTCAAGACCATGGGGAACATTATGCAAAACCAGCTAGTTGGGAGAGAAAAAAAATAAATCAGAGATCTTCCATGCCAGTCATTTAGAAAACAGTTTTCAACACACAGATATTTGGCACCAGCAAAAACCTGCTTTCTGTGGTTCTGCACTCCACTTTGTATGCAAATATACTCTTGCAGTGGTACTTAGAATGACTTGCAAAAAAAAAGAAAAAAAGGGCTGACAAAGTACAATCTATTTCCAAATGTTCGGACATGTTCCTGACTCAAAAAGAACAACACTAATGGAAAGTGAGGTCTTTAAAGACAAAATAAAACCCAACCCCAAAACAAGGATGATAGGAAGGTAATTTCTGAAATTCCAAGGTCAAGTTGGATGGGGCAACCTGATCCAGAGGAACCAAGTGGTTCCATGTCCCTGAGAAGGGCAAAACCCTGGGAAGCAGTGGATGGAACAGTGGCCAGCAGACCAGGGCAGTGATTCTTCCCCTGCCCTTGGCACTGATGAGTGCTGTGTCCAGTTCTGGGCCCCTCAGTTCAGGGAGGACCTTGAGATGTCGAACATGTCCAGAGAAGGGCAACAAGGCCAGTGAAGGGTCTGGAATACAAGTCCTGTGAGAAGCGTCTGAGGGAGCTGGGGTTGTTTG
>VZRX01005076.1:112997-129573 GCA_013398075.1 Notiomystis cincta | reverse complement strand
GGAACTGGAAACAGCCGGCGGAGGCTCGGGGTGCCCCGGTCCCGGCGAGGGGCTCCCCCGGCGGGGCAGAGCCGGGCGCTGGGTGCCCCCCGAGCCTTCCTGGGGGTGTGCAGGCTCCGAGCACGTGGGCTTATTGTTTATAAAGCAAAGGAGTGGTTTGGGGCAAAATCAGGCTATTTAAGGTAATGCTGAGATTTTTATAAATTTTATAAAGAGAGTGAAAATCCCTTGCGTGGGGGGTTAAAGTGTGGGTGCCCCCCCCCCCCCCGTGTGTGAGACATGAGTTTTTGTTTTTTTTTACGTNAAAATGCATTTTTATTCGGATTGAAGCAAATAACGGCTTGGAGGGTGGAGGTGTATGGCAAAAACTACCCCTTTTTGCCCCCCAAAACGTGTGCTCCTGCTTCATGTGCTGGAGAGGGGTGAGGAGCACCCATAGGTGCTACTATGCCCCCAATATGGGGGTTATATGTGTTAAAAATACCTCCCGGGTCCGATTTCCCTCAGATTTAAGTGTACTGGGGGTCGATCTCTATGCCTTCTGGGGGTGTTTTGGGGGAGCTCGGGCTCAGTTTGGATTCTCTGATGGCTGGTACAGGGTTGAGCCAGAACATCCCTTGTGAAAGGAGAACAGAAAGAGATTATTTTTTGGTCTTTTTGCTTCTGTTTTCAGGCTGGGGGAGGGGTGTGTGTGGGAATCACTGAGGAAAAAAAAATCGCATTTCCTCAGGAAATGGAGTGAAAGCTGGGATTCCAGGATTTTGGTGTTGCAGAGCCACGGGGGCTTCATGGATCTCCCCACCGCAAGAGTAGGGATTTGTGCCCGGAGCTGCCAATTTCAGCCATGCACAAAGTGCTAAAATAGGTGGAAAAAAGTGAAAGGTGTTGGAAAAAAATAGGATCTAAACAGAGATCTTCCCCACGATAAAATCTTGCAGTTGAGGCTCTTTCGCGGAATGGTTCTCAGGGTCCAGGCAGGTGCCCAGAGGAGGTTTTGGGGCTGCAAACAGAGATTTTGGTACAACAGAGGAGGGAAACCACTTCTTTTTTTTAACCCTTTCTGTTCCCCAGGTGGGTTTTGTGGTTAATTAAACTGATCTGTCTCCGGCGAGGGGATGAGATCCAGGGAGAGAATGAGAATTTGTTATTATAAGTGTGCAAAGGGAGGTTTCTGAATGCTGCTGTGGGAAACAAGGCTGAGAACCAGAGCTTTAATTCTGCCAGGGGAGACTGAAGCATGGCTGTGCAGGGCTCGGATCAACTCATGCCTTTGGGATTGATGGCAGTGGGATGGAGACATCCAGATGGGTGTAAATGCCCTCCCTGCGCTAATGGCGGATAAAGGGTTGTGAGTGGTGCTGCTCGGGCCATCGGTGGCAGGATTAGGGTGGATTTTGGGGTGTTCTGCCCCTCAGTGGGGAGTGGAGGGTTGTTTGCTCTGTTGGGAGACAATCTGGCTGGATGGCAGGGCAGTGCCGGGGGGAAGGAAATAGCGGTGGCAGCAGATAAGGGCCGGCTGCCAACCCCTGAGACTTTCCTTGTTTTTGTGCAGGGGATGAGATAAGAGCTGGGGACAGGCACAACATAATGCCCAGGGGACACAGTGCGGGGAGGGACCTGTTCACAGCTGAAATTCCTGGTGCTGTTGCCTTTGGGTGCTCGCAGGGACGTCTGTGGGTGTTTCATGGTGTGCAGGGTTCACAGATGTGGTTTTAGAGCGCAAGTGAGCTGGTAGTGTCAGGGTGAAAAGCCATTTTCTCTGCTGCCAGCCTTTCCCAGGTGCTTGGCACTCCGGGGTTCCCTGGCACAGGGGGGTCCCTCTCCCCGCTACAGGGCGGAGGTGGATCAGGCTTTATTCCAGACTGAAGGGGAGGTTGCACAACCTGGCCTCGGGGGAAAGTGAGGCGGGTTCAGGCTTTGCTTAGCTCTTGGCTCTGGTCCTCTTTGCTTTCCATAACCATCCTCCGGCGTTTGTGTAGTGCTTTACTACCTTAGAGCCATTCGGGATTTTACTGCCCAGAGGAGGAGGTGACTTTAGGAGGTGTGTAAACCTTCCTTGTCCTTCATCCTCTTCCTCAACCCTGGGGCACTCAGCACCTCTGTTGCTGATCTCCCTGTGCAGATGTCAACCTACAAGCGGGCAACGCTGGACGATGAAGACCCCCTGGACTCCCTTGGTGACGGTGACGGATACCCCAATGGCTTTCAGGTATAGCTTCATATGTTTTTCAGGGAGGAAAAAGGGGATTTTGTGTCCTGGCAAGCAGCAGAGGGAGTGCAGAAGGATTTTCCACCTGAGACCAGTGTCTGGGGGGTAAAGTCCAGTGTGGGCAGAGCTGTGTTGGCTCCTGCCACTGCTGCCCTTTGCTCCCCTCCTGGCACAGGGAGTCAGCAGGGCCATATCCTGCCTCCACTGTTTCAACACTCCACCTCCCAGTTTTTCTGCTGCCAAACCCCTTCCCAGCATGGTTGGGGTGAGCAATTATCGAAGCACTAGGAGTTTTGTCTCCACAGAAAAGGGGATTAGGTTAATTCCTCCCCAAGCAGTGGGAAAGAAGCTTAAAGAGGGCTGAGGGTGGCAAGAAAAAACCGATGGCTGCTAGTGTCCAGCCACACCAGGAAAAGCTCAGGTCTGGAGAGATCCTCTCTGTGCTGGCCCCAGTCCCAACTCCATCAGTCTCTAGAATGGTGGTTTCTGCCCCAAATGTGTTTTTACTTTTCCTGGTGGGGCCATCTCTGCTTGCCGTCACATCGAGATGTTTCCTGGGGATGTTTTTCGGCTGAGTGGGAGTATCCTGTTAAGGCACTTCCCGATGCAGCCCCCACCCTGTCCCAGTGCTGGCAGGGGGGATGAGGACAGCCATGGGGTTATGCTGTGCTCAAGGAGGGGTTCAGGGTGGCATGGGACAGCAGGTGAGCCCTCCAAAATGCTCGTCCCACTCCCTTTCCTGCCATTGTGCTGCCCTTCCTGCCTGGTTTCTGGAAGGCAGCTGCTGCCTTTCCCAGCCCGATCCATGACGGATCTCTTGCCGGGGCTAAATTTGTGCTGTGGGCTGTAGGAAGCAAAATGAGGGCTGCATCAGTAAGTTTTTCTGCCAGCGGTGAGATGACGCTGCTCTTCCCGCAGGTGAACTTCCGCGGCTCACGGAGCAGCCGGGAGTGCTGGGCCAAGTGGACGCGCACCGAGAAGCAGTTGGTGGTGCTGGTGGGGGTGCTGGTAGTGCTACTTGTGGCCTGTCTTCTGGGACTTGTCTTCCAGTACAGAGCCAGTAAGTTCTTTGGCCAGTTTTTGGGGGTTCGAAACTCCTCCAGCAAAGAGAGGATCCTGGGCTCAGCCTCTGCGTGCGAACGCCGAAGCAGAGCAGCTTATCCGAGCAACTGGTGGGAATGGTTTATTCAAGCTTTGAGCAAACAACTGTGCAGGAATTCTGCCCTCTTGACCAGGGTGGATTCCTGAGGAGTTCCCAAATTGGGATATTTGGTGCAAGGGTAGAGTGCTCACCCGCACCCTTCATCCCAGGACAGGATTCTTGGGTATCAAACAGTATGTTCAGGTGTGGGGTGGGATCTTTGGGTCAAGACAGGATGGTCACCTGCCTCCCTTAACCCCAGGGTGAGGTGCTCAGATGCAGGGTAAGGTGTCCCTCAGATCCTTTATGCTCAGGCTTGATGCTTGAGCTCAGAATGGACTGTTTCCCTGCATCTTTCACACCAGGGTGAATGACTGGGCACTGGGCAGGATCTTTGGGCATAAGATAAGATGCTTGCCATGGGATGGTATGCCTGGGCAGGATGCTTAGACAGAGGCCAGGATGCTAGTCCATATTGCTTGCCCTAGAGCAGAGCGCTAAGGCACAAGGTGGGATGCTCAGGTACCAGGTGGGGTATTTGCCCGCACCCTTCAGCACGGGGCAGGATGCTCTGTGGTGCTGCTCATCCTGCTGCAGTACAGGAGCTGAACCTGTCCCTGCCCTCCCAGGGCCACCCGCTGTGTGCCTGTCGGAAGCCTGCATCTCTGTCACCAGCTCCATCCTCAGCTCACTGGACCGCGCGGTGAATCCCTGCGAGGACTTCTTCAGCTACGCCTGTGGGGGCTGGATCAAGGCCAACCCCCTCCCTGATGGTCACTCACGCTGGGGCACCTTCAACAACCTTTGGGAGCACAACCAGGCCATCATGAAGCACCTGCTGGGTGAGTGCATGGGAGCGGTGAGACTCTGCCATTCTCTGGGGCCCCATTGGGTCCAGGGGATGCCAAAAACATATATGTGGAAATATGAGGTTGGAATTGGACTCCAGCATTAAACCAGTCTGTGACACACATGCTACGAGGACATTGAGAAACAGATCCTGGCTGTGTTTGCTCTTCTAGATGGTCCTGAGATTTTTGACTGTGGTGTTGCTAGTCTTTGGTGCTGAGTAGGGAAAAGGCCTCTGCTCTGTAAACCCCATGGAGGCATTCCCAGGAGCTCTGAAATTCAGGATTTGCACTCCAGACTGTATCCAGAGACTCTAGTGCCCCAGTATCACCCCAAGGTTATGAATTTTTCCTGTTCTATAGCTTCCAGCCTTTGTCAGCAGCCTTCTGGGGGGCTGGCTGCCAATATGGCCATTTTTGGGGGACCGAAACTCCCCCAGCAAAGGGAGGATCCTGGGCTCAGCCTCTGCGTGCGAACGCCGAAGCAGAGCAGCTTATCCGAGCAACTGGCGAGGACGGTTTGTTCAAGCTTTGAGCAAACAACTGGCTCCTTATCAGCACTTTCCACTGCGCCAGCGCTGATTATCTGGAAAGAGAAGGTTTGGGAAGAGTGTTGTCTTTTGAGAGAAAGGGGGTGGTGCGGGAACAGCTTCATCCCTGGCTTTTCCTGCAGAAATCTGGCACTGGTTTTACTGGGAGAAGAGACTAGGCCTCCAGCCAAGTGGTCGCATACGGCATTTCCTTGAATTCCTTGTAGCTGAAGGACCTTTAGTTAATAAAGCCACACAGCTGGGAAGCCAAAGGTGCAAGCTGTGTCATCAGGAAAATAAATAAAAAAATCCCAAAAACCCTCTGGGGAAGCAGAATTTTAGCTGGGGAGATGAAAGGAAGGTTTTGAAGGCAGAGGAGGAAAATGGGCTTATTGTTCCTTTTTGCAGGAATAAATAATACGGGGCTGGGGGGCATCAGCACAGAGGCAAGGGCAGCACCCAGGGCTGGATGATGTTGAGAATATCAGAGCTGCTGGAAAAATGCTTTTTATTTTTTCTTTCTTTATCTTTTGTTTCCAAAGAGGTGAAGCCATCACTGTGGGTGGGAAAAGAGACGGGGAGGGCAGGAGGACAGGAAGGGTTGGGGCCAATGGGATGCCCTTCCAGCTCTGTTGGGGACTATTGGGACAATCCTTGGTGCCTTTTTGGAGCCTAGCCTTGCCCAAAATGGGGTTGAATCCTTCTGACTCCAATGGATGCTCATCCCTGGGACCCCCTGTAATTCTCCCTGGGTACCTCCCGTAGAAAATACGACGGCCAACGTATCAAGCGAGGCAGAGCGCAAGGCACAGCGCTATTACCAAGCCTGCATGAACGAGAGCAAGATCGAGGAGCTGCGTGCCACCCCACTCGTGGAGCTCATCCAAAAGGTTTGTCCCAGTCCTTGTGGAAAAGCCATCTTCCCGCTGCAAAATGGGGTAAAAAGCTCAGTCATGGGCAGTCCCAGCACCCTCTAGACTCCATTCTTGATGCTTCCTGCAGAAGAGCATCCCCCAGGTCAGGCAGGCAGAGGCAGGGATTTATAATACTGTAATGGGGCTTTTTAGCCCCCTTGGAAGATGTTCCCCCCACAGATGGATATTGAGGGGATATTGAAGCAATTCCAGGTGGCTGTTTCTTACCTGAAAGTTGTTTATTTTCTGTCCCCAGCTGGGTGGCTGGAACATCACAGGTACCTGGGCCGGTGACAACTTCAATGAGACCCTGCGGGAGGTGACGGCGCATTATCGCACCTCGCCCTTCTTTTCTGTCTATGTCAGCGCCGACTCAAAGAACTCCAACAGCAATGTCATCCAGGTGGATCAGTCAGGGCTGGGCCTGCCATCACGGGATTACTACCTGAACAAGACGGAGAATGAGAAGGTGAGGGTGTCGGGGGAAATGTGGGTTGGCTGAGGGGATGCCGTGGGTGAGTGGCACCCACCATGCTGATCCCACCTGTCTGACCATGCAGGTGCTCACTGGGTACCTGAACTACATGGTGCAGCTGGGGATGTTCCTGGGAGGCACCGATGAAGAGTCAACACGGCAGCAGATGCAGCAGATCTTGGACTTTGAGACAGCCTTGGCCAACATCACCATCCCGCAGGAGAAACACCGGGATGAGGAGGTCATCTACCATAAAATGACAGCAGGAGACCTAAAGGTAGGGATGGAGCTGGCAAGCTTCCCCATTCTGCTGTGGTTTGGGAAGCAGGGTGGATGGATGGAGGTGATGCAGCTCCTCTGGGAATCCTGACACTAGCTGACACAGCCTGGGAAACTCTTGTGCAACAGCTTGGCCCATGTCCTCCTTGGGGAAATCCCACCCTGACCCTTCCTCCCAGCCTCTGGGCCACCCCTGGGGCTGGCAGCTGTCCTGCTGCAGCACTTATGTCCTCCTGGCACTGCTGCTTCTGGATGTCAGCCTGGTGACCTCCCAGTGCCTCCAAAGGGACTCTAATGACTTGTGTCAACATTTGACACCCACTCCACTTTCTTTTCCTTTGTGTGAGGAAATTGTTTACTTCCCTCCAACCTTTCAAGGATGCTGCTGTTATGGGAACTGGCCTCTGCAAAATCATTTGAATCCATCAGATGGGGACTGATGCAGCCAATTCCAGCTCAAGAAGCAGCTGCCACCCCCTGTAATGGTTTTGAGGTCCATAGCAGCGCTGTGGCTTTTGCAGGAGCTGGCACCAGCTGTGGACTGGATGCCCTTCCTCTCCACAGTCTTCTATCCCGTGGAGCTCAACGAGTCAGAGCCTGTTGTGGTTTATGCCAAGGAGTACCTGGAGCAGGTCTCTGACCTCATCCTGACCACAGATAAGTGGTGAGAACCCCCAGCCTGTTCAGAGATCCGGGTACCCGGGTGGGCAGGAATGTGCTGCTGCCTACTCACCACCTCTTGCCATAGTCTCCTCAACAACTACATGATCTGGAACCTGGTGCGGAAAACCAGCCCGCTCCTTGACCAGCGCTTCCGGGATGCTGAGGAAAAATTCATGGAAGTGATGTATGGGACAAAGAAGGTGAGGGTGGAGTTGCCAGTGCCTCTGAATCACCATTTAAATGGTGACGGCTTTTTATGTTGAAGTCCTGTCCTGTGGCATCCAAACAATAGGGGTGTGGGGCATCTTTTGGGGTGGCAGGAGGATGGATGGGCCAGGTGGAGCCAGGGGTGGGAATGTGGAGGGCTTTGTTCCTTGCACCGCTGATGACCACCTCTTGTCCCATGCAGAGCTGCCTCCCGCGCTGGAAGTTTTGCATCAGTGACACGGACAACAACCTGGGCTTTGCCCTGGGGGCCATGTTTGTCAAGGCCACCTTTGCTGAGGACAGCAAGCAGGTGGTATGTCCCCAAGGCAGCAGCGTGCAAGTCCCGGTACTGGGAAAGCCTCTACAATGGTGGAGCTGTTGGGACAGACAATGTTTCTCTGTCCACCTTGTTGTGTTCACTGTGCATCTCTGTGTGCCAGGTTTTTCCCCATGTGTCTTGGCCTCCTAGCCTCTTTCTCCTTGTGGTGTGTAGGTCCTTGACCACTCTGGGACAGGAAGCCAGCTCTCTGGACTGACACTGTGCTGCCTTGTTTTGTCTAGGCAGAGGAAATGATTGCCGAGATTAAAACTGCCTTCGAGGAAAGCCTGGAGACCCTGCAGTGGATGGACGAAGAGACAAGGAAATCAGCCAAAGAGAAGGTGAGGCAACGGTGGCTGTGCTGGAGGAGAGGACGAGGGTGGAGGATGGTGGAAGCAGGCAAGCCTGTCCTTCCATCTCTGGCACTGAAGGCATTCTGATCCTTGTCACCCACCAGGCAGATGCTATCTACAACATGATCGGCTATCCCAAGTTCATCATGGACCCCAAGGAGCTGGATAAAGTTTTTAATGACGTGAGTTGGTCAGATATGCCCCCTGGGTCTTCTATAAGATGTACAGGATGTGCCCATATCAGCATGGCCTCAGGGCAGCCCTGAACCCCAGGTTTCCTCCAGAAAAGTCTCACTGACGTCCTTGGGCCCTTCTCTAGGGACTTCCCAGAGAGCTGTGGGCCAGTCCTGGGGTGGTTTGGGCTCTTGGGATCCCTGCCTGGGAAAAGGAGGACCTGTTTTCTCTGATTGTGATTCATTGCCCTCCAGAGACTCGGCAGATGTTGGAGAGGAGGAGAAACAGGAGAAGCCATAACTTTGCTGGCTCTGGAGGCTCAGATGTGACTGTGGAGGGAGGAGTAGGGCTGGACGATCACCACACAGCACTCACGCCTTGTTCTTTTGCAGTATGAAGCCGTGTCTGACCTCTATTTTGAGAACGTCATGCAGTTTTACAACTTCTCAGCCAGGGTCACGGCTGACCAGCTCCGGAAACCGCCAAACCGGGACCAGTAAGTCCTCTGCTCCACTTCCCTGTTGTACTCAGTGGGAAATATCAGCATATCTGGAGCACTGGGATTTCGTGTCCACCAGCCTGTGTTGGTTCTGGGAACATAAATTTAGGACAACAGCTTTGCAGCAAAAGCGGATATTGTTGGAGCAAACACTGGTGATGGTTTATGTTGCCATATTGGCCGTGTTTGTGTTCCTGCAGGTGGAGCATGACACCTCCGACAGTCAATGCATATTACTCACCCACCAAGAATGAGATTGTCTTTCCTGCCGGCATCCTCCAGGCCCCCTTTTACACCCGTGCATCCCCCAAGTAAGAGCCAAGGGAAAACAGAGGGGGCAGGATTCCCAGCTTTCCTCCTATATCCAAATCTTAGACTAAGTTTCATGACTGTGAGGAGCAGAGGCTGGTTTCTTAACCTCTGCATTACCCTCCTGCAGGTCCCTGAATTTTGGTGGGATTGGTGTGGTGGTGGGCCATGAGTTGACACATGCCTTTGATGATCAAGGTAGGACCAGGGCCAGGTGGGTGGGCAGCTGGAGGGGTAGCCAGTATGAGATGAAGAATCTACTGTGTTTTTGCAGGCCGGGAATATGACAAAGATGGCAACCTGCGTCCCTGGTGGAAGAACTCCTCGGTGGAGGCCTTCAAGCGTCAGACAGTGTGCATGGTGGAGCAGTATGGCAACTACACCGTCAATGGCGAGGCCGTCAATGGCAAGCACACCCTCGGGGAGAACATCGCTGACAATGGGGGCCTCAAGGCTGCCTACCGGGTAAGACCATGGGGCTTGAGAGATTCAAAGGGGGACATGGTGTGCTGGGATTTGTGTTGTCTCCTGAGCCCGGTGTGCTCCCTGGTCTTCAGGCATATCAAAACTGGCTGAAAAAGAATGGGGATGAAGAAACACTCCCAACTCTCGGCCTCACCAACTACCAGCTCTTCTTCGTTGGCTTTGCACAGGTAGGTCACGTGATGACCTTGGGAGAGTGGGCACACAGGTTTTTGGGGGTGGAGCATGTCCAGATGGGGTTGGGAGGATGTTACAGCAAAACAGTCCTGCAGAGATGATGTAGTGGATGGAGAATGAGATTGGAGTGGTGCTGATTACAAAGCAAGACACCAAGGCTGAAGCTCGAGCTGCCTTGGTGTCCATCACGCAGGCAGAGGGGTTGGATTCAGCACCGAGCCGGCCCCCTGGTGGTAGGTGTCAGCACTCAGGCTCCTCATTCTCCATTTGCAGGTGTGGTGTTCAGTTCGCACACCAGAGAGCTCGCACGAGGGGCTCATCACTGATCCCCACAGCCCCTCACGTTTCCGTGTCATCGGCACTGTCTCAAACTCCCAGGAGTTCGCGGAGCACTTCAGCTGCCCACCGGGCTCCCCCATGAATCCCCTCAAGAAGTGTGAAGTCTGGTGATGGGCGAGTGCCCAAGGGAACCAGCAGCTGGTTGCTTCATCCTCTGCCAACAGCTGGGCTTCCCCAGTCCTTTGAGGCTCAAACCACTTCTCCATGCCATGGAGAGCCTGACTCTTCGCCGGAGTGGTATCTGCATCCCCGGCCTTGTCCGAGGTTCAATCCACTGTGAAAACTCCTCATCCCCCTGCTTGTGGGTGAAATGATTTCAGTATGGGGGTCTCTTCTTTCCCACCATGACCGGGCCACGTGTTGAGGCACACATGTCTGGGGGCACTGCCCGTATTTACACACGCGGTGCTCCAGCCTGACCCACTGCCCGGAAAACCCCTCTGTTTTGGAGGTGATAAAGGGAACCCCCAACANTATATTTCATGTGTTGTGGAATACACTGGAAATTTTCAGGGAAAATGCATTTAAAAGCCTTTTTTTAGTAAAAGATTAGTATATTTATTAATTTTTTTTACTTAGTGCAGCTGTAGGTGCAGTACCCTGTGGTGACAGTCCCTTGGCCAGGGAAGCTGAGTAGGCCCATGGATATAATTTCCAGTTGGATCCTGTGTTTCTCTGGGAGGGACTATCCTCAGAGGATGCTGATGGGAAAATCAGGGACAGCAGGCCTGGGGACAGGGCTGGAGGATGCTGCAAGTCACAGAGGCTGTGCTGAGATGCTGCAGCTCCTGGGATTAGCTTTAATTTCAGAATGTAAAGGGAAAAATTGATGTAACCAAAGATGTAACCAAGATGGTGATGGGGTGGATGAAGCATCCTGTTCTCCCTCCTGTCCCCTCTGAAGCCAGGCCAGCCAGGATTTCCTGGTCCAAATGCTTCCCAGACAAGTGCAGGCGATTCCTGCTGCCGCTTCTCTCATGCTGAGCCTGCCCTCTGCCCAGGAAACTGCAAGCCCCAAAAGCACCATGTGGCCCCAAAACTTTGTCCCTCCACAGCTGGTTTGGCACTGGTGTAAGAAGTGATCAGGATGGAGCTGACAGATCTTTTTACGGGATGTTTTTAATACTCATTTTGAGGGGAAGGCACTGACAGGAGCTCAGGTGCTGCGTGTTGTCACCTTGATCTAGACAAAGCAGAGATATAGAGGGATTTTTAATATTTATATGTAAAGAGAGGGATGGAAGGGGCTGGTTTTTTGTAATTATTTTTTCACCGTATGCGTGAAGCTTATTATAATTGAAATAATAAATACTTTTTACTGGATTTGGAGCTGATCATGATGCATATTTTCTTATAGCAGGAGAGTCTGCATCCCTTTATTTGTGCTTTTCACCGTGTCCACACCACTGAGACTGTCCCATGCTGACAAAACTGAGCCAAGGTGTCTTTTCCCAGCCTGTGCTAGGTGACTGCTGCCTCTCTTGGAGGCTAAATCCAAGGGGTTTTTGCCAAAAAATCTCACTTTCGCTGTGGGTGGCTCTTTGCTTTCCATCTCTATGGCATGGCCCCACACAGCTCCCCAGCAGGCTGGTCTTTCCAGGATGCTTTTCCTTCCTCCCGGGTGAGTTTTTGGCCAGCTGGGCTGTGCTCAGATCCAGCAGCACAGGCTCCGCACAGGTTTTTTTCCAAACTCCCTTGTTTATGGCTTGGTGATGCTGATGGGATGCTGCCAGCTCCATAACACAGGCCAGCGTTTGCTCCGAGCAGATACTCCGTGGCTTCATCAGGCTTGCCCAAAAAATGCAAGGCAGGACCTGGACTACAGGCTCCCTGAAAGCCTCACCCCAGCACCTGGCAGGGCTGATGGCCATAAAACAAGCCAAATGCTGGGTACTCCTTTGGTATTTAGCCTTGGAAGTGTTATTGGGGGCTGGATTTGGGGCAAAACTAGGAGGCTGCAGCCCACAGGTAGCAAACTTTTGGGAATACAGAGTATTTCTACTGCTGGCATGGGCAGGACTGAGCCAGCAATGAGCTGAGGACACGGGTGTTGTGTAAATAAAACACAAATACCTCTCTGACTGTTTTTACCATGTTTTCTCACCCAGATGGAATCGAAATGTAGTAACAGCACTCACTTTCTGCTTGCACGACTCTATGTGAGGCCCTTGGTTTCCTGCAGTGCTGGAGAGCAGCTGTGGCTGTTGTTTTCCCTGAGATCTGCCTGGAAATGGCGCAAACCCGCAGAGGGCGGTGGAACCGAGAAAATCGCTGCCTGCACACTCCAGTGCTGGGCTGGTAGGAGCCAGCGATGTTACCAGAGTCCTATTTTGGTCTGGATGTGGCCCAACATGTTTAAATTGTGGTGGAATACCTGCATTCCTTGGGAAAGAGAGGAGCAGCATGGGTGTAAGACAGAGAGGAATAGAGTGGGGCTGGGATGAGAGGGTGTTTTCCCAGCTGCAAGGAGCAGGGAAGGGAGCACAGACGTCACATGGAGATGCTGTTAGAAGTGGTTTAATCGTCCAGAAAGAAAATACTTTGGCTCTCTGGGGCTTACTTGCAAGGAAGGACCCGACAGGTGATGGCTCAGGGACAGCCCCAGACAGGAAGGACTTGGAGGGTGACCATCAGCTGTGTAGTGGTGGGGGTCAAGGCTCCCCATGCCAGGCTGGGAGCGGGTGGCAGGAGTTTTCCTCCCTGGGAGGCTGCCAGGCATAGGGAGAGCAGGCAAGAGGTGAATCATCCTGCTCTGTGCCAGCGCCTGGTGTGGGCTTGCCTGGCCCTGGGTGGTATTTGCTTTATTTTACACTCAGCTGTGCCCTGGAGGGCTGAGACATTTGCTCAGGACTGAGCCCGGGCAGGGGGAAGAATGAAGAAAGTTCCAAGCAGGGCCCTTTTTTGTTGTTGTCGTTTTTTTGTTTTTTGTGTTGGGTGTTATTTTTGTCTGGAGGGTGTTGGAAAAGAATCTGTGTGGGAAGAGCCAAAAGAATAAGCCAAAAGAGGCAGGCACTGCTGGGTGAAAACAGGCACCTGGAGCTCCAAACGGAGCTGGAAACGGGGGTTGTTCATAGGTTTGGTGGGGCTGAGATAGCGGTTGAGAGGTGGGAGGCTGAACCCAACCATCTGAACTGCCCTTCTGCTTGCCGCTTTGTTTCCTCCAGCTGGGATCTAGGCCCTGACACCTCACTACAGTGCTGAGGTCACCTACTAGGACAACCAGATTTTAGGGCCAAAAGCTTCCCTGAACAAGCCTCACCTTCCTGAAGGCAGGAGGATGGGGAGCAGGTGTCTGAATCCTACGTTGCAGCTGGGACCTGCTCATTCTGATCACTGTGAGTCTTCACTTGGAGCCAAGACACAGCCAACAAGAAGGCTGTGTTTCCTCACTCACACCCAGGACTATGGCTTTGTGCTTTATGCTTTTCTCTTCACAAGTATCCCTTCAGGAAAACAGCCATTTTCCAGTGATACCCCAATTCTGTATTTTCTTAAGTTCACCAACAGATCCAGCATTCTTAAAAGACTGTGCTGTGGATTTATGTCTCTGCTGTGGCAGGTACATGAGAGACTGGTGGGACTGGAAAAAGGGCTGGTGATGCTCTGAAACAGGAGCTTGTCACTGTAGGCTCCAGCTGCCCATGGTGACACATCGGTTCCCAGGTGCTAATAAACCTAGCAGGAAAAAGAGGAGGAAAAATGAAATGGAGAGGTGGGAAGAAGGGTGTGAGTCCATCTGGAACCTACTCAGGCTCTAAAATCTGCAGGATTTGTTGGCTAAATCATCCTATGTAGGGTAGAAGGGAGATATACCTGCTTTTTCTTAGGAAAAATTAAGAAGAAGGGAAAAATACGGCTGGGGAGAGACATTGACTCTGAAAGGGCTTTAAGGCAGAGCCAAGAGCCTGGCTCCTTTACCTGGCCAGTACATTCAGGGAGCTTCAGCAGACAATATGGTTAAAATGCCTTTTTTTTGACTGTTCTAAACAAGCAAAAAGTGTTATATCCAAAGATCCTGGAGCTTGGAAGCTCTTTTGCAGCTGTGTTTACAGGCAGCTATTTCTGTAGAACAGAGGCAGCCATGGATGTCAATTTGCTTTTGAGATGAATTTCCTTCCATGCAAAGGGGGGTACCTGGAGAGAGGCTGTGCCAGGAGGTTGTCATGGAATGGCACCAGCACCCCCAGAACACACGGCTCTACTTGCACTCTCCAAATAATAACAACCAAGTCTGTGGAGGGAGAATTGTCTTCCCAGCAGGAGAGACGTGCTATGAACACAGCAGCTCTCTGGGATGCTGGGAGATCTATTAGTACTTGGGCAAATCCCATACAATGAGAGAAGTTCCTCCTTTGTTCTCCCATTTTTGGGGAGTGCAGGAGTACTTGGCCTTTCTTTCAGGTAATTCTTATTTCTCTCTTCAGTTTCCTTGGTGGGGAATCAGTTAATATGGCAGGCTGAAGGCTGCTGAGGAAACCAGCCAGAGCCCCCTCTAAATATTTGTTCCTGGGTTCGGATGGAAATATTCCCCACTCAGGACTTCTTTACAGGGTGGCAGGGCTTGGTTGGGCACTTTCCCCTCAAAAAGAAATCTCAGTGTTTCCTATTTCCACCCCCCACCCCTGTTTCCCACAGGCAGTGTGAGGTATGTAGGAGCTCACCTTCTCCCAGGTATTTCCCTTACCTCAATGCAGAACAAAGAGCACAGAAAAGGGACACTAAGCAGCACGAGTCACCTTGCCCTGCCCCCCTAATGCCTGCTGGCACTGCAGGAGGTAGCTATACCTCTGGTAGCATGTGACTAAGTAAGAAAATATTCCAGTTGCAGGGCTGCTTTTAATGGAGACTGGTGTGGCAGCCCCCAGTTTTCCTTCTGAGAACACAGGAGGAGAGGGAGAGCTTCTGGATACACTGCAATCCTTGTGTGTCCTAAACCTGCCCTGCACAACCCCATTGTTCAATAACTGAGTCTGACTCCAAAGAGAAAATGTACTTAAAACCTTCTACTATTTTTTGCCCACTATGCCGAGTTCTGCACCAGTGAACAACACCCAGTCCAGATTTTCCACCTTCAGATTTATATTTAAAACTCAAATTACTTCTCTGCATAGAAACCAGACCATTGCACATACAAGGACAGATGTGACTCCTCAGGTAGGTTTTCTTTAGTGCACAAGACCTTTATCTCTCTTCTCTCAGCTTGTGGTTATACCAGTTACTCTCCAGGTGCCTGAATACACCACCATGAGAGCTGTTCACTTCAGTGAAAGAAGCTTTTCATGTTTAAGGGTTTATTTGTGATTGCATTAAAGCATTATCTTCCTCCTAAACCTGCATCTGCTCAGAATTTGCAGCAGATGGGACACAAATAAACTCTAGGAAGGTTTCCGAGAGCAGCACCCCAGGCTGGGTGACTGGGGCAGCAATACTTGTGGGTGCAGTGAAGGTGCTGGGAGAGGCTCCCTGGGACGTGCGGTGCGGCAGGAACGCTGGAAGGTGCTGCAGGTTGGAATGAGCCCTCGGCAGCCAGCAGCGAGGCAGGACAAGTCAGGACAATCTGGCAGCTGCTGGAATCTGTTCTGAGGTGCTTTTTATCTCCCTGAGAGGGTATAAACCACCTTGGCCACTGCCAAGCTCAGGTGGTGGCTGTGAGGGGGGTTCTGCACTTTAGATATGAAATGGTGAAGATGGTGGTGGTGTGGCAACCTTTGGAGGGTGATGGCTTGGTGTGACTGTGGGGTCAGGTGGACACCTCTCCCCACAAAGGCAGGTCTGGAGGGGCCCCACTGCCACAGGTGGGCTGCCTTGGGGATCCCGGGGGTCCCTCACAGCCAACCTCTCACCCTCAGGACTGTCTGCCCTCATGATGGGCTGCAGTGTGGCCCCTGCCAGCTACCCCAGCAGCTGGGAATTTGGGCTAGGGGCTGTAGGGCTGGATAATGGGGCTGGGGGTGAGTTTTTTAGGTATGCCCCTTCCTCGGGCCCGCGGTGGGGTGGATACTGCGGGACCCTTCACAGCCAAGGCTCCTCAGGCTTCCATGTTGCTTTCAGGGCTGCTGGCCCTCACGACGCCTCAGAGGGGGCTGCGCTGCTGACCCTTCCAGCCCCTCCAGAAGGCAGGAATTAGGGTTGGGAGTGAGTTTTCAGGAGGGGAAGTCCTCAGTGGGGTGGGTGCCTAGGGACCCCACGGCCTCCTCACAGCCTCAGGCCAATCCCTCACGGCCAAATGTCGAAGTCGAACCGAGCCGAGCCGAGCCGAGCCGAGCGCGCCCGAAGCTGCGGCCGCACCGATCCCGAGTGACTCCGAAGATCGCCGAGAGGCTCCGAAGTGCCATGAGCGGGGCGGGGCGGGAATCTCTTTTCCGAGCTCCTCTGAAGCTTCCCGAACTGTCTCACGCCATCGTCTTCCGGAAATAACCGAAGTTTACCGAGCGCGGGGGTCACGGGAGGTGCCGGGCTGATCAGAGGGAGAGGGGGAGCAGGGCAGGGCGCATGCGCCAGCGAAAGCCGCTCCGGAAGAACCCGAGGTTTGCCGAGCGGCCCTGGCTGACGAGTGACTCCGGAAAGAGACGAAGATTACCGATCAGCTGTGGGCCGATCGACTCCGGAAAGAGCCGAAGGTCGCCGATCGGTTCTGGGCCGAGCGGCTCCGGAGCG
>VZRX01005076.1:75950-112977 GCA_013398075.1 Notiomystis cincta | reverse complement strand
GGGCGGAGCGGCTCCGGAGCGGCCCGAAGGCGCCCGAGCGCCCGCCCGGCCGGACAGCTGGAGGCGGCCGCAGCGCCATGTTTGATGCTCCGCTACTCCAGTGAGGAAAATCCGCCGGCATCGCCCCCGAGCCGCCGCCGCGAACGGCTCCGCTGCNCCGGGGGTTCGGGGGTGACACCCCCTCCCCACAGCGAGCGGAGCCGGGGGGTGAGGGCTGCGGGGACCCCCCAGGCCTGGGGACGGTGTGGGGTAAGGGGTCATGGGGCCCCCAGACCGGGGGAGGGTTGGGGGTCGCGGGGACCCCCAGAGCCGGGTGTATGTGTGAGGTGGGGGTTGTTCAGGGGTTTCCGGCTCTTTTTTGTGTGTCTGTTTGTGTGTGGTGCCTCCTGTAAAGGGGGACTGCACCTGCTGGGATGATGCAGGGAAAGGGGGGCCGTCCACCTCCCCACTGAGCTGGTTTGGGGGTTCAGCCCTTTCCAGGGGGTCCCTTTTCCCCCTCCCCCAAAGCAGCGGTGACCCCAAGGGTAAACTTTTAATTATAAATCGTTCTTCAGTTTTGTTTCTGGTCCTGCCCAGGTAAGTGCTTTGGTTTTGTTGTTTTTCCAGGCGAATTTAAACCCAGTTTTTTTTATTTATAGCTGGGGACGATTTTCATGTGATTTATTTTATTTTATTTTATTTTTGCTACTTGGCTGGTGGGAATAAATCTCAGGTGGAACGTCTCACTGAGCAGCTTTCCGTGCCAGGCCACGCGTGATGGGGAGGAGGAGGAGGCTCCCACTCCTCAAAATCCCTCCACCAAAGCGGCCGCTGCTACAAAGAGAGGCCGGCGAGGGCTGCGGGTGTTTTTTAAAGGTCTTCGGTTCTGTGCTGCGAGTAGGCCCCGAGTCAGGAGGGAAATACTGCAGGGATCAGCAGGAAAGTGTCTGCCGGCCTGAGGTTTTGTTTCCAGCGTCCGGCAGCATCCCGTGGCAAACTGGCTGTTCTCTTCCCCACCTCCCTGGAGTTTTGGGGGAGTATGAAGTGAAAAACACACTTAGTGAAATATCTCCGTGGTGTGTTATCCGGGAATGGTGCAGGGATGGTCGGGAGCGTGTTTTCCTATTAATGTTTGGCGGTGTGTTGGATTTTAAGGAAGTACAGGGTGGTTTTGGTGCCGAGGGCTGTGTCGTGCTGCCTGTGCTCTCAAAACTGTGCTCCTTGTGTACGAGCGTTTTCCTGCTCTCACTTTCAGTTTGGAGGTGGGAAAACCCAGCCCTTTTATAATCAGTTTAGGTCCATTGTTTTCTGGAGCTTCCGGCAAGAATCACCCGTGCCATGACAACAAATTCCGTGCTTAAATGGTGAGACTGTTGACGTTACAGATTTGTTTGGGTCGAGTGAAAACCCCTGGACATTCTCTTTGCTGGCTGATTTTTGCCTGATTTGTGCTATTCTGGAATTCCAGCGGGTCCTTTAGGAATAAAAAAAGTGGGAAGGTGCTGTCAGTAGAGTCAGAGGGGTGGTGGTAAGTAAAACTGTTGCTCAGGGAAAATTTGCTTCAGTTTTGAGGGATGTGCCAAGAGTTGGAGTGGGAATGCCGGCTAGCGTGCACAGGCTGTGCCCAGCTGATCTTCCCACTAGGATGCTGGTTTGTCTGGGAAGGGGCTTTTTAATCGGGGCACGTGGCACTTGGATGCCTTGACAGTTGAAGGCTGAAGTTTGCTCTGGGGTTGTGCTGGGCTTTCCAAAGCACTTTATTCCCTGGGATACCTCTCCAGGTGCCACTGAGGGGGAACCTGGTGGTGGGTCAGAAGAGGGGCTGTGCTGTTGTGGCTGTTGCTTTTGGTGAGTGTTGCATGAAGCACACGAGGGATGGAATTTGGGTTTACTTTGAGCACAGCCTAAAACCAAAAGGGCTCGGAAAGCCTGGAGAAGCCCCTAGAGGGGCTGGGGCTGCTCTGGCAATATCTGTTCCATCCTTGGGACCCAACTGGACACCGTGAGCAGGAGGGACAGAGGGAAAGAGAAGTGTTAGATGGATAGGACAATTTGGTGTTATAAAAGTGGGGAGGTTAAAATGGTACAGTTTCATTTTTATTTCTAGACATGCCTGTTTTGAAAACATTGTGTTTGACTGATATCTCTCCTTAACTCCTAAACTACTGATCTGTGTTTGGAATATATACAAACACTTTATTTTTGTCACCGGTGCTTATTCAGGTGTCCTGGTGAAGCTTATTCAGGTGCCCTGGCTGGTTTTATCCTCCACCAAAACCTCTGTTTGATTATAAACAAAAGCTGTTACCTCTCAGTGCTGCTCTGAGTGAGGCTCGGGGAGCAGAGTTCATCCCTGATTTACTGGAGTGCAGGAGGTCATCTGAGTTCAGCCTTATTTTTAGCTCTCTTTGGTTTCTTTTTTTTCCTCTGTGTTTTGATACAACTGTTGAGCCACTGTTACCTCACAGCTGATAAAAGAGTTGCAGGTTTCTCTGACTTGGGCTTTTTAAACCAAAACAGTTTCTTAGTGGTGAACTTTGTAACTTTGGAAATACCTGTGGTTTCAGGCTTAATGTATCATGAAATTAAACAATATCTGTGTAATTGGAAAAAAATAAGAATTGTGTGAGAGAGAAGTGTTCAGCATGTGCATGTAACAAGGCACGAGGGAGGGAAAATTAAAATACAGGGAAAAGAAGGAAATTTTTTAGAAAATAATTTTATTTGATAGAAAGAGAAGCTGGAAAGTGATGCACGTGAAGAGCAGAAATGTCTGGATGTGAAATTCATTCTGTTTCCTGCTAAATAGGAAGTTATTGGAGCTGCTGTAAGACAAGACAGACTTGTGAGACATTTCCTTAATATAGTGGCTTCAAGAAGTTAAATTTCCTGTATAAGAGTAAGTTTGGGATAATTTTGTGGCTCTGGTAGTGGTGAGTATTCAGCCAAACCTGATTTCAGGCAGAAATTGTGCTCAAAAGTTGTCAGTATGGATAAATCCTTCAGTTGGATTCTGACCCTTATTTGGGTGGAAAGGACAAGTGAGGGTGAAAGGACACACAGAAGGGATGTTATAAAAAATAAATCCCAATCTGCCCTCCTTGGCTTTGACTCCCAGACTGCCTCTGCAGGAGAAGTTCCAGTGAAGTCTGGAGTGAGACTTCTTCCATAAACATGTACAGTAATGAAGGTGCTGCAAGGGCACTGTGGGCCTTTGTGGTTAACCTCAATGGTACTTCTGATCCATGTCACACTCCACCCTGTTCTTTACTCTCCCATTTAGGAGTGAAGTATTTTTTGTGTGTGTGTGTTACATTAAGCTACTCTTTCAAAAGTCCCTGTGCTGAGAATAAATTTTGTGGATCAATATAATCAGGTCACCAGTTTCTTCCTAGCCCAGATGTGGGCAAACACTAGCCTGTAACAGATAGCCAGGTTGTTGGATGGCACCTGGGGTGAGCTCTCCCGGCTTCTGGTTAATGTGACATTGTTCAGTCAGAGTCAAATCAGAGCTGTCTGCAGCTCAAGGCTGGTCTCATTAGGGTTTTGCTTTCTTTTCCCAACTTCCTCACATTTGGAGAGAGTTTCTGGTTGTTGATGTGCAGGCACCAGTAAGCTTGACTTTCATCTATCCCATGGCTGCTTCTGTGTGGGATTGGGCATCTTGGAAAAATTGGGTGTTCCTCAGGCTATTGCAGGTTGTGGCAGGCTCAGGGTGAGTGTCAATAGATGGTTACTAGTTTTTTTTTTTTTCTCTTCTTCCTCTTTGTAAATTCCATTTCTGAGAAGCAGAGAGGGTGGAACAGTGTTTGGGGGACTGACCTCTCTGTGAATTCCGTCATTGCTGTGCAAGGAAATGTGTTTTACTAAGGTGACCTCAGTAATTTAGTTTTAGTTTTTCCTGCATTGTTCAGCTGTGCTGTAGTCACTTTCAGGAAGTGATGTGCTGATTCCAGCTGTGTTAGGTGGCATCTTCTGGATGCAAGTAGCTTCCCCAAAGCCCAGGAGGACAGCAAGAAATACAGGAATGTCTGAGGCTCTGTGAGAAGTCAGGGTGAGTTCCTGGCAGTGCTTGCCAAGTGTTGGGATGCAGGCCAGGCCAGAGTAGGCCTGCCTTGGAGATTTGGTTAAATCAAGATTCTTGAGGAGGATTTGGGTGCATGGGGGTTCTCTGTTGTGTCTCTGTGAATGAAGAGTTGAGCTGCAGGAGAAAGTATCCAATAATTTTTTTCCAGGAGAGAATCTACAGTGTGCAGCGAAGAGTTGGGATCTCTGGGTTGCTGTGATCGCCTCTGGAAGTTTGGTGGCAGTGCCATCTTCCCTCCCTTGCTTTCATTTTGAGTGGTGTTTTCTCAGACTACATGAGGAAGCAGCTCTGTGCTCTCTGGGGTTTGTCTGATGATGACTTTGAAGATGAGGACAAGGCATTTGGAAGCTGCTTGGGTACAAGCTTGTGGAGCATGGTTGCGGCTCTTGTGTGAGGCACTCCCTGCACGGCTTCGACACTGACCGGAGCACAGTTGGAAATCTCCTCCAGATACCAGTGGCAGCTGTGTGTGAGGAAGGTATCAGGAGCATTATGGTCCCAAAAGGGGAGGAGCAGCGAGAGGTAGAAAGGAGGGACCAGGCTGAGATCAGAGGTGTCCCTTGCTCTCCCTGTTCCTGAGTTGAGGAGGGAATGTTCTGAGATCTCGGCTGGATAAAGGTGAAGAGGATGCAGAGGTGTTGCCTGGGACATGTTTCTGTTTAGAAGTGTTGAAGCTGTGGAGATCAAACATCTTGGGAGGGTTGGAGCAAGAGAAGAGCTTGGAAAAGAGACTTTCCCTGCTGCTCCGTGATGTTGACTCCTCTGCAAGGGAGGAACGGGCACAAACTGGGGACCGTGTTGCCAAAATATTAAGTGCCTTAAGCTCTCTCTGCCATCTCCCCTGTTGATGTTCCCCAGCCTTGGCACATCTTAGTGTTCTTTTAAGCAGCATAGCTTTAATTTATTTAATGACAAAAGCTAATCATGTTAGAGAACAGATATGTTACTTTACCAGCTTTGTAAGATTTTTGTGGTGAAATCTCTAGGAGAAAACCATTCCAAAAATGTGATTTGAAGTGGCTTATTTTCTTCTCACATCCAAGGACATGATTGTGTATGTTCTCTGGCAGAAGTTTCTGGGTGAAAGCTACTTTATCCATTTAAATATATATGTATTTAATGAGCAGCTCTGATTTGGGAGTAGAGTTTGTGTAAGAAGTTGTTGAGAGAGTAACAGGAGACTCAGAACAAATAATTTCACTTTTAGATGTTGGGACATAGAAGGATTTTTATCTGTATGTGAATGGATTTTGTCCATCATTTTCAGGCTGAAAGGCTTTTCCATGTCCTTAGCAAACATTGGGATGTGTTGAGCTGGTGCATTTGCTCCAGTTTTGTTTAGTAGTAGGAGTTAGCAGTGAAGATCTCCTTTAGAAGGCAGAGGTAACCTATGTCTTCTTTTTCTCCTAATCTGGCAGTTTCAGGGCTAGTCAATTGTCAAGTTTAGTTGTGTGTAAATCTGCTAATATGATCAGAGTTGCTGGAATTTTTACTCTGGAGAATTACAGATGGGTAGTATCACTGTTTTACAGGCATTGCTTTGGTAGGAAACTTTATCTGTGACTTGAATGTGACTGCTGGCAATTGCAAAAGCTTTTCTGGAATGAATGGGGAAGAGAAAACTGGTGTTTGTTCCAAGGCATGAGCATGTGGGGGGAGGAGCTGTGTGCCCCATGGTCTGGAGGAACCAGGGGAACTAATTTTTCTTCTTGTTTTTTAAGGGAATACAGTTGATGAGACTCTCATGATGCTGTGTTTTACACTTGCTGCAATTTCAAGCATTTCTCTGTACAGCTTTCCTTCCCAAGCCCTGGACTCTGTTTTGCCTCCCAAATAGGAGCTGATGATGTGGAACAGCTGGAAGAAGAAAATAGAATGTTTTCTTAAAGAAGAAAAGGATCAAAGGGAGGAGAGCAAAGTCAGCTTTTAAGCTAGTGAAATTTTCTGGTGCACATTATTCCTATGGTTTATTCTTTACCTTTGGAAGGTGTCCCACGGCGCGCTTCCTCTTTTTGGAATAGGTGATGGCACGCTGTTGCTGATGGGACTTGAGTCAAATTGCTGCTGGGCATGTAACTAGGTTAATGGGACTGCATGATTATTTTTTTTTTCTTTCCTGAAAGGAAAATTACATGCTCTGTATTTCTTCTGTACCCGAGGAGTTGTTTTTACCTTTGTTTGCTGCGTAGTTGAGGTGTAAAGAAAAGGACAAGTTTCCCCACACCAAGATTCTATCAGGTTTAGATCAATTCTGCCACCAAAAATAAGATGTTTCGGTTGTTGGTTGTAACACCTTTGGGTTTCCTTTACCTACATGAGAGCTAAAATATTTCTAGAGCTTTAGATAGACTTGGAAAAAAACCGAAGTGGCTTCCAGAATGTGTGTCTTGGAAATAAAACGTATCCCATCCTCAACCGATCCCCGTAGCGCTCTCCGAGTTCCTCGGTGAAGTGTCGAAATGGATTAGGACTTGTCGAGGTGCAATGAGCAGCTGCTCCTTTCCAAGTGCTTGAGCTCAGCGGGAATGAGGCTCCCATGCTCTGGAGTAAAAGTATCTGCACAGGAATAGCTGTAAAAGTTGGAAGTACAAAGACCATCCCTGCTTTTAGCAGGGGAGGGGACTGAACAGAAATTTCCCTGCCAGCCTTGGAGTTTGCTGTTGGTGCTGTGAAAACACCAAGCAAGGAGGAGTTAATGCAGTTAAAGGTCTTAAATAACACAGATTTTCCTAAGTTTGGAAACCTTTTGAAAGGTGGAAACTAATAAACATTGCAGGGCTGCTCTGTTTGGGTTGCCAGATGATGATTGTGTGTTTGGTTTGATTTACACGTGAGGGTGACTGTGAGTTACTCAGAGTAGTCAGAGGAGTCTGGTTGCAGTGTCTGTGTCACTGGTGATGGGTGAAAATCCATTTGAGCTGGTGCTGTGGCTTTGCTAATGGTGGTCTGAAAACAGATTTCCCTCTTTTATGTGTTATTAGTGAGTCGTAGAAGTTGCTGTGTCTTGAAACTGGCTTTTTCTGGGCTTATGATGTTCTCTTGCCAAAAGGTAAAAATGGGAGAAGTCTTTGGTCTTTCAGACTAAGCAGGAGGCTTTTTCTATGTGCATCAAAGGGAGAGACTTTTTTTGTGATGCTACTTTCAGATTTGTTTTTTTTTAGTCAACTGTTGTCTTGGGAAGGCTCCTAAGCATCCTGAGGAAAGGACCTTTCTAGAAAAAAAAAAAAAGTGCATTTCTGCTGAGTGGTGAGACCCAACCCTTCTGTCCTGGAGCTGCCACAAGATCTTCCGCAGAACTGTCAGGTCTGATGTGAAATTCAGGCTGAAATCTGGCCTGAAAACTTTCTGGAAGTGTTGAATTCCTGTTTGGGGTGACATACAGGCGCCACACCAGACACTTTGTTCTGCAATGTGAAGCTGAATCATTGGGCTGACTCAATATATTATATTGGAAGGGAACTCAGCAGGGTTCTTGTAGCTGAGGCTAAGTAACCTATACCACGTATTTGGGGGAAATTCAAGAACTGAAACAAAAAAAAAACCATTTAAAGCCTGTTAATTGTGACTTTTAATGTGAAATTCATTTTAATGTGAAGTTCATTTTTTAATGTGAACTCTGGAGTGTGCTAGGAAGGGGATTTCAGCAGCTTTAGCATGGCAAGGCTCATGTGGAAGGTGCTTTTGGATGTAGTATTTCTTGAGCTGGTGAGACATCCTGAATTCCACTTACTGTATAATATAAAACCATTTTCAATTTGTGTCACCCTTTCTCACCAGTGCTCACACAGTTACAAATACTTGTCACTGGACAGTCTCTCTCCAAAAACTCAGCTTTTCTGGTCTCTGTGTTTCGTATTTTAGAGTTGTGAATGCAAATAATTCAGCTGTCAACCTGTCCAACTTGAGTTTTATGTTTTCCTTCAGTGTTGTGTTTTAAAGTCGATTTTGAAGTGCCTTTATGTCTGTCCCTTCAAAAAGGAAAGAAGACCTAATTTTTGCTGATATGCAAATATCACAAAGCCTAAGTTTAAATGAGTTTAAGCTGTTCACCTTAATTTTATTGATTACCTTTCCAAAACACTTCCTTAATTTTGAAAAAGTTCATCTGCACAAATAAACTCCTTTATATTTCAATATTGGTTGTGAGGTTGTGCACATTTAGCTTGAAATGATTCCCATTTTGCCCCAAACCACCCCACTTCATGGTGCTGCCCATGGCAGCAGTACCTGGTGTTGCTGGCATTCACCAAAACAATTGGCCCTTGGCACAGCCCCCTCCCTGCCTTGCTGCAGCCAAAGCACACTTCATCCACTCAGACTGATGTTAGGATCATTAAATAAATGAATGAATTGTACTGACACCAAATTCCCATCCTGGCAGCTAAAGAACACGAGAGTTTTATAGCTGGGACCTCTGTCCAGAATGTCTTATTGAATGCCCGGGGTGTCAGGAGTGTGAACAGTTAGCAAAAAGCTTTCTGGTGAAATGTGTGAGCCTTACAGAGAGTTATGGTGTGGAGCGCTGTAAAAACTTGAATTACCAGACATCTGATCATCCAGGATGAGTATTAATCAACCTGGGAAGGGTGTGGAGAAAGGATCTGGAGCACAGCAATAAAACAAGGGAGCAGGACAGACATGGAGAGTGAGGAGAGCTGCTTCTCTATTGTCAGATCAGCTCTGTCTTGTTGTTTAAAAGGAGTTTTTGGGGGAAGAATGCAGCCAGGCTTGGAAGTGTTGAAAGCAAGGGATAACTCTTAGTTGCTGTCAGGGAGTTTAAGGTCTCGCTGGTTGAACTAAAACTCCTAAAGGTCACTGATGCTCTGGAAGCTCTTGGAGAAGTCTGCTGAACTTCCATCACCAGGAGGAGAGGGTTGCAAATATTCCCTCAAAGGAGGAGAATTCACTCCTCAGGCTTGGATTGCTTTTTCTCATGGTCTAGCTCCATCCTTGCTTTTATGATGTTGTGCTTAAGATGGTGTTTTTGCTTAGAAATGGGAGACAAAATATCTATATCATTCACACTGGCTGCTAGTGGGTCTGAAGTGTCTCTGGATTGTGGGGAAAAAGGAAGAAGATGAAGGCGTCTCAATCAGTTTGGTGAAACAAATTGCACTGCAGCCCCTGATCGTGTCAGAGGTGCTAGGAGTAACCAGAAATGTTTGATTTGGTCCATTCCTGTTCTGCAGTGTTTCAAAACATCAGCACTTACGGGAAAAATACTTCTCTTGTTCTTCCCTTCCTCCCATCCACAGTGTTTGTCTTAATTGTGGTTAATTTTAAAAAAGGCTGCTAAAACAGTACTGGTCACCAGCACAGTTGTCAGACCTTCCCTGTCCATACTTAAGGTGGTGATGGCACTCATGGCTGTGGTGGTGGTGAAATGCAGGTGTCTGGGCAGTGTTTGTAGGTGGAAAGTTTAGGTTTAAAGCCCTGCTGTGACAATGGAGATAGTGCAGTCTGAAATCAGCACAGCTGTGGTTTATGCTCATCAGAAAAGGAACCATGGTGCCTGTAGTGGTGCATGGGTTGTTCTGTTGGTGCAGATGGGCCTGAGCAACCAGGCAGGGACAGGTCCTGAAGTTCCCATTTCTTTCCCATCTGGGATAGTGCATCAGGTACATCCTCACCGATTTCTACCTGTGGTTTGGTTCAGCTCTGTGACATCACTTCAGAGAGCACTGCAGCAGGTGCAGCCTTCCCTCTGTGTTTTATCCCTATTCGTGGCCTGAATGTATAGAATTTCAGAATGATTTGGGTTGGGAGGGACCCTAGAGCCCATCCTGTTCCACCCCTGCCGTGGGTGGAACCACTAAACAAGGTTGCTCCAAGTTTGGATCCTACAGGCATAGCCAGTGGAAGCAAACCAGGATTTCTTTAAATGGAAAATGCTCAGAGACTAAGTTACTGCTCGTCTTCGAACCCTGGTGGGGTGAATATATCGTTGCTGTTGCTCTTTCTTGGATTCCGCTGCAGAGGTGTGTGTGAAGTGTGCACCTAAGATTCCTTATGAGGAGAAGTTAGAGGTGCAGAGGGTTGAACTGAGGAGACCCAGGGCTCCTGTCCTACCTACATTCCTCTGTGAACCTCGGGTTTTGTGCAGCAGTGTAAGATGTGCTGCACTGCCCTCTCTGGATACCAGCTTTTCCCAGGATTTCATTTTGTATGACACAGGATTTTGACTCAGGGGAAGTCATAAGCTCCACATGTGGCAAGAAGGTACTTAGGATTTAATTTCATTTTGATAAACTGCTGAAATAAAGATTATGGGCTGAAAACCATGAGGCGTTCGGAAGTTGGGAATGGAAATGGGCATCAGCACTCCAGAGAATCATCCTTCTAGAATTCCATGCTCAGCTGGTGGGAGGACTATCACTTTGGGTGGCAACACTGCTGCCACCACAACAGAGTGACCAGCAGAGCATTGCATTTCCCCATAAGGTCGCAGCATGAAGTATTGGAGACACCGCAGGAAATGCGGCTGAGTGAACGAGATGGTAAAATACCAGGCTGTTTAATATTCCTGCTTATCATACAGATGGAAAGCCTGACACAGAAATAGATGGATGCTGATGCTGCCGCAGCATCCCCAGCCCCCAGGACGCAAGCCAGGGCTGTCCCTGTGGAGCAGAGGCATATGGGGGGTAAAGGCTGGTAAGCTGGAGTGGTTTATTTGTGACTTTAGGGCACAGAGGTTGAGGTGAATGGGCAGTGGTAGTTCTGTGTTAATGGTGTGCACAGGAAGGGAAAAGTCAACTGATTTTTAGAACTTTACAGAAATTCAGACTCCTGGGTGAAAATTGCCTTGAAGAGTGCTGCAGTACTCGTGTCTGGATGGGAACTTTCTCCTCTGGTCGCATAACAATGTGCCCCAGCTGCACATTGTGCCAAAGGGAAGCCAGAGATGGGAGGTTTTACTTTGACTTCATCATGAGGGAAGGTGGGCTCTCATACCCACATAGAAGTTTATTCCAGGCTGTAAGCTGAATAAGGGCTGGATAAAAGCTTGGGAATCTTTCTCTGTGGTGAGATCCTTTTTCTTCTGCTCTGCCTTCCTCTGTTTGTGCCTTTTTAGTTATGTCACCTGGCCCTATCTACTTTGGCTCTTGGGGTTTTAATGCTCTTACCTTGTTACGTGTGTGCAGGGCAAACTTGGTATAGAAATAACTCCGTGTGTGTGTGTGTTAAGTAACTGCTCTGAAGGAAACAATCCCCAAACAATCCCAATTTTCTCTTCCTGGTGGGGCTGTTGTGACTGGAGTGTGTTCTCTGGTTGCTGTCTTCTGTCCCCAGTGGCAGTGGCTCTGCACTTCCCAACCCACACCCAGAGTATGTTTATCAGGTTGCTTCATGGACGAGGGCTGAGCAGGTCAGAGCCTGTCCCTGAGCTGATATTAGGCCAGAAACTGCTGTTTCAGCTGCTAGTCAGGGGACAGCTACACTGAATTTGGGGACCTTTATTTTCATTGGATTGTGATTCAGTTTTTGTGAGATAGTACCTGGTTTGGCTATTTTATGTGAATTGTTTTAAGCTCAGTGATTGAAATTCAGGAGTATTTGAAAATAACTGTTGTATCTGTAGTTGCATTTCAGAATGGGAAAGGTGGAAGAAGGGTGTGGCTTCAGCTGTGTCATCTGCTCTGTGGCATTTTGTTAAAAAAACTCTTTTTTCTGCCAGACTAGGTGTGCACAAGCATCTGATGCAGCCAAAGGTGCAGAGAACAGCTGAAGAACCACTCCTGTTCCTTCTGGAATAGACCGAAAGCCAAAGTTACCCCAGAAAGGAATAGGCTGGTGTGTGTGTCTGGCCAGGAGATCAAAGCCTCATTCTCCCTGTCTGTCTCTTCCCAGTCACTCCTTGTCATCTCCATCAAGCCAGCTTGCTCACAGCCTTGCTTTGGATATTTTTACAGTATTTACCAGGAGTTTTGCTCAGTCTTAGCCTTGTTTAGCTACTGTTCAGCGTTAGACCACTACTGTTACTTTTTTTTTCTGCTTGAAAATTCAATAAATGAAAATAAAACGATCATCACAAGTTCTGGCTCTGACATTGCCTCATGTCAGATTTGCCTTGGTCCCCCTGGCTCTTCCTTGGCCACTGCCTGGGAATTTCGTATGTATGTGATGTTTTTCTTTGGATGCATGTCTCCTGTTAGAGATTCCTGCTTTTCCCTCATTTCTTGAACAATGTAGGTTCTTCACTCTGAAGACTCCTTATCATTCTCTGGGAGCGATGGTTTCTGACCACCTTAGAGCTGCCTCCCATCTGGGATGAGAATCTTCCATTTTCCCCAGTGGTGGTTGAAATTAGTTTGGTTGGTAGCTTTGCTTGAAAAAGCGATCCAGGGATTTTTCCTAGTACATCTCTTTTTCTCCCAACCCTTCTGCAATGTCCAGAGAAGCTGTGGCTGCCCCTGGAACCCTGGAAGTGTCCAAGGCCAGGTTGGACAGGGCTTGGCGCAACCTGGGATAGTGGAAGGTGTCCCTGCCCATGGCAGGGGTTGGAATGAGTTTTAGGGTTGCTTCCCACCCAAACCATTCTGGGATTCTCTGATTCTGTTCAGTTCCACGTTTAACTGTTTCAAGCAAGGATCATGTTACTATCACATGTCAGGGAGGACTTTTGAGCTGCCAGGCCATGGTGAGTGTGGTTGGCTTTGTGGGGGGTGTTATCAGCTGGGGCAGAAATGCCTTCCTGAGCGGCAGCCTGGAGGGTTTTTGGCAGCCCCTTTGCATTTCATCATCTCCAGATAGAGGTTTACAGTCTGAAGAGGTGCTTCCATGTGTGCTCGAGGGTCTAGGAGTTGGCATCCCATTTCCCTGCTGAACTGTTCCATACATAAATATGGTTTTTAACACTTACCAAATGCTTGGGAGCCAAAGGCTGCTCTAGGAGAACTTCATCGAGGAAAACAGTGTAAAGATATCTCTCTGTTAGGTGCTGGATTTATTTTCCCTTGTGTTGTAGTTAATTGCAAGAATAAATGCAGTTAAAAGTATCCAAAGGACCTTTTTCTTTGCTGCACCATGCTGCGAAATGCCTTGTTCAAAATGCTTTCTTTCCTCTGAGTTTGGATCCTTTTTAAATGCTGAAGGGCATTTTTGAAACTTTGTTTTAACTTCATTTTACATCATGTTTATATGAAACAGACAAAAAAAAACCCCAGTGCTTTGCCAACTATTTTTGGAAAGAACAAGCTTTGTGGATAATCATTTTCATGTTCTACCTGTTCCTTGTTGTGTTCAGACCATGGAAGAATCTTCTCCCCTGAAAAAGGCTTTGAGAGATTAACCTTAAGGTAGTCACTTGAGGCAAGTTGATTAAGAAATATACTGAACGTTAGATTTAATCAAGATTGAATAATGGAGTTAGAATTGACTGTCGCTCCTGGAATGCAGTTATTTTTAGGTGGGGATTGGGATGTGCTGCTCCCCAGGTTGTCTGTACCATGGCTCTGAAGGCAGACTGATCCAAATGCTGTTGGACAGAGTGGATTTGCTCCAGTTTGGTACTGGCAGCTTCATCCCATTAACACATCCCATAGTAAACATGTTGTGACATAGCTTGACAAATCAGAGCAAGGGTATTCCACTGCACTACTGAGGGTTGTCACCCAAAATACAGCTCAGATATATCAGTAAAAACACTGAACTGGTATTGATGGAGAGACTTCACCTCCTTTTGTATTTGACTTCCTCCCAAGGGGCATTGGAGGAACAGTTCCAGTCTCTTCTCCGTGAGTAGGGACAGGACTGAGGGAAAGGCTGGAGCTGTGCCAGGGGAGGGTTTAGGTTGGAGATTAGGGAAAAGTTCTTCCCCCAGAGAGTGCTGGGCACTGCCCAGGCTCCCCAGGGAATAGTGACATTCCCGAGGCTGCCAGAGCTCCAGGAGTGTTTGTGGACACTGCTGCCAGTGAGGCACAGGGTGGGATTGCTGGGGTGTCTGTGCAGGGCCAGGAGTTGGACTGGATGTCCCTTGTGGGGCCCTTCCAGTTCAGGATATTCCATGATTCTCAGAAACATCTGGTGAGGCACTAAACCTCACCTTTTGATCACTTAGTTTAGGCACTCCTCTCATTGCCACTGGTGTCATAGTATGAGGTCTTGAACTTTTTGCCCATGTTGGTTTTTTCAGTGGGTGCCTCAAGGGAGATGGGTCTTGTCCAGTTTAAGGCCTTGGCCCTCTCAGTGGTGTGCTGCAGAGCCATCCATTGTCATCTTGCAATGGATGTGTGGTGTAACTGAGGTTTGGCTGGGTATTTTATTTTCTTTTGCCCAAAGGTGAGAACAAAGCTGTTTCTTTGCTGTAACTTTCTATCTTCAGCTCAGGAAATCAGGAAGTTTAACTGGATTAAAGCCTAAGAGACAATGATAGGCCAGGAGGGGTGGAAACACAGCCCTGGGAGTAACATCCCTGCCCCTTGGCAGGGGGTTGGGACTGGACAGTCTTTAAGGTCCTTCCCAACCCCAGCCAGTCTGTGGTTCTGTGAAACATCTGAGGCTGTTTGCTGTTCCTTGCTGTTCTAGGGAAGCCACGTTGCAGAAGGGTTGAGTGGAAGAAAGTGGGGTCACTTGCATGGGAGGTGAATGAATCAGGGTTATTTTAAAGGAGCTTCTTGACATGTCCTGACTGCAGAGAGAATCAGAGCAGCTGTCTTGCTAAATTCCTCTTAGATACAAGGGAATTGTGACAAAATAATCTTTCCCGGGACCGAAAAGTAAAGATCAGCTGCAGGTGTTGCATGATACTGTCATTTTGGTTGTGTCTAGTAATAACATCGATTTCCCTTTGCAACCTTCAGTGTCAGCGGGCACAAAAGGCCAAAGCTTGCATAGTTCATCACATGGTGCCCTCAAGCAAGGAGTTGTTCATCTGTCAGCTGGAATTCTGATTTTTTTTCTGCATTATTCCCAGGCTGGGCTTGTCTTTGCTATGCCCAGGATATCCATTTGTAGGTTTGGGTTTCTGGGTCAGCGTAATCACAGGGTGGGAACAGTCAGGATGTGAAGTTACCCATGAGAGAAGGTCCTCTGAAGAGGCCTCAGATGTTCTGCCTGTTTAAGCATTAGGAGCAGATAGGATCAGAGGGCAGGCTTTCATTTCCATGGGAAAAGCAAGTTTCTAGGGTCACTTTGCATGGTGCCAGGGGACAGGAGAGTATTTTAACATCATCCCAATCTCAGAGCTGACTCGGGCAGCTGTGAAATGCAGTGAGATCAGTGAACAGAGATTGTACTATCTCTGTACCCAAAACATGCATCATCCTCTTTGCAGTTTGCCATTCAGTAAAAGCAAAGAACATAAACCCAGGAAATCTCTACAGATGATGCATTGAAGAAGCTCATTTGGTTGACACGTTTTACTTGTGTTGCTTGTCCCTTTAAGCCTGTTTATGCGTGGAGTGTGGGCTGCAGTGTTTGTACTGAAAGCAGCAAAGAGCCCAACGGTTGGGACTTAAATCCACCTGCTCAGTGGCACCTACACTTGCAGCTCTTCTAGTGGCCCTAATAACCTTAATGAGGTTTTTGTGTGGCTTTTCTTAGGTCATAATTTTGTTCCGCATGAATATTCAGGTATAAACAACATCTTGGAGCTCTCCTGTACCATGTATTAGCATATTTGAGAACTGCTTTTTTTCCCCCTTGATTGTTATATTAACTTTTATCATAGATTGATTTTAAATGCTGGCATTTCATAATTGCATCTCAAAACTTGTGTTATCTGGACTGTACAAAGGAGAATTAAGTAGAACAAATGCATCTTGCTTTATCTGGAAACAGGGTGTACTTTGCTGCAGATTATTGATGTTCTCTTATCTATGGTGCAAACACTAAAGCTTTGGAGTAAGAAGTTGTTATTTAATACTGTGTGGTGCATGTTGTGATTTGAAATATAAATAAATACAACTGACTGTCTGGGTTTGTTCTCAGTGACCAGCACAGCAGCTCTACCGTAGCAAGGTGAAAAAGGATTTCCTGTTTAAATCCCATTGCTTTTCATCATCCCAGAGTTGCCAGTGGACGCCCAAGTCATTGCCAATCAGCAATAGGTGTTTTAGGGAGTTTTTCTTTGTTTCTTCTGTATTTCCACATTTCTTTAGGCTTTGGTTTCAAGCTTGTGTATTGTAGCAGCTGCTGCCTTTACGAGAATATTAAGTGCACAAACAATTACCTGATTTCATGCCAGATCATCATGGAATATCCTGAATTTGAAGGGACTCATAAGGATCATCAAGTCCAGCTCCTGTCCCTGCACAAGACAACCACAGGAATCCCTTTCTTTTATACCCCAAGCATAACTTCATTTTTTTTTCTCTACTTCTTTATTCTTTCTCACCTTTGAGGGTGTTCTGATAATTGACTTGAGAGTATTGGACCTGACAAAAAAAAAAGGGGAAAAAATAAAAGATGTGATGCAAGAACAGCTGTAAATTCCCACTTTTGCAGCAGCCACAGGTCCTTGGCTGTTTGCTGTGCAAGGGACTTGGTTTGTAAGTTCCTCTTCCCCTCTTTACAAGCTGCCTACTTGATGTTACCATTCCCCACCTGTGAGGAAACAAAGGAGGCAAAAATTATTCCTGCAGTGGAGGAGGAGAGAGTGGCAGGAGTGTGCGTGTGTCTGAAATGCCTCTTTATGCTGCCAGGGCTATGTTTGGATACGTCTCCAGGCTTGGTCCCTCTGAGTGGATTTCCCCTCTGGATGCCTGAAGAACAGTAACTTTTTTTGCGCAGCTGGCTGTTTTTAATGAGGCCTTCCTTCATTTTCCAATGAAGCAACAGATCAGTACCTCTAAAAAGATCTTTATTTTAAGGGTGAAGAGCAGGAATCTTTTCTATATTGAAAAATCCTGAAAGGAAATGGCATCCTGTGCGAGCTGTGGCCCTTGTGAATGGGCTATCAATCAGTTTAAATAAAACTCTGGTTATGGTGGAATTTTCCTTCTTTTTAGTTCAGCTACAACACAGGGAGAAAAAAGGTTTTATCTTGACAAGCCGTTCTTGCTGAAGTTGTTGCTGTGATTGCAGTTAAGAAACCCTTGTGTTTTAGGCAAAAATAAATTAGCTTACTTCTTTGTGTAAAGAAATATCTTGCCCATGGCCATCTCCAAAAATAGATGTGGAGTCCCTGAAAGCAAAGTGTTTAAACTCAGCATATGGATTAGCTCATGGGGTGGTGCAAAAAGACGGGATTTAGCCAGCTTTGCCTTTTGTGTGGTTATCCCAAGTCAGGCTGCTGAAGGAAAATGGAACCAGTTTCCTTTGAGCTAGTGTGTGTGTGCTGTGTGTGGAGCATGCAGGAGCTCACTGGTTAGGGCAGGGTAATTGGGTGATCCTAGTGCCAAGAGATGGATAAATATTAAAGGAGTGGAAATAGACACTTGGTTGGTTTTGCTCACTTAAATGTTTCTTTTGTACATGGGTGAGTCTCCCTGCAGAAATCTCTTCCTAAAGTCTGTGTTTGTGTCAAAACCTTGTCTCTGCTGAAGCACAGAGGGTTCAAACTTTGCTTTTTGCCCAGAGGCTCCCGTGTTCACCAAGAGCACAGTTTGGGAGAGAAGAGCAGCAGCCCAGCGAGATTTCATGGCTTTGGGTTTTTACAGGAGAATATTTGTGTTCCTTGGGACATGCAGGCCACAAAAAGGTCTGTGACGACTGTATCTTCCACCACATGGAGGATTCTGCCTCATGGACCCTCCTGGTGCTGGTGCCTATGTGGCCGAGGTGAGGAGTGTGTGTACCCCTCTTTCAGCATCTGGGAGGAGAAACATGCCCAGCGAGCATCAGACCCTTGGAGGTGGTGCTCACCTTTATCACTCTGCATTTCAGACTGGTGGTCACATGTTTGTGTTTAAGTGGGACACCAGTGCCAGCGGGGACCCTCCTCCTTTGATCATTTCTAGATATTTTGGTTTGCTGTTGGGCTCTGCTGAGTTTTATGGTAGCACTGAAAAAAAACCGAGGAAGGGGATGTTAGTTTTGTTTGGTGGAGTCAATACTGAATATGTTTTCTCTTGAACTGTGAAAGGCTGGGTGCTTTTAGCACAGTGGGGAATGATGTTGAAATGAGGAGCAGGTCTCTAAATGTAAAGGACTCAGAGAACAAACACAAACATTTCCTCAGTCCCAGAAGTGGAACAATAGCTCGTTGTTGGGAAGAAGGGATTGCAGAAAAGCCAGCAGACTTAGAAACAGGGTGTTATTTTCTATAGCTTACTATTTTTATTGCGCTTGGAGGCTCTCTGGGGACTAGATGTCCAGTTCCTGGAATGCGTGTCCCTTGGTTGAGGAAGGTTGGGTGCAAGCAGAGCATGTCCCCAGTGGGCATTTGTTCCGCACAATGCCGAGGTTAGGGGCACTTGGAACACTGTTCTGTGTCCATGCGAGTCTCTGCTCTGCCTCGCAGCCTGGCAGCTGAGGAGACGTCCCCTAAAGAGACAGGACTCTTCTTCCTCCCACCCTCACTTTCTTTCTGCTGTCTATGGGCCGCTGAATGGGTTTGCATTGACCAGGGAGACAAAGGAGCCTTTCAGGCTCCGGCTTTTGCCACAGCCAGCGCTCTCTGGGCTTTTGTTAATGCGCTCAGTCCCCCCTTTCTCTCTGGGCAGCCTCACAATCATTGTTAATGCAGCTCCGGAGCAGCACTGATAGTTCTGAATTCATTTTGTTTGCTCAGTTCGCAGGAAAAGTTGCAAAAAGCTGTGGAGAGAACATGTTGCCTCTTAGATTCTCTGCAGAGTATTTTCTTTCATGCCTTTTGCACGGAAAAGGGGATTGTGTAGACTGGCAAATCTGTGCCCGAGTGGAGCGTGGCGGGGCAGCGGCAGCACCTGTGCGCGCGGAGCCCAGTGCCTCGTTCCAGTGCCTGGGAACACTGACTGGCTTTCCACCACCCCGCTGGATTAGGCTCCATGTTGTCCTGTTTAATTTTGTTATTGCATTAGGCAGCTAAAGACGTAAGCACTTATTAAAACAGCTGCTCTACTAAGTGGCAGCGCTGAGTCGGGGGGTGCAACAGTTGGGAACTTGCTCGGCATCACCCCAGACTGGCTGTCTTGTGTGAGGGGTTGTGATTTTTAATGACAGGCTTGAAGATCCATAGTTATAAATAAATTAAACCAACTTCAGATAGATACAGCAACATGGGGATGGAAGGTGGGAGAATCTCCTAGGTCAGCATTTCCTACCAGTGCATAGAGATGACCAAAAGCAAAGCTGCTTTTCCAATTTCATATTAATAAACCTGAAAGGTGCTGGTAGGTGCTCTCTAATCTTAATGAAACATCACTATGGAATTAATTCCTGGAAATAAACTCTTAGGAAGCACTGATGGAGAGCACTGGTGCATAGCAGGTGTGCAAACATAAATCTAAATACTGCTGGGGGTGAGGATGGAGGGGGAATGGTTGTTTCTTATCATGAAGGTGGGCAGTTTTTGGGGGAGTTGTGCCCCAAAATCAAATGCACTGTTGGGTGAAACAAACTGGGAGAATTGGACAGGGATGAGTTTGATTGTGCAAATGGGGTAGTGTCAGCAGTTGAGAGATGACCGCAGAGGCTGTTGCAGAATTCAAAGCACCTCAGTGCAGCTGTTTTTTCTAGAAATAGTGGGGGTTTGGTATTCTGAAGCAATTTTTAATAGCATGTAAAGCTGTGTCATCTTTGGTTACCATTGCCCTGACTGGAACATGAATTGTGGAGCTGGGAGAAGTGAGGCTGTATCTCTGCCCCTTTTGAAGGATATCAGAACCCTCCATAGTGAGTATGTGACCAATGGGGAGATAACCAGCGTTCAGACACATGGAGGGGCCTGAGTGAGTCACGGAAGAAATCCTTGTCAAGAGAGCATGACTGATTTTTTTTTTTTTCACCAAATGGAGAATGACTTAAACTTTTCAATAGATGGCTGCTGAGCACACACTTTCAAGCTGGAAAAAGTAACCCCAGACACAACTGCTCATCACTCCCCCCCAGCCAGCTCGTGCCTCACCAATGGAAGGTACCTGTCCTTGTGTGCACTTATTTTTGAGGACTTGAAGGCTTGAAGATGCACAGTAAACCAACTTCAGATAGAGAGAGCCAACATGGGGATAGAAAGGGGGAGAATCCCCTAGGTTGTTGTTTCTTTGCTGCCTATCTGGAAGGATGTGGAGCCATCTGATTGAAGTGTACTCCATCCTGGAGTGAACTCCCCATTCCTGGAAGTGTCCAAGGCCAGGTGGGACGGGACTTGGAGCAACCTGGGATAGTGGAAGGTGTCCCTGCTCATGGCAGGGGGTGGAATGGGATGAGCTTTGAGAACCCTTCCAACCGACACCATTCTGGCTGGGATTCTCTGACCAAAAAAGGCACTAATATTTCATTAATTACTCAGAAGGGATTGCTTTATCCAGAAACAACTTTCACAACTGGTTGACCACACAATGCAAACACTCCTCATGCCTTGGTAAGTGTTGTCTTAATTCTGTTATTCTTGTCAGAGGGTCTGGTTCTATTTTGGGTTTTTTTTTAGCTTTGGAAGTCAATGCCTGGGGTAAAATCCCTGTGCGGCATTGGAGCCCAACAGGGGGGGTGTGAACTTTTAGTTAAAGCCTGGTCCTTCCAGTTTCCTGTACAAAGGATGAGCCTCACCGTGTGTCCAGAAGACTAATAAATGTAGGGGCTTGCAAATCAAAAGGGAAACGAATCTGAAGCCCTTGGGACCTTTGCTTTGCTTAAAAAGTGTGAGATGTGTCCTTGAGACAACAATCAAATTGTCCTTTCTTAATAGTTTCTTTAAAATTTATGCCCAAACTTAGCCAACAAAGTAAAAATAAGTTGTTTCCTTGGCATCTTCAGTGAGTGAAATACTTTTTGGTTCAGTGGTAGAGGATTTAGACCTCAGGACTGGACCAAATGAACTGGATTTTGGCACACATAGCCCTGACTGAAGCAAGGAATGCTCTTCTAATCCCCCCTGCCCCCAAAGCCACCCAAGCCACAGTGTGTTTCAGCATCACCTGTGGCACAAATCCACCCAAAAGCTTTATTCTGGCTACTGAAATGGTGATTTTCAGATCTTGGTTTTCTTTCTGTTGGGAGGAAATCTGCTAACTTCCTCTGCAAGTCTTTCAGTAAGGTTTCTTCTAATAAAAACCTTGGGTTTAGCAGCCCTGGTGTTGGCTTTGACCTTGGGTGCCCTTTTTGCTGCTCTTCTTTTCCTGTCTTTGATGTTGGAATGCTGCATATTTGTGGTGATTTCCACAGGCATGTGCTGTGCTCAGACATATGTGGCTGCACTTCCGGACTTAAAACACCAACGCTTGGCCTCAGTTTGATTAGGTTTGAGTAAAGAGAGTTTTGTAATGCAGAACCATCAGCCTGGAACTCTTAAATCAGATAATTAATTATAGTAGGAATGTTGTTGGAGTGTGGAGGTGGGAAGCAGCTCTGGGATAGCTGGGAGGGGACTGATGCAGCTGAGTTAGTAGGGGTCTTGACCACACTTGGGTGATGATTGACCCTCTAAACTGTATGAGTTTGTCCCTCCATTAGCCATGGGAAGGGACAATCCCTGTTTTAGTCCCTTAAGCCTTTGCTATCCTAAAACATAAAATCCAACTTGCCTGCCTCTTATACTGACTTAGCTGACCTGGCAAACACACCCGCAGAAGCCTCCAGAGCAGAGGAACCCAGCATATTAAATGTCTGTGTTTGACTTGGGTGGTGATGAAAACACCACAGGAGCTGGGGCAATGGTTGCTTTCCTATTTGGGCTGATCTTGGGGAGAGCTTTTCTGTTTCCCTGACATGGAATAAAGGAGATGAGAAAGAGAGTGACAAGAGGAACTGCTCCTTTTTTTTGCTGTGGGGCTTGTACTGAGAACTGCCGCATTTGCACCCAAGTGCTGGGTTTTGAAGTAATTGGATCAACTCTCCTTTTTGTTCTGGTCCTTGCATTCTCTTTCTTAATTTCCCCTCCCATCAGTGTGTTTTTAGCTCCAGCTCTTCTACTAGGAAATAAGTACGAACCTGCTTTTTCACACCGTCTTACCAATTGTCAGAGTACTTTTCATGTACATGGTTCTGTTTCAGATATTTGTCCTCTTGAGGTCTCTTTACCAGCATTACACTGATTTTTTTTTTCCTTTGAAAGTTTGAACCTCCTTGGAAATAGGTATATGGAGATTTATTCTGTGGGGATACAGATGATTTGTCATGACCTCGTACCAAAATCAGTGCAGGGAGTGGGGCAGGGAACCACAATTTAGGTGCTTAAGGAATATCTGGCAGTGCTGTTTGCTCTTTTTACTAGGTAGTTACTGGATTTCAAAAGCTTTGGGACGGATGAGAACCCCAAATGTCTTTTTTTTTTCCCAAATGCCATAAATATCCACTTCTTATGCCCTACCATCACCCACATCTCTCCAAAGAAAGAGTGAGTCAGCTGTCTCTGCTCAAAGGAGGCATTGAAGAGCCTGAATCCTGGAAGCTGGCGCAGGCTGGGTTGGGAGTGCTTCATTCAGTGATTGGGAGGCCCTAGGCCATGAAGGGAAGGCAGGATCTGATGGGGCTCTTCTGCCCCTGGGGGTGAGCAAAGAGTCATTAGTGCCACTTGATTACTTGTTACTCATCCTGCAAAATGTGTAAGTGCCTGGCTCAGAGCTGAGGCTTTTAATTCAGTCAACAAAGCATTGCCATGTTCCATGGGGTTGCTCCCAAATCCAGGTACACGCCTCATCCTTGGAGGCTGAGCAGTGTTAAAAATCATCAGGCTTCAGAAGTGGATGGAATGCAGTGGCTTCTGGTTTGGATTGTAAGGGCCATTAAAGCTCATCCCATGAGCAGGGATGCCTCCCACTATCCCAGGTTTCTCCAAGCTCTGTCCAGCCTGGCCATGGACACTTATAGGGATGAGGCAGCCACAGCTTCTGAGGGCTTCCCCACCCTCACAGGGAAGGATTTCTTCCCAATGTCCCACTTAACCCTGCCCTCTGAGAGTGTGAAGCCATTTCCCCTTGTCCTGGCACTCCAGGCCCTTGACCAAAGTTCCTTAAGGGAGGATGTGAAGGCTGTCTTGGGGATTCTCTATTCCAGTGTGAAGACTGGAGTGAGCTGGATGGAGCAGTGATGGTGTTCAACCTAGCCTTGGTTGTCGCTTGGGTCGTGATAGAGGAGGAGAAAGGGCAGGAGTTGCAATTTAAGAGGAACAAACCAAATGCTTGCTCAGCTTGGCTTTCAAACCTTGTTTCTCAATGTTTTTGCTGTGGCAGTTGAAGGAAGTTCCGAAATACATTATTCCTCCTGCTTCAGCTTCAGGAGGTTACAGAGGAGAAATAGGGGTATGTTGTTGGTCACTTGTGCTTCAGGAGTCGGCTGGGAATAGGGGGAGAGATGTGCTCCAGGGCTGTGTGGAAGCTCCAGGGGGACCTTGGATCCCATGTGGATCAGCTGGACTCGGAAGCAGACACATCACAGCCATTACTCAGGGACCAGTTCTGATGCTCTTACAGACATCACAAAACACAAACTCTGTTCTGGAGTCAAATGCTCTTCCTCTGATGTCCAGAGCCAAGGCGATGATGATGATGAACTTTTGCTCATATGGGAGTTCCTGTCCTCCTGCAGCAAGAGTGTGAGAGATCCAGGAGCTGGGAAAATATGTGAAAGCTGATTTTTCAGTTTTGATTTCAGCAACTCCTTACAAAGTAGCTGATCAGGCCAAGTAATATAAAGTGAAAATAATCAAAGTGGTAATTGGTTTATCCATAATAAAATTAATTCTTCACTATTTCATAGGAGCTGCTTGGTGAAATTCTAAATTGTTTTTCTCAAGCGCTGTTCTGTGCCTTAATGTTTCCTTCTCCCCTTGGCCAATGGCCCCAGCTCTGTGCCTGCCATACAGTAAATGGCCTCACGTGGGTGTTTCCATAGCTCAGCTCATCTCAGGTTCCCAGTGCTACTCAGAGGATCCTAAAAAGTGCTCAGATTTTTCCGTTCAAGAGCCTCTGCTTTCCTGGATGTGTACCAGCTCTTCCGTTAAGGAAACGGGAGAAGATGAAGCCTGTGGGGTGTGTTTGAGTGGGATGAGGCTTTTCTCAGGTGGAGGGTTTTTCAACCCTGGAAGCAACAACAACAGTCAAAGCTTCACCACCCCAATCTCTTCAGTTAGGAGGAGATTCCTAAGGGATTTATCTTTTTCAGGACCTTTTCTCTGTCATAACAAAGAATTTATTTTCTAGTAAATAGCAGAAAGTAACTCCTGCTGTCTGTGGGATCGTGCATGGATTGCTTTGGGATTTGCCACGGTACGTATCAGCCAGTGTTTATACGTGTTGGGTGTTCCTTGGGTGCCATGGCAGCACCTCTGCTCACCTGTGACAGTTTCTGTGACCCCCTCTGTGACAGAGACGGTCCTTAAAGCAGTGCCATGTGGGTTTTTCCCCTCTGCCCTACATGCCATGATGTGCTCCCTGCTGCCGCAGGTCTCTGTCATTACAAGGTATAGATTGGAATTTTATTTACCTACCTGGCTGAGCATCCACTTCTGCACAGAAAACAGCCTTCTCTGTCCTTTATCTGTGTACAGGTCCTCACTTCCCCTCCCAAAAGCTTTTTGATTTGTTATTTTTACAAAAGGCCTTGTATTGGGTCACCATGGTGGTTCAGGAGTGTCTCTGGGCACACTGGGTGTGAGTCAACTTGAATGGAAATGTCCACTTAAACAGCGAGGGAAAAAAGCCTTTTTATGTAGCCAAGGCCAGGTACTTCAGGCTATAGCAAGTGTGATTAAATGAATCAGAATTCAAGATGTGGAGCTCCTGCTGGGGATTTCCAGTTGGGTTTCCCCTTCAAGAGCAACATTGGTTATATCAGAATAGGGGAAAGATTAATAACCCGTGGGATGAAAGGGAAGAAAGTGTGTTACGTAAAAGTGAGGACAGCTGATGAAATAGCTAACCTTGCAAAATGCTTCTTCTTGGCTGTGTGCTCTTAAATATGGAGGAACACATCACAGGATGTGGATACAATCACTTGGTTGTATTTAAAATATGGAGAGGCAGTGTGCTTAATATTCCACCTAACTGGAGAAGCAACTTCTCAAGCACACTCTGATCCATGACCCTAAGAAACCTCACACAAATCTACAGATTGTGTGTGTGGTTTATAAAAATTTGGACTTTTACTTAAATAAATCTTGAAATCACATGTGTATTTACTATAAATGATTCTATCATTGTCTATATTGTCAATTAATCCATTTAGTGAATGTGTGTGAGAAGTTGTGAACAGCTTAACTCAGCACACTTTAATTAATGGGGATGGTCTCTGAAGAGCTCTGTGGGTTAGCTGGGCTTGGATGCTTTGGAATTTTATGGCATCTATTTTCTCTTTTTTCTTAAAGGAAAACTCAGTTATCTCTGCAGTCTTGCAAATTCTTTGTCTATGGGTTCTTAAAAATTCCTTTTTAAAGTAAACAGACTCAGACAAAGAGACACAGACTTAACCAAAGTGCTTTAGATTAAATGTGAATTTGCTTGACTTTGAGGGAGCTAGGTTTTTGGTTTGTGGGTTTTTTTTTTTTTTTGGCATTCTGATAATTTGTGGCTAAAAAGGTGACAATTTTGGGGGATTGGAATATTCAAGGGCGCAAATCTGGCTGGGTCCGTAATCCACACTAATTGCAGGAATGTCAGCTGGTGTTAAATAACAGGTAGAGAATTGCACATCAGTCCAAGGATATGGTTAGTGAAACTTCAGAACTGGGGCAAAAATGCTGCAGGTATTCATGATTAGCCCTTATTTTATTTTTTTAAAGGGATATTGGGTTTTAATCCTAGATGGAAAAGTCGTAAATCTGTCCTTTTTATTGAATATAATGCAAATATACAGGTAGAACTTGGTCCAAACTTGGATGCAAACCTTTATAAATTCTCCTGAATTGCTGTTCCTGTACAATATTTAAGGAATATATTTCAGCAATGTCTAGGAAAATGAAAGTTACTTTACTGGTAGCAGCAGCATAACTGCACTGGAAATGGGGGGTGTTGTGCTGCTGTCTGATCCAGAGCAGCTTTTCCTCCCTTGAAAAATTAGGGCTGTGTTTGTGCTGCCCAGGTGAGCGCTGACCTCGGATGCTCCTGGCTTACACCACTCCGTTGTGTAAGTGCTTCTTATACCTCTCAGTTCTTGTGCCATCAAATGACACTGCTCGCCCAGGAAAATCTTAGTGCATTGTAACCTTGGCATTTGCTGGGAAAATAGAGGAGCATGAAGAGTGAGATGACTCAGGAGAAATGGGAAGGATGGGATACTTTTCATCTTAAAGCATTACAGAAGATTATAGAATGAGAGCTCTTTATGCAGATAGGGATGTGATAACTGTTGGAAAAGCCACATGTGGTGCTTTGGGCATCCAGGAAATAGTTTTCAGTTAAATCTGCTTAAAAATCTTCATCGCTCTGTATTTTTTGCTGTGCAGCATGGGGATGCTTTAATTGTTCCTGAATTTAGGAGGCTTTAATATCTCCAATAAAACAGGCATAAAACTTGCACCTCCAGCATGGAGGTTTCCAGTGACGGTGTAAATATCCATGTGCCTGACCCCTCTAGTGATGGATATGGTTACTTGATGCACTGAGGACGAACATCCCAAAATGCTTCCTGGTGATCTTTGTCCCTGTGGCTCTGTGAGGGAGCTCCTGGTGTAATTGCCGCTGTCCCGAGAGCTGCACCCTGTGTTAGTGCTGTGGAGCTGCTCCTTGAGATCCTGGGCATCAAAGCTGGCTCCCACCTCGAGGGACCCCCTCAGCTGAGGAAGGCATGGGCCCAATATCCCAGATAACACCAGCACTTGATCAGTTTAGAGCAGAGTGCAGCCAGTTGCACAAGCTGCTGCTAAATTGCTCTTTCTCAAGCTATGCCAGAAAACTTCCAGCACTGAAGTAGCATGAGCTGGAAACTCCTTCCTTAACAAGCAGTTTAACCTCCAGTACCAGCATTGCTTCCTCTGAGGACCTTCATATGAAATTATCACAAAAAAAGGAAGCTGGCTGAGTAGCAGCCACATATCTCTGGTATCATGGGATATTTTAAAAAGTCTTGTCCCTTGGTCACTTTTATTATATAGGTAGATTATATATAGACTTATGTTGGACTCAAGGTTGGGAGCAGCCACAGGTTTGGTGCTGTGGACGTTCAGCAGCTTCTGGGCATAATTCTTGTATGGAGGAAGGCTAAATTACAATTATCTCCTGGTTTCCTTGTACAGGGATGAAGGAGGACTTCAGCCTTCTGTCTCAAGTTCCATTAGGCTAAAACCTTCATGAATTTTTGCTAAAGAACTTTATAGTTAAGCACAAGTGGTCACCTCCTCCCTCTCCTCCCTTCTGCTTTGAGGTCCTCAGACAGCTGGAGAGAACTGCCTACATAGAGACAAATGTCCTGTACCTCCTTGTGCCAGCTGGGAACGCCCCATATATTGAATTGTGAGACCTTCATGCCTCAATTTCAATGATACATTCCTTGATTTTACTTTTTTCCAGTGTTGACTGTTTTTCGCTTGTCATGTCCATTAAAAAGATTCCCTGGATGTAAATTAGTGCTCAATGCTCCACTTAGTGTCACTTCCTATAAATACTGTTCCCACCAGTGCACTAAGAGATAGGAGCTGGGATAATTCATGAGCTTCAGGCTGGACCCTGTCTGTGATCTCTCCTCACCCCCTGGTCCCAGCGCTGGTGATCTCCTTTCCCACAGCACTTAATCCCTAAACCAGAAAAAGGAACAATTTAAAGCCCCTTGCCTGGCAGATGATGTGGAATTGCAGCCTAACCCATACATCAACTTGTCTTCCCTTGGAATTCTCCTTTTCAACCCTTTCAAACACCCTCCTGCATTACAATCACCACTTGGATCATACTGCGTGTGCTGTTTGGTCAGGGGCATGTGGAGGGACAGATCCCAAACGTCCATCGCAGCTTGGTTTGTGACCGTAGCAGTCAGATGTTGTTTTTAAGCAATGCTCGGAGCATTTGCAGGGGTGGAGCTGCAGGATTTGGACCCATTCCATAGAACGGGATGGGGTTGTGCACTGCTGGATGTGGCTCCAGCTGGAAGGGTGCCCTTCCCAAAGTGTCTTTCCAGAAGAGGCAAGAGGCGACACGTTCAAAGTAGTACGTAAAACATCTCCTGAAAGCTTCAGCGTGCTAATGAACTAATGGCACTGAAATGAACAGCTCATTGAAGAATTAGAAGACTTCAAATCAGGTAGTAGCATAGAGAACAATCCCAGTGTTGAAAGGAAGCAGTGGGAAATCTGTTCTCAGAGAAGGTGTTGCTTTGCCCACGTATTTCCTTATTTTTTCTTTGGGAAATGCATGACAAGTTTTGTGTCCTGTCCTGGGGCCTGAATTGCCTTGATGCTCAAGTGTTCCTTGTGGTGTCTGTGTTGGTTCTTGCTGATTTGCTCTGCACCACTTCCCTTCAGCTACACAGACTTCATCCCTCCAGAATAAGCCACATCCTACCAAGACTCACCTCCCTGCCATCTCACATGAAGGACTAAAATATTCCTGGAGAATCACAGGGCTCCTTATGACTCCAGCTGCTGTGAACATGCCCATTGCTTTTACTTCCTTTCTCATAGCTTCAAAATCTACTTTGGCCCTCAGGGCCGTTCTCCCGGCTCTGACATGACTTTCATGGAGGTGTGGAAACACGAGGAAGCAGGGAAAAGGGGAAGAACATGGTGTGTAGGAAGAGCCTGGTGTGTAGCCATACCCAGTCCCTCTGTTGGAATGCAGAAGAGGCAAAGCCACAGAGCAGGGCCTGGCTGAGAAAGGCACCATCCTCTGGTTTACAGTGTGGATTTTGGGATATTCTGGGGGTGCTTTGATGGATGTGGTTTTATGTTGGGATTAGAGATGTCCCTCTGAGCTGCAGTGGGAAGGGTGGATCTGCCTTTGCTGACTGGGCTATGTCTGCACCCTGGTCTCAGATGTGATGATCATGTGATCGTTTGGTGATGTAAATCAGCTCATGGAATCCACAGAAAACTTCAGCCAGCCAAGGAAAAAAAAAATTTTGTCTGAATCACCAGGCTGAGCTGGTTCACCAAGGAATCTTGTGATCCTTAGTCCTTTCTGAGGAACATTATTCCTCCCTGAAGGAGGTGGCAGAAGCTGTGGGTGCCAATGTTTGGCAGCCAGGTTGGTTTGGGATCCCATGGAAGCTGACCTGTGGCAGCCCAGTGCCTGTGGCAGAGACAAAGTAAGCACTGTGCCGTCAGGGAATCATGCCTTGGTTCTCTTCCCTTTTCTCAGGGACACTGGGGCTACCCCATGACCTGGAATTATTCCCCCTTGCCCTTCTAATTAATAGTGCTCTACAAGGTTTCTAAGCAACACTCCATGGAGGTGGAGGGTGCAAGGGGAAGATCAGCTTTTAGATCTACAGCTTGCAGAACCTTTGAAGAGCTTGCAGCAACTTTGAAGTCTCTGTTTCTTTCCCTGCCTAGCCACCCAGGCATGGATGGATGGATGGATGGATGGATGGATGGATGGATGGATGGATGGATGGATGGATGGATGGATGGATGGATGGATGGATGGATGGATGGATGGATGAATGGATGGATTGCAGGATGGAGGATTTGGGCTTTTTCCCAGCTTTTTTGGTTCTGATCCAGGATTGTCCCTTGTGTTTTGAAAGCATGAGATGCTCAATATAAGAGCCATGTAAAATAGGAACAGCCACTGACTTCTGTGACTTGCACAATAAATTATTATTGTTGTTATTATTATAATTAATGTTATTTATTACTTTCATTTTACTACTGCTTTTGGAGTGAGTTGTGCTCCTAGAAGAGATGGACATGGGTATGGGGAATAGCATCTTCAAAAATCCCCTTGTGGCCTCTAGTCAGGGCATTACTTAGGTAGATACATGATTATGGTTTAGCACAGCACTGCTTCAGCTCATTTCTGAGCATGTGTACCTGCTTCTCCTTTCCCAGTCCCATCAAACCTCCTGATTAAGTCCTCTCAGACTTGCCTGATTTGTGAAGTTGGTGATTCTCATCCTGTGACTTCAAGGGACTGAAGATTTAAGCTGTTACTATCTCCTATGAGAAAATGATTTCTTAAGGAGGATTCGCTTGGTTCTCATTTGGGAGTGCAAAAAAAATCTGGAAAAGCGTCTGATTCAGCAGTTTAATTTTCCTGGAGAACAGGAAGCTCAAAGGGGGACCTTCTGGCTTTCCAGAACTTCCTGACAGGAGGATGCAGCCAGGGGGTTTCAGACTGTTCCCAGGGAGAAAGGGACAGGATGAGAGGAAATCAGGGGAAGTTCAGGTTGGATATTGAGAAAATCTCTTCATTGAAAGGGTGGTCAGGCACTGGCACGGGTTGCTCAGGGCAGTGGTGGAGTCCCCAGTCCTGGAAGTGTTCAAAAAATGTGTGGATGTGGCACCTGGGGACATGATTAATAGTGAATGTGACAGTGCTGGTTAATGGCTGGACTCCGTTATCTTGGAGGACTCTCCCAACCTTAATGATTCCCTGATTCTCATGTTTTGGATCATTTGGTTACGTTCAGATCTGCCTCAGCAGCTGCCTCTGGGGTTACTCCATCCCTGCAGTCCTGTGCAGGGATGTGCTTAGGGAATTTTCACCAGGAGCATTTTATGGGGCAGCCTTCCCCCAGGTGACAGCTTAATCCTCTATCTCCTCTCCATCCATGCCTGCAGGATCCAGGATCCTGCCCTTTGGATTACACCTTCCTGACAGTAATTTTCCACTGATGCCACCTGACAACTCATAGGTGCCATTGGTGCCTACCCTTGCCCTCAGGAGCTATGGGAGCAGAAGCTGTTCCCTCTTTTCTGCTAGGAACTGCCTAGGGATAGCTCTGAGAGCATCCAGCTGCTGCAGTTGCTTTCTTTCCCAATCGACTCATCCCCTGAAAGGAACCTAGGACTGGGTTTGGAGTTTTAAAAGGCAAAATGAAAGGTTTGAGAGGAAGGGCTGAGTGATGGGAAGTTGCTGTGTTGTAAGAAAGAAATAGCTTAAAATCTAATTTCATCAGGAACTGTAGTGATGGGATAAGGAGCTATGGGTTCAAACTGAAAGAGGAGAAATTTAGGTTAGATAAATAGAAGAAATTCCTCTGTGTGAGGGTGGCGTGGCCCTGGCACAGGTTGCTGTGGCTGCCCCATCCCTGGAAGTGTCCAAGGCCAGGTTGGATGGGGCTTGGAGCAACCTGGGATAGTGGAAAATGTCCCTGCCCATAGCAAGGGGAAAAACTGAGTGATCTTTAATGTTCCTTCCAACCCAACCCATTCCATGATTTCCGTTCCCATCCTCCTGCTGTTTTGGAAACCTCAGTGGTTTCTTGACCCACAGACCTCTCAGACAGCTGGAACTGGGTTCTCTAAGAACATCACCCCAGTTTTGGTAGCAGAGTGACAAAGATCTTACCTAGGGAATGTTGAATGTGATTTATTCCCACACATGGCTGGTGCCTGGGAATGTGCAGCTCCTCAGAAACAACAACAGGGAGATGCAGCTTTTATTTTCCTGCTTTATATACCCGTGAATCACCTGTAAATGTGCATTATTGTAGAATCCCTACAAACACACTCTGACTGCTCTGATTCTGTGTTTTGATCACTTGGTACTTGTTTTAAGAAATAAGGAAATGATGTCTTGGTGTAGACCTTAGGATGACAAACAAAAATCCAGGTTTGCCTTAATATATGGATCTAAAGAGCAGCAGCACCAAAATCCTTCATTCCCATGCCTTGACTCTCTCCTTGGGCAGAAAGCAAAGAAAAACTTAATCGTTGCCGAGAGTAGCACAGCTCCAGTAGAGATCTGTAGTCATTTCATGGAAGTTTAGATGTTTAGCCCTGTATCACATGGCATGAGCCCATCTTCCTGGTACTGCCCTGCCTTGGACTTTTGGGCTGTTTTGGGGGCCAAGCTGTTCTGAGCTGGCTGGATGTGCTTGCTGCTGGCATAACACAGCTCTGCTTCCCATTTAGTGCATTTTGGAATACAGGCCTCATCTGGAATATCTCTGTGGGATGTTGGCCCACCATAGACCTCCATAACTTAGAGCCAATTCTCCAGAACTCAGCTCCAGAGCTCACCTCGTTGAGCCTTCTTCCCCCACCTTAATATTTTGGGCTGTTTATAAGGTGCCTGCCATGGGGTTGTGGCTAGAGATCTGTGAGGAATCATTCGGAGCAGCAGGGTCTGTTGGAAAGACAAATAGAGCTGCTTCAGGTTCCTGAGCATTGGCTGTTTCCTGCAGCCTAATGGGAGTTTCAATTAACATGGACAAGTATAATCATAAATAAGCCTCCTAAAATTAATGGAATTTTAAGGCTATATTGGCACATTACCCATGATGCTGTTGTCTCTCTGTGGCAATGCCATGATTTCCAGCTGAAGGGAACTGATGAGATGTATTGACTTTTTCCACTCTTAGAAGAGTCCATATGTTTTGAGAATAAAATGTGAATTGAAAAAATATGGAAGTGGCTGGTGTTTTATGGAAGAAAGAGGACAAGTCAGCTGGTGAGAAGTTGTCTGTAGCTGAGCAAGAGATGCTCTCCTGGCATGTTGTTCACCTTATTACCTGAGCTGGCACAGGCATGACCCAGGGAGTCTCTGTGACTTTTTTTTTGTAATTACTAATATTTCACAGCTTGGTGCAAACCTGGATTTAACCTTATTCAGGCTGTGCTATGAACACTTCTGAGAGTGTTAAAAATACACCTCAAATTTCACAGTTACAGAAATTTTCTGTGTGTCACCTCCAGACCTGTCCCCCACCCACCAACACCCTGCTTCAAGGAAAATCCCAGCAGGATTAGCAGGGTTTAGACACAGTTTCCTCCACCCCAAACAACCTTTCCAGGTCTCAGCTGAAAATAGCCAGTTTGCCTCCATGCTGAGGTTGCAGTGGAGGGAGACAGAGACGAAGTAACAAAATCAGGTTGCCCTTAGAAGCACATTTGTATTGGGCAGAAGCATTGGTTGGGGTTTTGTGGCGTTTGCTCAGGTGTGGGACTTGCTAGCCCCCGGGAGCTCTCTGTGCTGGGAGGAGATGCTCAGGGTGAGGCGAGGTCTGGGGTGATTTAGTGTGGGTGAGCTGTCTCAGTGCTGGTTAATTTAGAGATGCAAAACTGAGCCTGGTAAGTAATGAGCTCTGGCTAATTAGGTGCTCGTCTGCAGGTGGAACTATTGCAGCTGGTGCTCCCAATATTGCTGATTTGTATTTGAAAGCATCATGGAATCAGTGGGATGCTGGGAATACAGATAATTTGCAACAAAGAGGTTTTTTTCCTGTTATCTTCCCCCTAGCACCCAGCTTTCCTTTGGCATTCCTGTTTGGCTTGACTGTTAGATTGTCACACATGGACCAAAGACAGAAGGGAAAGGATGAGGGGAAAGGGGCTTTTTATATAGGCAGATACTGACAGGACAAAGGGGAATGGCTTCCCACTGCCAGAGGGCAGGGATAGATGGGATACTGGGCAGAAACTCTTCCCTATGAGTGTGGTGAGGCCCTGGCACAGGTTGCCCAGAGCAGCTGTGGCTGCTCTATCCCTGGAAGTGTCCAAGACCAGGTAGGATGGGGTTTGGAAGCAATCTAGGATAGTGGGAGGTGTCCCTGCCCATGGCAGGGGGTGGGACTGGATGGGCTTTGAGGACCCTCAGAACCCAAACCAGTCTGGGATCCTGGGATATTTTGTGGAATGGATATTTAAAGGGATGTAAGCTGGAGGATTCGGAGATGTGCTTGGGTACAAAGAGGACGTGCACTGTGGCCGTGGCTGCTGAGACGGAAGGGCTGGGGATGTGCCAGGTGGGCTCTGCCCCCGAACTTTGGCTGCATGGTCGGACATGCCAGTGCTGTCATCTGCAGATTCCCGAAACGTGTCGGGACTCCTGAAGGAAGAGGAGCTGGAATCTGGATTGCGGCAGGATGCTGGGGGCAGGAGAGGGACAGCATGCTGTTCAGTGAGCATTTCAAGGTCACATTTTCCTTTCAAGCTGCAATTTTCGGCCCTGGAAAGCTAGTTTTCCAACAGGCATTGAGGTTCATTGGGATTTGTGTGCCCCTTTTCTTTGGAAAGCTCTCCCTGTTCCCGTTCAGCTCTTTGCAAGCGCAGCTCAGGGAACATTGTGTGGCAGACAGCAGGGAAAGGCAATGTTTGGGATTATTTGGAAGCTGATGCTGAGATTAATGATACATAATTAGGCAAAATCTCAAGATGTATTTCGAGGCAAGTTTTCTTATGAAGAGAGTGTTCATTTAGAGCATGGCATAAGCTGCAATAAGCAGAGAAAACCTCACTGTAATATTTGGATCCAGACAAAGCTTGGGGAGGATGATTTAATGAGGAGCATTTAATGCAGAGGGATGGACAGGATGATAGCTTCCAGTTATCATCTCAGAGTTCAGTTGGGGAGCAAGGAACGAGTCCTGCAGTTGGGGATTTTGAACGAGGCAATAAAGGAGTGGTGAAACATCAACAATATTTATGTTGGTGTATTTCTGGTACAAAAGAAGAAGATAAATACCTTATTTAAGGTTTTGTTCCGAGTATAAAATAGCCCATAAAGAATTTAAAGAGAATTCAGTGATGCAGTTTAATACAGAAAATACATGAAGGATTAAAGAGGTTGTTTATACAAGCACTTCATTGATCCACTTAAAATTTTTATGTCTGATAAATGGCAGCTGGGCTGTGAACATTGACTACACATGTGGCAGTAAGGAGCTTTATGCTGGGCCATAAAATGTTGAAACAAGCTTAATAATGGCTTTTGCCATCGGATCCTTCTGGGGATAAGTCGTACTGGAAAGCGGTGAACCCTATAGGTTTGCATCTCTTCACAGGAATGATGTACTGCTCTGTTAGAAATCTCCTTACTTTTGAGCAATGAACCCCATTTTTGCTGCTTTGCAAACACTTTTTATTGTGTTCCTCTGTTTTTAAAACATTTGACTTACCAGAAATAGTCCTTAGATCAGAATTAAGTATTGGTGTAAAGCTGCTGTTGACTTTTAAGGAATTCCTCACCTGTAGCTCTTAACCGTGACCATATTTCTGAGTGCTCATGCCAGCAAAAAGTTGTACTTATTTTCCCTGCTATAATAACAATAAACACCAAACACTGAAACACCAGTGCCCCATTGGAGCTTGACCTGTGGTATAGTCAGGGCTCAGAATTGTGCTTTGTTTTGACATCCCATCACATTGTGCAAGAGCAGTTGCATCCAGGTGAGAAAAAGGAAATAAATGTACTCTTTTCATACAAAGGCCACCTCATTCCTTTGAGACACAGCCAAAAGGCCTGATTCCCTTGTCGGGAATCCACTAGCAAAAAAACCTCTGAGCAGACAAGAAACCCCACCCAAACACACCCTAAAATGAAATGTGATCTCTGCAATGATGGGAGATTAGATATGTCATTGGATGGAGGCAGGGGAAGGGTTAGGGAGGGTCAGCATTTTATTAGGCGGGGTCTTTAAATGTATTCCAAAGTCTTTGAATAATGTTGCTCTTGATTTTTGTAATATTAATTATCTCTCTTCTGTTATGAGCAGAAGCTGTGCTCATGAGCCTCTCAGCTGTCAAGGGTCAGGGTGCTCAAGTCCTGTAAGAGCTGAAAATGTGGAGGTGACAGGGAATGGGGGAAAACAGCATGCGCCTCTGTAATTAGGGGCTGGATTCTGCAGATACACAGGAGGATTTAATTATGGTCAATTTCCTGCCTTTCCTTAAGTTTGGAGTTACTTGCTTTGTAACCTGAATTGTATTTTTCCTTGGAAGAAGTCAGTTTGGTTGTCATATTTCAGCATGTATAGATTATGACACTGTTTTGATCTTACATATTTTAGTCTTTACCAGGTAATATGTCACTTGGTGGAGTTTGCTCTGTGATTTTGTTGTTGTTTTGTAAAGGCTGTAATTGGCTTTGCTAGCATTCCTTCCTCCGGCTTCTGAAACGTGATCTGTCTAAAGAGGGATTGATTTTGAAGGAAAATTGATTGCTGAAGTAATTGCTAAGTAAAGGGGTTTGTGGTGCTACATTTGGGAGTAGCAAGATGAAAGCTGAGGGGACACAAACTGCAAAATTTCCTGCTAAGGAGTTTGTGCTGTAATTTAATTCTCCTTCTGATAGGGAGCACTGATGTTTTCTGAGCTCTTTATTCATTGCTGTGCACCTTTCCAAACCACTCCATGCTGTGGGGGGGTTAATCTTTTTCCCTTATCCTTTCTTTTACAAGCTTGGCTTGATTATTATCCCATATCAACCTGCTAGGAGGAGCATGATGCTGCCTCCCATCCTTTTTCCACTGTGCGCACAGCACGAAAATCAGGGAAGCAGCGAGATTGCAGTGGCGTTGAAGTGTTTGGGTACCAAACCCCACAGTTTCCCCTTGTGCTGCCCCTTTAAGAGCTCAAGCTCTGCCTGCGCGGGGATGGGCAGGAAGAGCTCCGCAGCCAGCCCGTGGCACGGATGGGAAGTGGCTGTGATGGGATGTGGCTGTGGGCTTTGCTGATGGATGCGGGGAGAGGACATGGCACTGAGCCGGCTCACCGCAAGAGCGCTCCGGGGTCTGACTGCCAGAGCTCACCAGGATCTGACTGCCAGCTCTCTGGGATCTGAACTGCCAGAGCTCACCGGGATCTGACTGCCAGAGCTCTCCGGGATATGACTGCCAGCTCTCTGGGATCTGAACTGCCAGAGCTCTCCGGGATCTGACTGCCAGAGCTCTCCGGGATCTCACTGCCAGAGCTCACCGGGATCTGACTGCCAGCTCTCTGGGATCTGAACTGCCAGAGCTCTCCGGGATCTGACTGCCAGCTCTCTGGGATCTGAACTGCCAGAGCTCTCCGGGATCTGACTGCCAGCTCTATGGGATCTGAACTGCCAGAGCTCTCCGGGATCTGACTGCCAG
>VZRX01005076.1:54845-75867 GCA_013398075.1 Notiomystis cincta | reverse complement strand
GGGATCTGACTGCCAGAACTCACCAGGATCTGACTGCCAGCTCTCTGGGATCTGAACTGCCAGAGCTCACTGGGATCTGACTGCCAGAGCTCACCAGGATCTCACTGACAGCTCTCCGGGATCTCACTGCTGGAGCTCTCTGGGATCTTGTTACTGGAGCTCTCTGGGTTCTTGCTGCCAGATCTCCCTGGATCTCGCTGCTGGAGCTCATTGCCAGGTAGGACCAAGCATGCCAAACAAAAGGCTTGGCCCTGCCGGTGGAGGATGGTGGAGCTGGGAAGGATGGGGTAATGACAGGGAAGTTCCAGCTGCTGTGACTGGCAGAGCTTTTCCCTTTGAACCTTTTCAGAGCCATGTGGTTTTCTAGCTGGCTCAATGAAATGTTTCTGCTGTTGGGATGTTCACCTCCTGCATTTTAATTGCATGGTGAATAGAGGAGAGGCTGCAGAGGAGAAACATGCTCCTGGAAAGCTCTCTGCCATCATATCCCTGCATGCTTGGAGAGGTTTCAGATTCCTTACTCGAAAAAGCTGAATTGCTTAAACTTGATGTAGTTTCTTGCCCTTCTGTAATCTCACTTGATGGTTTTTCCTTGGGTTTTTTAACACGCAGTTTTGGTACAAGCGGGGACACGTGTGGGCATTATATAACCGTGGGGAAGCTGGTGGGAGACTGGCTCCCTTTCTGAGAAGGGATGAAAATCAGGAGTTCTGGAATGGTTTTGTGTAAGGTGTTTGCATAGGTGCCCATGGGTATTGCGGGTGTTTCTATTCCTGGGAAAAGGTGCTTCCTCAGACTGTGAACTGGAAGGGGAGGAGAGGCCAGTGGTGCTTAGGGTAAAATGGTTGCTAGTTGCAACCAGCTTAGGTGGGAAGCACCATTCAAGGAAAAATTAATCCATTTTGGGAGAAAAATGGAATAATGTTCTTTCTTTCTCCCTACAATCTTGGTGGAGCAGAGAAACCTGTACAAATTCCTGCTCAAAGGGCTGATTTTGGTGTGTGTTTCCAGGTTATTCATTTCTGTAACAGCACACAGAAATCTTGCAGAATTGCAATTCTGTAGTATGATTGGAACAAGCAGAGAAATGTGATACAAGGAGGAGATTTCTGCAAGGAATTCCTACTGACTGTCATTTCACTCAGCATTTGGCAGTGTCACTGATTGCTCCAGCAGCTCCAGGCTGGATTTTTTTTTTCCTTATTCGCTTTACAGAGCAGTCACATATTCCCCTCTCCTCAGAGTCTGGCTTGGCTGTCTAATTAACAGAGATCCTCCTTTTTAATGGGAGATTTTTGGGTTCCAGAAAAATTCTGTTTGGTTTCCAGCCAGCATTCCTTCTCCCACTGGGTCTATAATAGCTCCCAAAAATAGCTCCCAAAATTCCCCAGCTTGTAATCACTGCTGCAGCCACATGGGGACTAGGTGGAACTCCCATTGCATCTGTGCCTGCATTTATGAATCTGCCAGAAGTATCTCACTTAGATGAGATTTTAAATATATATTTAATGACCTAATGAGCCCTGAACAATGACAAGAAGAATCCAACACTGATACTGCCATGATTGCCATCCTTCTCCTGGATCCTGGCATGATGCTGATGGAGCAGGGAGAGCTCTAAAGAATCATTCAGCCTGACATGAGCAAAGCAGAGGCTGCAGTTCCACTTTACCAACCTGATGGTGCTTTAAGAGGTTCTCCTTGGATTCAACAGGGTCTCCTTGCTCCTGCTCTTCTGCTTCATTGCCCTCCTTGGCTTTTCTCCCTGTGGAAGGAGCTCTGAAAACTGTGTGAGGTTTGGATTATCTTTGCTTCCCTCCCCCTTCCCACCCTCCTGGGTGATTTTGGAGCATAGTTGTACAAATCAGTGATGTGGGTGGCAGGATATAGGGGAGGAGGGAGAGGAGGAAGAGGGAGGGCACAGGATGCTCCTAAATTAGATCTCAGCATGGCAGAATAGTAACAGGAATGAGCTGCCTGAATTACGCAGGGTGTCCTGGTGTTCCTGGCTGTGGGGAATCCAGCGTGTGGCAGGGCTGGGCCAGCTCAGCTTTAACTCCTGCACTTGCCTGGGTGTGCTGGGGCAACCTGAGGGCAATGATCCCAAGGCTTGTGCTGCATTTTGGGATGTGCAGCCCTGTTAGCACCAAAACCTGTGTGTAAGAGCAGGTGAGTGAGTGCCCTGGGGGTGGTGTGAGTGTACATGTGCGTGTGGATGGGATGATGCTGCTGGATGAGATTCTGCTTCTCACCTGCCTGCCCTGACCTATTCACCTCCCTTGGTGGAGCATCCATGCTGTCATTTAATCCATTCCTAGAAGAAGAGCCTCATCAGCACAAGTCATGATGGACTTTGCTGTCACCCTGGCTCAGCTGTTATCCCAGGACAGGCTCCTTTGGCAGGTGGAGGGAGAGGGAAGGTGGTGATTTTCACTGGGGAGCAGGAACAAGCTCCAAGAGGTTTGGTGGGAACCAGGAGCCTTTCCACTTGCCTGGCTTCTCTCAGGGAAGTTGGATTCTCTCCACTACATCAGCTCCTCTCAGGGAAGCAGGAACCTTTCTACTTGCAGAGAATCAGTCTGTGGATGCTGCAAGTTGGATGCTGGAAATAATAACTTTCTCCAACCATTATTTCATTAAGGCTTACTGGAATTTAAGGCATTTTGTTCCTATCAGTCTTGTGTCCAGGTCAAATCCTTTGGCAAAAAGGACTTAAAAGATTTCTTTTGGATCTGGTGAGAATCATCCCTTCCTAGGAGAGATCTTAAACAGTGACTTCAAAGTCTGCAAATCCATTTAAACTGCTCCTTCCTTCAGGTAGCTCTTCCTGGGTGCAAAAACCGGTTGCTCTGCTCAAAGGAGATTATTTCCTCCTGACTTATGTAAGTTCTAAAATAAGAAAATAAATCCCAACCTTGTCAAGGATGAAACTGTTTTTCCAAACTCAGGAATGATCCCTTTTGAAGCAGCAATTGCTTCAATGAATTGTCAGGAGTGCCGGGAGAAACACAAGGAGGGCAGCTCCATCCCAGGCCTCGGGCTGTCATCCCTGTCTTAGGGATATTCCGGGGGAGAAGGAATGGTGCTCCAGCAGGAAATTTGAGTTTTCATCCCATCTTCTAGTGTGTTTTCAATCCTTCTCTCCCAGATTTTGTCTTTTTTTGTTGTTGTTTTCCAAAACTTGGGGATGAATGCAAGATCCTTAGGATAAAGGCTGGGAGTGACTGTTGAAGCTTGTGACAAATCTTACTGTTGTTTGGCTGAGTCAGGGTTTTAAATCCCATTTAGTTGTTAAAAACTTCTCTGTTTATCAAATGACACCACTTGGGCCTGAGCTGGCAGATGAGCCTTAGACCCTGCAAACAAATTCTGCCTTCATTAAAGAAAGGCAGAAAGAGATGTAGGGTGAATGAGCACCAGCCTAGGCACCAGCAGGGCTGGATCCTGTTCCTGGTTCTCCTGCCCTGGAGCTGGCCATGGGCTGTCCCCCTGTCACCTGCCAGGGTGACAGGTCAGGGCCTCCCTGCAAAGGTGTTGTGAAGGTTAGAGCTGGGCTTTTCCCAGCATAATCCCATCAAGCAGCTTTTTATTGTGTCTGGTGCTCAAACATTGAATATATAACAAAAAGAAGTTTTAGAGCTATTTCAGTTTGGTGAGGAGGAGCTATTTAATGATGAGTTCAGAGGCAGAGTAGAGTGAGATTGTAAATTTAATTATGTCTTTGTGTTTCTGATGCTGTAAATTTGCCTCAGCACTGCTGGAGGAGGAGCTGATCCAGCTGGGACGTGCCGTGAGCAGTCGGCAGGGGCAGACTAGGTTGTGTCTGAACAGTCCTTACTTCAACCTTAACATTTGGTCCATTTTAAGGGGAATAGTTGGGATTGTGGAGCTTAGGGTGGCTGTCGAATTGTGTCAGCACCAGCAGGGTCTGTCCTGTCACCGTGACGTTGGTCCTTGCAAAGCTTTGTGCAGCAGAATTAATTTTGAGATCAAACTTGTGGTGCGGAGAGTCTCTTGAAATTTCAGCTCAAAGTAATCTGGGCTCAGAATTTAACTTAGCAATGTGTTTTTCCTTGTTAGAATAAAACTAAGAAGTGTTTTCATGACTTTATTTTCTTTTTAAGTATCCCACCATGTTAATACATGAGGTCTGTGTCCTTCCATGTGTGCAAGAACCTCAGTCAATCCAGCTGTTCTCATTTCCCACAAAATGGGGAATATAAATCAGCATATAATATATATAAACAGCGAAAAGGTGAAATCTGATTACAGCATTCAGGAAAATTTTTCAGCAAGTGTCTTTTCCATGGCAATAGGCATTGGGTATTGTCTAGATCTGTGTGAGGCCACAAGGTATTACCCAAGTCAGGCTCTTTTATTCTTTTGGATCCCTGCATCTCCCTGTTTTATTCCACAAATAAACCAGATTCTTTTGTGGTTTTTTTTTTTTTTTTTGGTGTGCGTAGTTCTCTCCCCCTCCCCCCAGATTTCCACAATGCTTTTACAATTAAGAAAACTTGCAATTTGCCTTTAAGTCACCCTGCAGCAGGTCCTCAAAATCTCCCATCCCTCTGACCGCACTTTCTTTTGGTGGGCGGATGAGGAAAGGAGTCACTTGGGTGAAGAGAGGCAAACAAGGAAACAATTCCAGCAGGATTCCTGCATGGTTAGCAAAACAGGAGCTGCCATTGTCCGGCAGTGCCCTGCTGATCCACAGGGTTTGTCCCACTGAATGCCGAAGGCTTGTGGCTTCTGGGGTTTTTCCCTTACTCTTTCAAATAAACGCAGAGGTGGAGGACGCTCTTGACAGGCCCAAGGTTTTGTGGACTATTCGGCGATGAGTTTGTGTCGGTTCCCTCGTTCTGTGTGTGGGCACAGCTGCCTTTGGAGCCGTGGGAGATCCTGAGGGATTGGAGCTGCCGGGGCAGCGGGTCCTGGGGGTTGGGGTGTCCCTGGGGGTGTCCCCAAACACGGCCCTGCCTTCTACGCTGCTTTCCTTGACTTGCTGTGTTGCAGAATCCCCCGAGGTCCTGTCCAGCAGCCCCTTGAGGATCGGATCTTCACTCCGACTGTCTCGGCTGTGTACAGCACTGTGAGTATCTGCTGGGCCAGGACAGCACGAGGGGTCAGGTAGGGGTGGGAGAACCCAGTGCAAATAGAAACTGTGCAGGTAAAAATGATACACTGGGAAAAAATGCAGCTTCTTTTTGCCCCCTGAAATAAATGGTGCTCCGAAAGACCCTTTTGGCTACATGTGAGTAGGAAAAGAAAGGGAGACCTTTCTGACTCTCCACAGCTCCCTGACAGGAGGATGCAGCCAGGGGGAAGTCAGGCTCTGCTCCCAGGAAACAAGGGACAGGACAAGGAAACCCAGCCTCAAGTTGTGCCAAGGGGGGTTCACACTGGATATTGGGAAAATCTCTTCACTGAAAGCGTGGTCAGACATTGGCACAGACTGCCCAGGGCAGTGGTAGAGTCACATCCCTGGAAGTGTTCAAAAGATGTGTGGATGTGACACCTGGGGACAGGAGTTGGGTGGGCGCTGGGATATTGGTTGAGCATTGGGCTTAGTCTTAGGGGTCTTTTCCTAAGATTAATAATTCTATGATTTTAGGAAGAACCTTTTTTGTTGCATGAGGGCAAGAAAGGAAGAAATCTTTGGAGGGCTTGTGGGTCCATTGCTATTTTTAAGTGTCTCTGCTTTTATTTAGCATATTGGAGAGTGGGTTTTCCCAACAGTGTCACTGGAATGACAGTGTTTTGGCCATATTTTCACTCTGGTGGCTGCATCTCTTTCCTTTCCCCTGCATCTCAAAACCTGATTTTTTTGTGTATTAGTGGCTTCACATTTCTAATAACTTCTTATGAGAAAAATAATCAAGAAAGATTTGTTTTCATGTGAAACATTCCATTGCACACAGGAAGAAATATTTTGATAGTAGATAGAGTATTTGGGATAGGTGCCTTTGGCTCGCTGTCCTAGAAAGATGTTTGCTAATGTACAATATTGATTATTGTAGAAATTTAGCTTAGAAACAGCAATATATATTTGTGAACCTGATAGTCTTTTCCTATTATTCATTTCGAGTTTTTTCCAATGGCAATAGCTGGAAGCCCAGGGTTATTTATAAGCTTTGCTAAATCTGCACACCCCTGGGAAAGTCATATTTTGCTTTTCTGGTTGGGGTAGTGAAAATATTTTTAATGCCAAAAAACCCCACTTTTAAGCTGTTCTTTTAATTATTTGGAAAACAGTAAGAAAAGCTGTAGATGGGATAAATTCACTATATTTTATGCAGGAACATAAGCTGCTTATAGAAAAACATAAGCTGCTGCGCAAGGTTTTCTCCTTCTCTGCAGGAGTGACTGGGAATGGGGTTCTTGGCTCTGGCTCCCTGGGGGGACCTGAGGCTGGAGCATCTCTTGCCCAGAGTAGCTGTGGCTGTCCCTGGATCTCTGGCCATGTTGGATGGGATTTGGAGCACCCTGGGATAGTGAAAGGTGTCCCTGCCCATGGCAGCGGGCAGGAATGGGATGAGGATGATTGAAGTCCCTCCCAACCCAAACCATTCCATGATGATTCAATGATGATGATGATATTTAGCCCTTCCCATTTTGGGGTTGTACAGGACTTTTGTGATGCCTCCTCTACTGTGGCTGTCAGGGTGCTAAGCTGAGCTTTGGGCTGGATTAAGGGTAAAAGTGCTGCCAAGTGCCTGATGGTCCTAGAAATGCAGCAGCAGCCACTACAGGTGGCTGTAGTGGCAGTGGACTCAGGTGTGGCTGTGGGTGGTCTGGTGGCCAGGGTGCCATGGATTCCCATCCAGGTAAGTTGGAATGGTTGAGATACAGTTCTGATAAGGGTTGAAGATTCTGTTTGTGGCGTTGACAACAGTGAATCAACAAACCTGAGCTGCAGGCTTTGTGCACCCTCTGTTCTCAGTATCTGATATATGAATGTTTGTGTGCATAAAAGCAAAACCAAAGGAACAAATTGGGAAGGAATCCTTCCCTGTGAGGGCAGAGAGGCCCTGGCTCAGGGTGCCCAGAGCAGCTCTGGCTGCCTCTGTATCCCTGGCAGTGCCCAAGGCCGGGTTGGATGGGGCATGGAGCAGCCTGGGATAGTGGAAGGTGTCCGTGGCCGTGGAATGATGAGCTTTAGGGTCCCTTCCAGCTCAAACCATTCTGTGAACATAAATGTACAAACAGTTATAATAAATAATTCAGTTTATAGTATCTTTTATATACCACATACAACACTTAAAAAACACTTTAAAAATATCTGAATTCCTTTAAAAGAAGGTTATTTTTTTCAATTCTTTCCTCCCAAGATATAATGCAGATGCCTGTGGGGAAAATAGGACTAAAAATTTGAATTAATGTAAAATAGAAAAGTAACTGTGAAGAATGACCTAAAAGAGCTTTTCAGTGTGGAAAAATATCACTCCTTGGTCTGTTACAGGAATAGAAGACAGGGCTGGGAATATCTCAGTTCCAGGATTTAAGAATGCACAGGTTTGAGAGAAAATTTCATGTTTTGGGAAAAGGAGAGAAATTCCTCAGGTGGAGTTCCTTTCAGGCTTCAATTTGAAGCCCCAGGCAGATTTCACATTCAGAGGGAGTCCAGGGAAGAATGAATTGGGATGGAAAAAGCAGTTGATGGGAGGGCCTTGACAAATTTGTTCATGAAAGGCCTCAGTGGTTTGTTACACAAGGAGCAGCACTATCTGTTTAAGGCCTGGGTTTGCATTACACAGTCATTTTTTATTTGATAAATTTGATGCAATTTGTCTAGATTTTACAAAAGTCCCCTAATTGAAGGTGAGGAAGAGCACTTTGAGATCAAAGAGTCATGAAGGTTGGAAAAGACCTTTAAGATCTTCAAGTCCAACTTTCAGGTGCATGCTCAGTACCCAGGGGCTGCTTTTTCCTTTTGGCATTTTATTTGCTTGCACATCCTCTGTGGGATTCCACGTGGATTATGGATCATCATTGCCAGAGATGTGTGTTTTTTCAGAGCATGGCTGGTTTGGGAAGAGGTTTGGGCTGTATAACCACGCATGGTGACTCTGAGCTGCCTCCATGATGTCCCTGTACATCACGCGTGTGGTGGGAGGAGAAATCACTTGAGATATGGACAACTCACAGATGAACCCCCAGTTTTTAGTCAGATAAAGATGAACAATAATTCAATTATCCTTTTCATGTCTTTCCACACGCATTATCAGGATGCTCAAAATTCACAACAAGGCTTTGGTAGAACGTCTTTATCAAGGAAATCATACTGATTTTAAAACCAAACCCACCTAGATTTGTCATAAGTCAGCTTTATTTATTTATTGTGACATCTTGTATTGGGTGGATTGTTGGTTTGTTTTTTTTAATAAATAAATCCAGCAGTAAAATTATTTTAAAGCAAACCACATTTGGAAATAATTATTTCAATGAACTAACCATGTAATAATTTGCCCTCATCAGTAATGGAGAATGCTCTATTTTAGAGCTACTTTTGGATGTAAAGATTTGGGGTTTGTCGTGTAAGTAGCTTCTTGCCTGGTGTTTCATAGTCCTCTACACGGGAAGAAATGAAGGTGATCACTCGTGTAGCCTCTGAAAGATCCCAAACCTGCAGAGTTCGGAAGGGGCATAAGAATAAAATTCTATTTCTGTTGTAAATCATTCCGAAGAAATATATTTAAGAGAGGTTTTTGGGTTGGGGGTTTTTTGAAAGGTAGACCTCTAACAGGAAGGGAACTGCACAAAAGGTGACTAAATCCCACCAGCCACCCCTGTCCTGTGCTCAGAGGAATGGGGCTGATTCTATGGAAAATGAGATTAATGAGCAGAAGCAGACATGCTCTTCAAAATCAGCATGAGGCACAGCTCTGGAATTGGATAAGGAGAATAATAGTGTTCATGGACATGCAGTTTTTGCACAAATAACCGTTTCTGGCAGGTTATGGTGGAGGTTTGTGACTGCCTTAGTAACATGGGATTGGAAGTGCTGAAGCTCGGACCAAAATTACTCTGGGATAAACTTTCATAAGCTGAGGGGCAGCACTGAGGCCCCAAGCAACCTGGTCCAGTGGAAGGTATTCCTGCCCATGGAATGGGATGAGTTAAAGGTCCCTTCCAACCCAAACCATTCCCTGCTTCTGTGAATGACTTCTGGGTGTGAACTGATGAAGAGTGAGTGTTAACAAGGTGTGTTTTTGTGGGGAGAAGTCACTTGGTCAGGGGCAGCGTGGAGCAGGGTCCCTGTGGTGGGGCTGGATCCAACTCTTGTTGAATCCACTCGTTAATTGCTGTCCCCCACGTGTCTTCGGAGCTGGCACCACCTCCTGTCAGGGTGCCCAGTCACGCCAGCTAGGGGAAAGAAGGTAAGGGAAAAGTGAGGTGCTAAAGAACCTCCTTGTCCCAAATTTTCAAGGACTAAGTTTTGACTCCATCATTCACTCTTGGGGTGTTTGGTTGTTTTCTGTCCCAGGGCAGCCAGTGGTTCTCCTGAGTGTTTCACACCTAGCAGAGGTTCTGTGATTTGCCTTTGTGTCCTTTAAAGGGATCTTTCCTGCAGTGAAGAGAATCCTGTAGAAAAGGGATTAGGGAGGATTAGCTGCTCCAGCTACCATGTGCTTAAAGGAAGGATCTGGGTCAGGAGGCTGATGCGGTCCCTGCCTGGCTGCCGTGGAGGTTGTGGAATGTGCAGGAGGGAAGCCCAGTTCCTCATCCTCTTCCAGCCTAGAATCATGGAATGGTTTGGGTTGGAAGGGTCCTTAAAGCCCATCCAGTTTCACCCCTTGCTATGGTCAGGGACACCATCCAGTATCCCAGGGTGCTCCGAGCCCTGTCCGGACTGGCCTTTGGACACTTCCAGGGATGGGGCGGCCACAGCTTCTGAAGTAACCGCAACCAGGGACTTGGGTGAGGTAAAGAGTAATCCCAAAGATGTGAAACCCAAAATATGTAAAAGATCTCAGAAAGAAAAGCAAGAATTTCAGACTGAGTTTTTATTTCGAATTTCATTGCCTGCTTCCTTTAAAATAGAGGATTAAGGCTTCTGGAAAACTAAAATTAGCTATTGCTACTCAGGGAAAATAGAAAGTGATGCCCTAGCAAATTAATATGTAATTTTGTGCATCCATTTTTAGGAGAACAATTTAACCTATAGATTTAAGGAGGATATTTGCTTCCATAGTCATCTCAGACCATTTAAGAAACAGCAAACCACACCCTGTGCTCTATGGAGGCAGACACCCCAGGAGTGATGAGCTTAGACAGTCTCTGCCTCATTGATTTGTTAAAAATTACTGAAAAAACACACAAATTCAGCAATTTTGTCTTCCTTTACTACCTGTTTACTTTAAAATCTGTATCTTATAATTCAGTTTATTTGTAAATAATTCGTTGTAGGACAGGGTAGGTGTGGAAACACCAGCCTTGCTGTAGCTGCTAAGGAAGACTCTCTGTGCTTTTCCTTCTGCTGGAATAAACATCAGTCCTTGGTTTGGGTGCACTAAGCTAGACTTGGTTAACCTTAGGAGGTCCTGGAAGATCAGTGGTAGGCTCTTACGGGATACTCTCCAGGTGTGCTGTTGCCGAACTATCAAGCTGGTACAATTTTATAATTGTTTGGCTGTCTTAGTTAGGCTTTCAAGCCTATTTTAGTAGGTCCAGACCTGTGTCTGTCATGTGTCTGCTGCACTGCGCACGGGTATCGTGGAGTCATTCAAGCAGCTGCAGTTTTCCTCTCAGTTCAGCTTACAGATTTCAGATCCAATCACAAGAGCATTCCTTGATGTCTTTCAGTAACCTCCAACTTAGGTTATTTTCCCCAAGGCAGTGCTGCAGTTACCATCCCTGGAAGTGTTCAGAAGGTGTGTGGATGTGGCATTTGGGAATATCGTTTAGGAGTGGACCTGGCAGTGCTGGGTTAATGGTTGAACTCGATGATCTTGGAGGACTTGTCAACCTTAGTGATTCTGGGATTCTACACCATGATTCTATTTGCATGTTATGATTTCTAAGGAGGAGGACTTCTGGATGCTCACTAACTGACCTGGTTATTGGTAGTGTTCCTGTCCCCAATTGTCAAAGCCCTATGTGGACTTGAGTGCTGTTGGATCAGAGGATTTTGGATGGCTGCAGCCTTAGCTAGACCAGTGTTTGCACTGCTGAGAGCAGGGAGGTGAAAACTGTCAGTGGTTGAAGTCCCACAGCTGTCACAAAATAACTTCTATTTTCCCCCAAGAAGTGACATTCAGGGAGAATCCTGGTGAGGAGCAGGGACACAACCTGCCACTGCTGTTGATAGGAGTGATTCCCTTGTATTTTGGGTTGCTTTTGCTTCCTCCCCCTCCCTGACTGCATTATTTGATATCCATCACGATCCATAGTCACTTCTAAGCACTGAGTGCTGCACAACTGACATGACAACTCTCTCAGGGCTGACACAGGAGTCATGGGAGATACTTTAATTTTCTTGGGGATAGACTGTGGAAAGTTTTATGGAGCTCTCTGTAAGGCTGGCTCTGATTCAGCTGAGGCTGCGTGCGCACGCCTGCCAAGAAAGATCAGCCCAAAAAAGATGATTCATCCCTGGCAAAAGGAAGGATCCAGTTGGGGACAGAGGATGAGGTTCTGTGACTGACCCACCCTTTCCTCTGATGAGCACTCAGGGGCTGTAAATCTTCCCAGAGTGAATGCTCCTGGCCCATTCCCAAGCCTGGAGCTGTTGCACGTTGGAATTGCTTGGGATTTCGGTGCTGGCACAGCTGCTGTGGTGGTTTAGGAACTTGTAACAGCAGGCATGGACACTCTGAGTGCTATAAATTGACTTGGAAAAAGCATTTAAGTGGTGAGCTCCGTGACTTCTGATCTCTTGGAGCCTGGAGCTAATACTCCATTAAAGGAGCCAGGAATTTCCTTCTGCCTTCTCTACCCTGCTAAGGACATTTATGCAAACATCAGCCTGTGCAGTGCTTGTGACCTGTGTGGACTTCAGGTGTCTTCAGCTCAGACTGAGGCACGATAGATGCAATATTGGGAAGAAATCCTTCCCTGTGAGGGTGGGGGGCGGCCTGGATCCCTGGCAGTGTCCAAGGCCAGGTTGGACAGGGCTTGGAGGCACCTGGGATAGAGGAAGATGTTCCTGCCCATGGCAGGGGTGGGACTGGATGGATTTAAGGTCCCGGTCAACCCAAACCACTCCATGATTAAGTGGTGCTTTTCAGCAAACAAATAAATGAGAACAGGTCAGTGAGAAGAAAATGCTGAATTTCAGTAGTGTGAGTTTTAACCCAGTTTGCCAAAATTTAATTGTCTTGAACTGCTGGAGGTGTCACCCAATAGTTATGTGACTCTTTTTTCCCTTTGATTCCTCTTTTTTCTAACTATAGCCACTCTCTAAAATATGTTTAAAACAGTTCCATCATGGAGGTAGTACAGTAGAGCAAATATTTGTGTGTTATGAAAACCTTTTTCTAATATTTTGCTTAATGTGTTTTGTTGAATATTTTTATAGAAGCTGAGAAAGGAAATAAACATATGCAAGAATTGCCATGCTATTTCATTCTTTGCTTGTGGCAAGCCCTGCAGATACCCTGGCCTTTCTGCAATCTTTTATTTTTCCTTTTTGGAGGGGAATATGCAAATTTCCCCCTTACTTTGTTGCTAGTAATGTGTATCTCCTTGCAAAATCCCAATATTCTTTGATATGGCTTCTCATGGAGAGATCAGAAGGTCCCAGGCTAGAAGGCAGAGGGATCCCCCACACATTTCTACCAGTGATGCCAGCTGGTGCTCTGATTTTTTGATCCTTCTACATTTTCCTGAATCACATAAATAGTTAAATAACTTGTGCAATGTTTCACTTAGATAAATATATATTATTTTATCTCTCTAGATGTGTACAGTGGAGTCTCTGCAGACTGATTACTAATGTAATGTTTTACTAACAGTTTATCTCCACACAGGTAACACAAGTAGCAAGACAACCGGGTCCTCCTGCCCCATCCCCTTACACTGCACATGAAATAAATAAGGGACACCCAAATCTTGCTGCAACGCCACCGGGACATGCATCGTCCCCTGGGCTCTCACAGGTAAGACCTGGCGTTGGAGCAGAGCATTCCCAGCCTCCCCCTTTTCCTCTTGGCCCATTCTCAGCTTCTCTGCTCAACAAGTAACTGATTTGTGTTGTCTGTGACCAGTGTAGAAATAAAGTGGATAAAGGCTGTGGTTTGCACCTTGCAGTGACCTATAGGCAGCACTTAGATTAGCACACCAATACTATAAATTGCTATTTATAAATGAAATACAAGTTTGTTAGACATTAGTTCTTTGTGGAGTCTGTAAGGGAAACTAAAAGAAACTTGAAAAATTAGAGAAAATAATCATTGATGAGGAGGAATGTATTTTGCAGTTGGATCAGGCAGTTTGGGGCACAGCCTGACTTCCAAGTTAAACACCCTAAAAGTGCCTTGTGTCCTCTCTCAGTGATTTTCCATGAGGAGTTTTGTACAGGATGGTGCAGTTCTGTAATTCTAAGAAATGGGTCAGGAAAATGAGTTGCACAAATGATTGCTCATATAAGAGATGAGACAAAGGACTGGTTACAGAAAAGCCCAGAACAAGAGATAAATAGGAGTTATAATAAGAATGGAGAAATATAGTTTAGTGAGATACGTGGAATTAATTGGTCTCTTTGTAGCCTCTATTAGATAAATATTCTGCAGGGCTGACTGAGTGGAGCAGCTTACCTGAAAAAGGAGGGGGCAAAAGAGGCAGGTAATGGGGCGAGGAAAAAAAGGGAGATAAAAGATGATGGGATGGGGAAAGCGGGATATGTAAGGAATGAAGTGTGAGATAGAGGAAAGCCTGATGTTCCCTTTGCTCTTGATTAATTTATACTTGTGTGGATCAAGCAGGAAGGCCTGAGCAGGTCAGCTGTTAAGGAGAGTGGGTTTGTTCTGAGCAAGGCAAGCAGGATGAGAGGCCGAGTGTGGGTTGGGGATGGGGAGAGCCTCAAGTGGATCCAAGCCCCCTTGCTAGCCTCTGCAACATTAAACTGCAGCTGAACTGAAACATTAAACTTCCAGCCCAGGAGATGCCTGGAAACAGGTCACGGAAGGAGCACTTCACCTGAATGATGCACATTTTAGATAAAACACGATGGGGAGAGTGAAACTTCTGGTTGTGTTTGGGAATGTGCAGATGCTCATCCTCCATGGAGTGGGAAATTAGAGGCTGAAGTGTCTCCAGCAGGCATTAGTGGTAGTGGAGCTGTTCCTTGCTCTCTTGTTGCGAGGCTGTTGGAAGTAAAGGCTTTGGCTTGAGGACTGAGGCTCAAGGAACAGGGAGGACACAGCAGAGCAGCAGAGCAAACCCTCAGATGCTGCCTGGTTTTTGTCATAGATCAAGACATTCCTTCCTGGTAAACCTCATCAACACAGGGAAGCTACTCATGTGGCAGAGGAGAGAGGAAGAAGAGAACATTCTGGGCAGCCTCTTTAAATCAAGGGATTTCTTTTCTTCCCTTAATATTTTTCTGTTGAGTCACTGCATCCATAGAGAGTGGGCTCTGTGCCAGATCTCCAGCCAGCTGGAAAATGCTGCTTTCCTGTTCTGCTGGCTCTTGGAAGTGAGGGTCAGCTTGTGTCCCTGCCTTGCTGCTGGAGTGACCTCAGAGCCTCTGTGGCAGCTGAGGGCCTTTGGGGCTCTGGAGAGTGGCCTTGCTGCCACTGTGTGGAGCCAGCCCTTGTGTGCTGAGGGACAGGGAGGAACAGCAAGACCCAGGATTACAAGGCAGGTGAAGCTTTGAGCATTGTGGGCTTTTGGGGGCAGAGAGGACTGGAATCTGCAGAGCTTTTCCCCAGGTGATTCTACCAGGGTGGGATTCAGCAGTGAAGCAGCAAAAAAGGTGGTTCCTGTTGGCTCCCAGCTGGTGTCGGCCCTGCTAGGGCTCCCCTCAGGAACTCTCTCCTTTGCAGGGGAAGGTTGGGTGGTGATGCCATGTTGGACAGAGCTTGGACCAGCTTGGTCTGGTGGAAGCTGTCCCTGCCCATGGCTGGGGGAGAGTTGAAACAAGCCGGTCCAACCTAAACCATTCTGGGATTCTGTGAAAAACCAAAATGCAGGTGCCTGCACTTGGGACACCAGTAAGGCTTGAATGGGGCTCAAAGCCTTACAGAGTAACATGTCCCCAGGGACAATTTTCCATACCCCTGAACCATTAGAGACTTGAGTAAATTTAAATTCTGTGTATCTCACTTGGACCCTTGTCAGGAGTTGAGTTTCTGTGTTACGTTATGGTAAGAAATTCTCAAGCTAAGTGGAGATTTGGATGAAAGTTTAACCTGTTCATTGCATGTGTGATTTGTCTCCCATGAGCTTCAAGGAACACCCTGGTGCTTTTATTAAGAATGAGGTGAGTGGAAGTTTCCTCTTTCCACACCTCTTGTGGTTTGTGAATTTCCATCATGGTTTCGTTTGTTTGCTTTCTTCTAGAAAGTGATGGGAGAGTAATTTTGAAGTAATTTTTTCTGAGTCTTGGACACCTTAAATCCTCCTGTTTCCCTTTAGAGATAAAGGGACCCAAGCTGACATGAGATTCAGATGAATGTATTATTATTAATTCCTTTAACAGCAATAAAACACAAATAACTATATTTTACCCACCCATGCTGCATTGATGATGAACACTGAACAAAGGTTGTCTTTGCCTTTGTCCAGTCATGCCTAACGTAGTGAGGGGGTGTTTGTGCATAAAAGACAAGGACAAGACCACTTCATTTGAATTCGAGTCTGATTTAGGGTCATTGATTTCTCCATCAGACCCCTGAGTTAATAAACACTCATAAAAATGAGCCTTTCCAAGGAAGGGACTACTCTTGAGGCAGTAGCGAGTGAAAATACTGGTGGATGTTTTTGGCTTTGGATGCCATTTGGTACTAAATGGAGTTTGGGCAGAGATAGAATGTGTGTCACTGCTGGTGTGAGCAGATGGCTCTGAGCGCTCAGCCCAGGCTCAGCAGAGTCACTCCTTGCTGTTACCCAGCTGGGATCTCAGCATCTCCTCAGGCTCAAGTTTCTTGAAGTGAGGATCTCATAGAACCATGGAATGTCTTGAGCTGGGACCTGCCAAGATCGATCTTCCAGTCCAAACCCTGGCCCTGCACAGACACCACAACAATCCCCCCTGTGCATCCCTAGCAGCAGTGTACAAACACTCCTGGAGCTCTGGCAGCCTCGGGAATGTCACTATTCCCTGGGGAGCCTGGGCAGTGCCCAGCACCCTCTGGGTGAAGAACCTTTCTCTGATATCCAGCCTAAATCCCCCTGGCACAGCTCCAGCTGCTCCCTCAGTCCTGTCCTAGCTCACTGAGCAGAGATCAGAGCTGCCCCTTGGGAGGAGTTGCAGCCCCTCAGGCTCCTCTTCTCCAGGCTGAACACACCCAGTGCCCTCCGCTGCTCCTCATGTGGCCCCTCCAAACCCTTCACCCTTGGCAGAAGCTATGCTCCAAGGGAGAACTAAAATGCTTTGGTTCCACCAGTGACCCCTCACTCTTCTGGCTGCTCCAGAGCTGCCTGTCCCAGCACGTCTGAGGGCTGGGAGATGAGGTAATATCTTGAATTCTAGTAAGTGATAAAAGGAATTGCTGTCCTTTACCAGAGCTCCAGGAGCTGGAGCAATTCACTGTAAGTTTGTGTGTGATGAGATGAGGGCATTGTGCCGAGTGGGCTGAAAGGGAGAGTTTGGGAACCTGGGATCAGGGAAAGTATGGGTCATTTAACCTGAAAAGTCAGGTGCAAGTGAATGTTGTAGCTTTGTTTGATTTCCTTTAGCTTTATCTAAACAGACAGAAGCTGTGGTTGAGTGGCCCTTTCTCTTACTCCTCCACCATTTCCATCTGACGTAGCCAAAATAAGTGCACGTCTTCCTGTTCTGCCTCCTCTGAGGGCTTTCCTGATGGACACCCTCCGGCACTTTGCTGCCCTTCAGGATTAATTTGTGCAGCACAATGAGGAGATCTTGGCAGCAATGTGGAGCAGTCCCACACCCCTATCTTTGCAGCTAGAGGCAGCATCTCTGCTTCCCAAGTTTCAGGGCCTTGAAAGCAGAGTGCTGCTCTTGGGAATGTGCTGAGCTCCAGTGCAGGGGAATGTGCAGCACATGCTGCTGCAGTGATGTTATGGCCAGATATGGCCCCAAGTACATAAAGTTTCATATTCCTGTTGGGTTTTGCATGTTTTTCCCTCATTCCAACAGGGAGAGGAAGGGCACGCCCCTCTGCCTCATCTCCTGGCTTGAGGCTGCAGAAGGGGCTGGTTTGACGTAATTCCCTTTCTCAGTGTGTGGAGGAAAGGAGAAGCCATTGGAAAAGGAGCAGAAGAGTTCCTCCTTGTATATGGCTCCCAGAGCTCAGGTAGGGCCTGGACTGACGGTCGGGCACCATCCTGTGATGGATGGGAGAATCCAGAGCAGGCTGAGAGCATTCCCAGAGCCCTTAACAGAGAGTAGCTGAAATGCTGTAAATCTGCCCCATTTCAACTGTACCTTACACTGATGAATGGGTCAGCCATGGAAGGATGGGATAACAAGAAAGCAGAGCAATTCCAGGGCAACTGGGCTGGGAGCATCTGGAAAGAGCTTCCCTCTGGAAGTCCTTGGAGTGAACAGAGGAGGAGAGGGCTACTCCAGAGGGAGCATGCAGAGCTTAGGGCATCAGGAGAAGACAGTTTCACCCTCCTCGTGACCTAGGAGTGTTTTGGAGGATCCCAAGGAACAAGTCTAGTGGGTTCTGGCATGTGAGAGTGAATGGTTTGGAAAAGACTCTCGGCTTTTTCTGCCTCAGTTTTAGAACTGCAGGCTCCAGTGGGATGCTAAGGGATTCTCTTAGTACAGGCCCACAGCTTGGAAGCATCAATTGACCACGCTTAGAACAAATGGCCAGGAATTTCCTCTGTAATCAGGGGGAGCTTCAGCTCTCATTAACAACATGCTGTGCACTGAGCAGATCAGTGCTGCCTGCCCACAGCTGCCTCTTGGACTGGAATGCTGGAGTGCCCGGGGAGCAGAGAATCCCACAGCATTGATGGGGACTGCCCTCTGGAGCTGTTGTACTTGCGGACATTCCTCACCTGCTCCTAAAAAGGTCGAGACACACCCAAGTGAACAAAAGTGCAAGAGGGCTGAATTCTCTAGATCTTGGTGCACAGAGACCTTGACTTTTAGGTGGCTGATTTAAATCCAGAACAGATTGTACTAGCTGAAACTTGTTACCATCTGGTTCTGTGCCTGAAGTGAAGAGAGTTTTGTGGTCTCATTCTGGTCCTCAAAAATGTCACCATCGTTAAATTAGCGTTTGTAATAGCAGGGAGACATTCCTTAGTACCTTCAGGCCTGGGGATGTGTCCCAGGAAGCAAGTCTGCCTGCCATCTGTAGCATGTTTATTAGGCAATCCCCATGCCCCTCTTTTATGATCTTGGATCCTTTCTACAGGAGCTGAAATAATCCTGTTAGAACCATGATGTTTATTCAGTGCTTCCATCTTCTGCAGCCCAATTTGAGATGCTTTTAATAAAGAGATGTTTATTGAAGGATTGGAACAGAAGGAGTGATATAATTTAATTGTAACCTCACCCATTGGTACCCTGGGGTCAGTCAGGTGCCCTGGGATATGGGGAGTGTTACTCCCTGTTCTCTCCTTGTGTTGGAGGCAGCTGCCTTTGGAGTCTGGTTGCTTCATGCTAAACTCACCTTCCCCCAAATTCTGGTGACCAGGGACAGGACTGAGGGAACGGTTTGACCTGGGCCAGGGGGTTTTAGTCTGTATATCAGGAAAGGCTCTTTTCCCAGAGGGTGCTGGGCACTGCCCAGGCTCCCCAAGGAATGGTGACATTCCCGAGGCTGCCAGAGCTCCAGGAGTGTTTGGGCACCGCTGCCAGTGAGGCACAGAGGGGATTGTTGTGGTGTCTGTGCAGGGCCAGGAGTTGGACTGGAAGATATTGGCAGATCCCTTCCAGATCCATGATTCCTCATTATTTGGGTCCACATGTGCTTTGCTAGAAGGAAATAATCAACATAAAATCAGATAATAAACTTCCACTGCCCCTGGGGCACAAGGGGCTCCCAATTTTATTGTCTCATTCAGATAAACCCCCTGTCCATCATCTTCTCTATTCAAGAACATCATTGTGGATCCCTTGATCCAGGTTGGTCTCTAAGCTTTGCAGGGAGCTCTTCTCCCAGAGATCTTTGTGTAAGAACCTCCGTGTTTTGTGTAAGGTGCCGTTATAGCCAATTCCCTGCTGGTTAAAACCACCCAGAATCCTATATCTCATATGGTTGTCAGTCAGGGTATTTATTCATGATGTAGACACAGAATGAAAGACTAAACTCTCATTGTATAAATGAAGAAGTTGGTGCTGGACCAGCTGAGGGAAAATGTTGCCTGTTTGTGCTGCTCCTCCAAGCAACAGATTCCAGTTTCTTGGATCTTCTGTCCATTCCAGATAATGAGAATAAAGCAAATTGAAACAACTCAACTTCTGATAGTGTTTTGTGAACAGTAAACCTACCTAAACAACCAGATTAATATGTAGTAATGGATTTTTTTCTGACCAGTCAAGACTTTGACCTCTTTTCCTTCTCACTTCTTTCCTTGTGCTTCCTTCTGTACATCAGGGTCAGGCTTCATCCCAGCACATTTCCAATGCATTTTGCAAATTCCAGGCTTGCAGGAATATGTGACTGCAGGTGGAGATTTGAAACTACGAATTATTCAATGGCTGATAAATCCAGAAGTGCAATCTTCTTTTGGCCTTTGTGTTCAAGACCTGCTGAAAGTGCAGCTGAACCCTCTGGTTCGTAATAGGATTAGGAAGGTTTTGATTGGGTTAATAATGCTGTGAATATTTCCTCCTAGAATGTATTTAATTATTTTTGGTTCATTACTGTGCTTTTTACCTCATTAAGTTAAATCTGGGCAAATCTGGCTGGAAACATCAAACATGTCTTGTGTCTCAGTGCCTTTGGGCTTCAGGGGGCTTTTGTGTGGGGATGCTCAGCTTCATGGGTGTCTTCTAATTTGGGAGAGCATCTGGGTGTAAGAGCTGCAGGAAGGGAGAGTTGGAAAGGCATAATGTAGCTTCAAATGCTGATTAACACAATTAATTTTAATTATTTAACCCTGGAAGCAGAAGCAGTTGACTTTCATAAGGTGCAACATAGGAGGGATGTATGAATTAGTATTTGTGCACTTAAGAAGGACTAGAAAGAGCCTTTAAGTCTTTTTTTTTTTTTTCTAGCAAGGAAAGGAAAGAAAGGAAAACCCATTAGGATTTTATCGTGTACGTGTGCAAAGAAAAGATTACAGCACAAATACTAAGTCTAGTTGGGACTAAGTCTGGCTTTAGACACACCCCTCATCTGCCTCATAGAATCCTATCACAGAATCCCAGGATGGTTTGAAAAGGATTTTAATCTCATCCTGTTCCACGCCCTGCCATGGGCAGGGACACTTTCCAAGCCCTGTTCAGCCTGTCCTTGGGCACTGCCAGGGATCCAGGGGCAGCCACAGCTTCTCTGGGCACTCTGTGCCAGGGCCTCCCCACCCTCACAGGGCACAATTCCATCCCAGTATCCCATCCACCGCTGCCCTCTGGCAGTGGGAAGTCATTTCCCCTTGTCCTGGCACTCCAGGCCCTTGTAAAAAATTCCTGCTCTGAGAGGTGTGTTTAATCCTGCTCCAAGCAGTCTGGTTTGCCCAGTGAGAAGAGAAGTGTTTTTCTACTGTTGCTTGAGCATTTCCTCTCTGGAGTAGCCGTGACCTGGCTCCGAGTGTTCCCTGGCCCTTCCACCCTGTGCAAGCATAAGGATTTGGAGTGAGAAAGCTCTCAGTGGGTGTCTTGGCCACACAGCACATCCTGGCTGCTGTGTGAGCGGAAGTGGCTTTGTTTGGCGTGTGAGATTATTGGGAATCAAAAGCACTTTTAAACTTGCCAGTAACTTGCGGGGGGGGG
>VZRX01005076.1:11793-54827 GCA_013398075.1 Notiomystis cincta | reverse complement strand
TTTTTAACAGAAAATCAAACTTCTCTCTAGCTGTTTAAAAATTCTCCAGATTCCTTTCTTCAGGACTCTTCCACGTGTGTTTTCTGTTCTCACAGTCACGTGCCCTGCGCTTTATTTTGGTGCTTTTCAGACTTTGCCACTTGTAGAACCACATTTTTATTCATAATATAGGAAGACAAAACAATACAAGGCAGTTTGCCAATTTCTTACATTTAATAATTTCAGTTCTGGAATTCCTTCTGTAATAGTACCTTCTGTTCCATTCAATTTAAAGGATGTTTTCTTGCATGCTCCAGAAAATACGCAGTTTTTAAACAAACACCATGTGTTCCATAAAGCACCAGAGTCAGCACAAAAGTCAGGGCTTTACACAGCCTGTGTTTTGTAAGCACAGAGTGCATAAAATATCCCTGCAGCCAGAGAAATCAGGGAGATGGAGCCCTGGAGTTCCTGGAGACCACCATTAGCTGTTGTGTCACACTTGGAAACAGAGGGATAACCTCTGGAGCCATTTAACCTGCAGCACGAACAGCCATGTTCCAGTGGTGAGGCTTCGAATCCATAAACAGCCTGGTTCTCCTGCCAGCTGAACTCTCACTGTGCTGCTTTCCATTGAACCAATAAAGGTGATGGAACCGTAATTTCACTCCCTGCAGCCTGGAAGGGCTGTGCCTGTGCTCTCCCATAGATCCCTACTTATGGTGCTGTTAGAAACTCATTTATTTACTTGTTTTAGCTTTGTGCAAATTCAGGCACTTTATATGGAGGGTATTTCTGGGCTTCAATGTAATTCAGTAAAACTTGAATATTTTATTTGATTGCTGCCCTCAAACAGGTGAAGGTTGGAAAGAGACCTGGCATCACCAGGTCCAGGTGCTTGCTCTGAGCTGGATCAGCTGGAGCGGGTAACTCTGGGCCACCTCCCCTTAGGTTCTGAGTATCTCCAAGTAGGGCAACATCCTCAGAGATATCAGATGACACATTTTTGGAGCTTCTTGTTGGCTTTTGGAAGAAAATAGGAGGAAAGCTGCAAAGCTGCTGATGCTGTTTTGATGTAGAATAGGGTCTTGGCTGTTTGGGGTTGCGTTCCTGAGAACAAGTATTTATCCTCAAAGTCCATGTTTTTATTAAAATGGGAGGCAGTTTTATAGAACAAGTGAAAGACACTCTGTGAACTCAAGAGTGTCTCTGCAGACAGTCCCAGCTCTGCTTTCAGCAGCGGAGATGTTGGAATTTCTGTCCTCAGCACACACATACACTCCATATTTTTGAGTACCTTTACTACAGAAAATGCCGGTTTACTTAATTACATAATGGTCATTAGCAGACCAGCCCAGGCTGCGAGCCAGGTGCTGCAGCCAGGGCAGGGCCTGGCTGTTCAGCCTCAGTAAGGAGCCACGTGAAGCCATAGCAGTGGTTCCAGATGTTATGGAATGATTTCCTGTGATGTTATCCATGGCCTCACACCTTCATGAGCAACAGATTCCATGCTGATGGATTTAAAAATAGCTTTGGGAAGGAGCAGCCACCAGCAGGACACCTGTCCACCCCGATGGCTCAAAATCACACTGGTTTCGGTCTTTCGCTCTGGGTCCTCTGCTGTGTCTGGAGTTCAGCAGGGCCTGGAGCCTTACCTGGGAAGGTGGAAGATGATTCTTTCCTCCCTCAGGCTGAGTGTTCTGTTTGCCTTTGCATTGTGGTGAGGGATGTGTACACCCAGTGGAGCTGAGGAGAAAATCACTGAAGCCCAGAACAGTTTGGGCTGGAGGGCCCTCAAAGCTCATCCAGTCCCATACCTTCCACTATCCCTGGGTGCTCCAAGTCCTGTCTAACTTGGCCATGGACATTTCCAGGGATCCAGTGCAGCCACTGCTGCTCTGGGCACCCTGAGCCAGGGCCTCCCCACCCTTGCAGGGAATAATTCCATCCCAATATCCACCTAACCCTACTCTCTGACAGTGGGAAGCCATTCCCCCTTGTCCAGTCACTCCAGGGTGTTGTCCCACATCCCTCTCCAGCTCTCCTGGAGCCCCTTTAGGCACTGGAAGGGGCTCTGAGTGCTCCCTGGAGTCTTCTCATCTCCAGGTGAGGACCCCCAGCTCTCCCAGCCTGGCTCCAGAGCAGAGGGGCTCCAGCCCAGGAGAATCTCCGTGGGCTCCTCAGGACTCACTCCAACAGGTCAGGAATGTGCATCTTGTGTTTGTGTGGTCCCTGGCACAAACAGGCTTTGTCCAGGGAACAGCAAACCGTGTTCCCTTCCACCATCCCTTGGAGACAATCTCGTTACCCATGTTAAAGTAGGAAAAGTGCCTGTAGCTCTTTGGATGTTACCTGGAACTCAGTTTCCCTGTTCCTTGCTGCTTTGTCCACTCAGATATGTGACATGAAAACATGTAAAGCTATAAAAAAGATCGTTACAAGTTTGGCTGCTCAAGTGGTGATGACACAGGTGATGCATCCTGAAAGGATACATGCTGCTGAGGAAAAAGGGGAGAGAGCAGAGTAATTCCTCTTGGATCAGGATATTTGTATTCTTTTAAAGGCTGAGCTTAATCAAAGAGTTCCAGACTGGTTTTGGTTGGGAGGGACCTTAAAGCTCATCTCGTTCCACCCTCTGCCATGGGCAGGGACACCTTCGACCAAAATGGTAATATTTACCAAGAAAAGGAATCCCTGAAGGCTGGGTTTACGGAAAAAGAGGGAATAAACGAGTGTACTTGTCAGGAGTAGGGCAATGAGGATGCCAGCTACTTCTCTGTATCTTCCTCTTGTCTGCAATTTGTTAAACTCCTAAAATCAGGCAAGACACCTGGAGCCAAGTCCTGGCATTTTGAGGAAATAGCTTTAGAAAAAACCTACATATTTAAATAAACTTACTGAACAGTCGCAGTTCCTGTTTATTCTGTGCCTCCACCCAAATTCAAACTTCTAAACTTCCCAGTAAATCCAATATACAGAGATTTGGACCATGTCCCACCTTGGTGCCATCCCAGCCCTTCCATCAGGAGCAGTGTTTGCCCTGGAATAGTGTTAAATCCTGTTTTTTAAGTGGAGGCTCTTCACCTGCACAACTTGTTTGGTGTCAGAGAAGAACTCTGGTCCTTTCGTCACTGATTTTAACGGGACTTTGAATATTCCAGATATTATATACCAGTATATGCAGGAGCAGTGTTTCTCGGGTGCTGGTGCACCCTGCAGGAGAGCAGCCCTGGCTTAGAGAAGCAGCAGAGTAGAACTGCTGCGTATTTTTGTTTTGCAGCAGTGCCCTGGTGAGGACGAGCTGATTTCAATGATTGTACATAATTTGCAAATGAGCTGCTTAAAAAATGTGGCATCCCTGGTGTGACAGGTACCTAAACCTGCACATTTGAACATGTAGCTGTGAATGCGGGCTCGTTTTTAAGCAGAGGGATCTGAGAGTGTGTGTGTAATGATCATTGGAATATAATTGTAATAATGAAAGGCAAACTGGGAGTATTTAGAGGAGAATTGTCCTTGTTAAGCGGTTTAATCATTTGTTGTGCTATTTTTAAAGCTGGAATAATTCACAGGAACAGTGGGAGAATATGCTTTATGCATTATTTGAGGGGGTGCTGTATAAAAAAGGCTGAAATACGTGAATTTAATAACTCGGGTTTCTCCACCATCATCTGTAATATTTGCAGTATGTTACAGATACTCTGGAGTTTTTCCTGCCAGCAGCTTCCAAGCATGTTCTGCTGAGTGCAGAGCACACTAGCGAGGAAAAAAAGAGGTAGACTTGAATTATGTGGTTGCCAAAATAATGGTAACATTCAGATGTGTCCAGAAGTGCAGGAGCGAGTGGTGCCCTGCTTGTGGTCAGATGCAGGAGGTGCTTGATCCTGGTCACCTCCAGAGCTTGGTGACATAGTTACAAAGTGGTTTATTTTGTCCTGTAATACTGATTTTAGGTCAAAGCTGCTCTATCCCGTGTTCAGTGATGTCTGCTGCAGCCCCATGGAGTGTGGTAAGGGAGACAGGGAGAGCAGGAACTTCCTTGTGCCTTTCCCTGGATGGTGCTGGTGTTCCTAAGGCAGCACCTGGATGGAAGAGGAGCCTTTCACTGGCCACTTGTCTGTGGGAGGAGGAGATTCTGGGCTCTTCTGGGATGCTCTGGCAGAGGCTGTTTTCTTTGCTTTCGATAACACAGCTTTTCACATCAGATAAAAAGTGAAATCTCGCTGTGACCTTCAGTCTTTGGAAGTTTTGTGCATTTTCATGGGTACGGGAGCAGCTGCCTGTGGGGAGGCCAGGAAAAGCTCTTCCCCCAGCATTGAGTTTGTGCCGATGCACCTTTCTCAAAATCCAGGGTATGCAGAAATGAAAGCTTGAGGGAAATGAAGGTGCTGGGTGTGAGTGAGGAGGAGCAGCCTGCGGAGCTGCTGTTCTGGCCTGTGCTGCCTGCGGGGAGTTCATTAGGGAGAAATGAAGATAGAGAGTTTAAATTATAATCCTCTTACTTTCCCAGAGCTGAATGCCCAGAGATTTCCCTCATTGGAGGGCTGCCGTTGTTTAGGCTGCAGTGATTGAGTTGTCACAGTGATTGGATTTGGGGCTGTGGGAGGGCAGAGCCAGCCCAGCTCCACAAAGAAATGATGATTCACAATTAAAAGCCACATCCTTGCTGTCACCATCACTCCACACTTAAGAGCCTTGTTCTTGTGAGATGGGTTCTGCTGCTGTGGGGGATTTCTTCACCTGCATCTGAGGCCAAATTCCTGCTGTCCAGGCCACTGACCCAAGGGAAAACTCTGCAAAAGCAGCCTCAAGTGCTGTTGCCTCAACACAGCAAGTCCTGTGCTCCCTTTGTGGTTTTCCTCAATGAAAACCATTAAGCATCTGGAAGGAAAATCAAGTCTGGTTGTTAAAAACAGGGATAAAGAGGAGACTCCTGGGCAATAAGCTCCCTTTCCTGTACCTTGCTCCTGGGGCAGCGCCTTTGGTCTTAGGGGCTCGTGTGAGTAAGAATTTATAAATCCAGGGACAGGACCCTTATAAAGTACAGTATAAAGAACACTGACTGTGCCTCTGAGTGTCCAGCTGGGGGGTTTGAATCAATATTTAGCATTTAACCGGGTCAGGGAATGGCTTGGGAACAGACCAGTGCAGGTTTTATGCAGAAATCCCTGTACTGCAGGAGAAATGGGGGTGGGCTGGGGATGTTGTGTTTTTTGGGGAAGGAGATAGGTCTCATAATAACTTTATCGTGTTTCCAGCCAGTCAATATTTTTGATATTTTATGTCTTGACATAAAATAATAACAAGATATTTTTGAAAATGTGTGTGGTGGCACTTTGGTGAGTTTTTAGCTGGATGCTCTCCATCAGTAGTGTTGTGATACGTGAGATATAATAAGACATAAAACCACCAGGCAAGGGACTGTAGTTTTTGTTCCCCTGCAGCACCACACTGGTCTGTGGCCTTGCAAAAAAGGCCCTTGGGGGCTGCCATGGGACAGCCAGCGGCCTGTGGCCCCAGCAAACCCCGTGCTGTTCTGAAGTGTTTTGGTTACTCTGTCACGTTCCTGCCAAGAGATTTAAGCTCTGTGCTGGTGTCCAGGGGGAGCCAGAACCCTGGCTTTGCCGGTGGGGCTAGGAAGTGATTGGGAATGCAAAGGTTTCCTCCCCAAGGTGGGGCTGGGAAGTGATTGGGAATGCGAAGGTTTCCTCCCCAGTGTGGGGCTAGGAAGTGACTGGGAATGCAGAGGTTTCCTCCCCAAGGTCACGGCAGCAGCGAAGCTCCTGAGTCACAGTCATGTGCTGGAACTGCAAGTCCAGTTCTCCTCCTCGTGTGTAACTTCAGTAAATATAGACCCAGCAACTGCTTCCCTGAGTCTGGAGAGGATTCCGCAATCAGCCACAGGGATTAACCCCTTGCTGGCCAACCCAGCCACAGAGCTCAGCAAGTGACACCTTACTGCCTGGGCCTGGAAGGGTTTTGTTCCCAAAAAAATTTTCCAGAGGCAGAGCTGGGTGACTCAGCTCTTTTGAGCCTGATGTGTGTACTTTGCCTGTTTATTCTCAGGACAGGCAGTCCCGAGGGAGTCATGTTACACTTCAGGCTCAGTGGTTATTAACCAGCTCAGGGCCTGAGCTAAGAATAACTTTTTTCAGTTGTTTTGTTGATAGTGATTATTTTTCCTTGCTTAGCACAGGCAGCAGCTTGAGGTGGAAACAGCCCAGAGAAAAGGTTTTCCAGCAAGTTGTGGGAATACATAAACTCTCTGCTATTATCACCGTCCTCCCCTGAACAGCCACAACTGAAATATAAAATCAGGAAGGTGAGAGCTTTAAGGGAAGCAAATTGCTCTGTCTCAAAGTGGAGCAGCTCAGCATCTCTCTGTCCTCTTCCAGCAGTTATTTGAACTTCAGGGATTCAATCCAGCCTTTAGATGCTTCAGAACCAACATTTGTCTGCAAAGCAGTACTTGCTTCCCTGTCTTCCCCTCCGTGGGGGTTTATTTAGGGGATTTTTGGAGCATTTCCTCACTGATCTCTTCATTCCCTCACTCCATCCTCAGCATTCGAGCCCCAGTGCATGGAGCCCTGTGTGGCTGCATGTGACCACATCACTTTCTGTACCCATTTAGCTGCTTGGCATAGAAAAAAAGTCCTTTGACAGATGAATAGATGCAATGCTTTAATAGCTGATGTGTATGAAAAGCAGCAGAGTGCTGTGATTTATTCTGTTGGATCTTTGATAGTTTATTTAGGCTCCCACAGCCAATGTGAAGTTAATACCTGCAGAAATTTATAAACCACTTTTCCCTCCCTTTTCTTTCCCCTATTATGTTTTTAACACAAATACCAGTTTAGGTAACATCTCTATGGTTGGAATCATGTGGAGCAGAAGCATTTGTTGTTGTGCAATAGATGTAAAATATGTTTATTTAGGTGATGTTTGTGGTCTTCAATGGGATTTGTATTGCACTTGTTCCTTACTTGTGACCTTGCACCCATGGGGGTCATCTCTCCAAAATTGCCTTGGTTGATGACACCTTAATAGCAGAAACCCTTCTGTGGCCTCTAGTTAAGCCTTTATACGCTTTTTTCTTTATTTATAACTTAATGCTGTGCTCATTCTGGTAGGGTTTAAATACTAAAGCAAGTTTAACCCTGGATTGTGTCACAGCGTCACAAGTGACGTGTCTCCAGTGAAGTGCCTCTGGCACTGTGTTTCCAAATACCTGTTTTGTAGTTTTACTGCTAAAACTCAGAGGATTTTTAGGCTTAGTGATAGCTGCGCTCCCTTTCTCTCACATTTCCTCTGGCTTGGGTGATTAAAAGAAAACTGGGGCTGTTTTGGAGGTGGGTGCAGACTTTGGGGCATCATTAGATATCTGACTTAGTCTTGGGAGTCATATCAGAGTTCTGTTCTGTCACATGTAATTTAAGCCTGAAGAAAATGTTTTCATAAGCTGGAAGATGGGGGGGGAGTAGCAGATATTTTCTTCTCTTGTTGCTGAGGTGCTGTGGGAGCAGCAGTTTGGGATGAGGTCTCATCTCCTGAGATGTGGAGCTGGAGCCACAAGGAGCCAGTGGTCAACTGGTGCATTTATTGGTATTATATATTTATAATATTTCCCAACACAGTCACCTACCCTGTGTGCTCACTGCTGGGTGGTGAGAGATATACGAGAGAATGGCTTTAAACTGAAAGAGAGTAGGTCTAGGTTGGATATTTGGAGGAAATCCTTCTCTGTGAGGGTGGGGAGGCCCTGGCACAGGGTGCCCAGGGCAGCTGTGGCTGCCCCTGGATTCCTGGCAGTGTCTAAGGCCAGGCTGGACAGGGCTTGGAGTAACCTGGGATAGTGTGGAAGGTGTCCCTGCCCATGGCAGGAGTGGGACTGGATGAGGATGATTAAAGTATCTTCCAACCCAAACCCTTCCATGATATGAACAGCAGCATCTGGACCTGTCCTGATCCTCCAAGGGAAGGAGGATCTCACATTGGGCAGAGATCCCAGATGCAGAAAGTCCAGCAGGATACTACAAAGACAGGACAACTTCTCCAGGTTGTGGATGAAAAGAGTTTCCCCATATCTCCTTAGCTCTGAGTTATTCACTCTGGAATGACACCGACACCACCAGCTCCAGCAGAATCACTCATCAAGTAAAAGGGGAAAAGAGTTGATGCTGCATCTGACATCTCAAAAAAAAAAAAATTTGGAAGACTTCTTTCCATTTAGTTGTTTACATTAATTAGGTTTTGGGAGTGGTGAAAAAGGAAGGAGTGGATTGGATGCCTGAGCTCCAGGAGAAGGAGGAACAGGGCAAACCTGCCCTCCCACCCCTCAGAGGATGCTGCTGCCTCAGAGGAGCTGAGCAAATAATTTAATTGCTCTTGAATCAGAGGCTCTGCTGTTGTATAAACTCCTCCAACAGTGTTGTCCAGCTGGATACCCTGCCCAGTGCGTTTGGTGTCCTGGATTACAATGAAGATGTAGTAATGTATTTGGAGACACATTTGATCAACATTTTGACCCCAAAAGCTGTGAAAATGAGACAGAAGCTAACAGAAAGTCCTGCCTAGTTAAGTTGTGTGGTAGGAGCAATATCCTTGTGTGTCTGCAGAGTCGTGTTTAAGCTTTGCTCTTTACAAAGCAGTTCCAGTGTGGTCCCAGAGTAGGAATAGAAGGTATTGCAGCAGTTGCATTTTGGGATGGGGCTATTTTCGGGCTGTAGTCATTCCCCTCATCCCCTCTGCCATGTTTTGGGGAGGGATGCTTGTTGTATTTGTTGGGGTTTTTTTCCTTTTTTTTTTTTTCCCTGAGACTGCGGAATTTCTAGTTGAATTGTTTCCAAAGTGTATTTTCATTTACCTTGTATTGCACTTTAATCAGCAGGTGATTAGCCCAGGGATGGAAAAGCAGAAAAAAAAAAAAGACAACACAAATTGTACCCCTGTGCTGGCACTTCTAGATCATCTCCAGTCCTGGGGCATTCTGAGGCTCTCAGGACGAGAAGGACATGGAGGGGCTGGAGTGTGTCCAGGGAAGGAAATGGAGCTGGGAGGCGGCTGGAGCACCAGGAATGGCTGAGGGAGCTGGGAAAGGGGCTCAGCCTGGAAAAAAAGGAGGCTCAGAGGAGACCTTATGGCTCTGCATAACTCCCTGACAGGAGGGGGCAGCTGGGGGGTTTGAGATCTGCTCCCAGGGAACAGGAGGAAAAGGAACAGCCTCAAAGTTAGGTTTCACGGCAAGGGTTGTCCAGCCCTGGCACAGACTGCCCAGGGCAGTGACGGAGTCCCCATCCCTGGGGGAGGTTGAAAGATGTGTAGCCATGGCACTTGGGGACATGGTTTAGTGGTGGTCTTGCCAGTGCTGGGGACCAGTTGAACTGGAAGATCTTTAGAGACCTTTTCCAACATTAACAGTTCCGTGATTTTATGGTTCCTGAGAGCAAGGGCTGTTTCAGGCTGATGGCTGGTTTTTGTGCCATTACAATAATAAACTATTGCAAAAAATAATCATGTAAATTATAATGTCTTTGTTCAAAAAGAAAAAGGAAAGAGGTGCTCTGAAAAGTTATTTCTAAATGTCTTGTTAAAATGCATCATCGACAGAGCTCCAGAGCTCCAGTTTATTGTTACTGTGGGCAAATCACACTTGGGGAGAGCATCTGGTGGGATAAATTGTTATAGCCCATGGAAATGGCTGGAAGTAGGGAAAATTTGCAGAGCCTGTAGTCGTGGCCTACCTTCCATCTGGGATGATTTTGGGCCGTTCCATTGCATTGGAAACGCTTTAATGCAGCAGCAGCTTCTGTTTAACACACTCAGGGTTGTTTCTTGCTGTTTGTCTGATTTTGGAGGATTTATTGGCATCATCTACAGTTCTAGCTTTCCTTGGAAGCTGGTTCAGAGGAGGTTTTTGGAAACAGGTGGCCAGGCCTTTGGACATGCAGGGGTTTGGTGACATGGTGTTGGGGTCATGTGTCTCATGGGCTGTTTTCCACTACAGCACTTGAGGAGCTCAGGTGATAAATAGTAGCAAACTCTGACTTACAGAATAGTAGTAAACTCCGACTAATAATGAGTAATGCAGCTGTTACTAGTGGAGCTGCAGGCTGCTACCATGAGCGGCAGTGTGGATGAATTAGTCCTCAACAGAGACGGTTTTGCCATTGCAATCTTTCCATCTTTATCTCCATGTCAATCACTCCAGTTGATAATGTGTTCTGTTCCTGTGTTTTGGGGTGAATCATTGGATCCACTCACTTTGTATTTGCTTTTCTTGTTCCCTGGCAGGCTCCTTACCCCTCAGGACAGAATGCAGCTCCAACCACGTTGGTGTACCCTCAAGCCCCTCAAACAATGAACACGCAGCCTCAGACCCGCTCGCCGGTAAGGAGCTCACGCTGGCCTCATCTCCTGTTCTTTCTTCCTCATTGGTGTGTTTCTCTGTCTCTGTGTGTCTATAGCACATGGCTGGTTCTCTGGAAAGCCCATTTTACTGTCCTGGAAGCAAATCCTGAATGGCAAACCTTGATTGAGTTTTTCAGACACTATCCCGGTAGGATAATTTTCCTTCTGAAGTTCCTGAAGAAGTGATGGAGAGACTCTCATCTACCTTCAAATAACACCACTTATTTTTAGCCTAGTTGCTTTCAGGTTCGCTTCATTATAGAGTTCAGGTTCATTGCCAGAATCTTTCTCTTTTCTTCTTTTTTTTTTCTTTTTATTTTTTCTTTAAGTATGTGTTTTACACAGGGATAGACCAAAGATCAGACACAAGCAGTTCTCTGCAGCAGCATTCGGTCTCTAGTGGTATCTAGGCTTTGCTCCCAAACCAGTGCCACCAATCAGTTCTAACCCTGGAGGTTCTCACATGTAACCTAGAGCTTCTGTGTACTCAGATCTTATTGTGCTGATCCCCTTTTTCATCCAACTTCAGGTTTGATCATCCTTCACAGTCTATTTTTTGGGGGTGGGTATTGTGATACCTCTCTGCTGTTGTAGGACTTCAGTTCCTCAAACCAGGTACTTTCTGGGGATTCTCTGGTCATAGCACAGTTCCACATGATGTTAGAAGACCCTCCTAGGGCATCAGAGGCTTTGCCCAGTTTCTGGAGGCATGGTGGCTTCCCATCACTGCATCTCAAGGCTTCATCAGCCGAGGGAGCAGCAATCCTGCACCTCCTGCCCCTCTGTGTCAGGACACCCTCAGGTTGCCCGGCTTTGTAGGTTTCCCCTCCAGGACATGCCAGGGTTTGTTCTGAGGCCCCTCTGTGCTGATGAAGGAGCCAGGTAACACTGACTTCGAACTTCTTTGATGTGGACAGCTGGGAATTTGTCCTTAGTGCCCCGTTCTGATCAGTAATGCAGGACACTGCTGGTAAAACTCTTTCTTCAGTAAGTATAATCATCTTTCTCTTTAATTGTTGCAAAGCACAACTAAGCTGGTATGGTTAGAACTGGAGCAAAAACTTGACTGAAGAGCTGCATCTCTAAACCAGTTTTTTTGACAGCCCAGCAGAACAGTGCCAATACATTGCACAGAAAACTGGAAGAGGAGGAAGGTTTTGGAACAGAGTCCGGTTTACAGGTCCCTGGCTGGAAGAGGCTGGATAAAATACTGCATTGTAAGCAATATAACAAACTGTACACCTTCTTGCAGGCAATTGTGCCCACGGCACTGTTTTTATTTCTTCCTTCCTTTATTATATATTGTTTTTTTACCACATCCTTTTTGTTGGCTACAGAAATGCACTGATTTTGCTTCTTTGCTGAAAGCACGAACTGCCGTGGCAGCCTCTGCCAGGTGAGGTGGTGCCACAAGGGCCCAAAGCTGAGTTACAGTGGGGGGGTCTGACCTGGGATAGGATAGAGACCAGGGCCCTTCGGGCTTTGTCACTCAGAGACAGAGAATCTGCAGGAAATTCGGCCAGTAAATGTCAAATTGTAGGATTTTGGCCCTGTAACTGAGGAGATCCTGAGGAAGATTTTATCTGTGCCTGTCAGCCTTGTTTGTATTGGTCTGAGCTCTCCTGTGTGCAGGTTTTGCCATGTGCTCTGCTAGTGCCCTTATCACACCATGACTAAAAGCTGCTCCCACCCATCACATCTCATTCCACCTCCCACCCCAAAGCAAATGCAAGAGTAGCCCAGGCCTGAGCTACTCCTGCATTTGGTTCTTTGCTTGATTTATTTATTTGTAATTTTATTATTACTATTATTATTATTATTATTATTATTTAAATTTTTTTTAAGTGTCCCATTTGGTGGTGAGGGGAGGGTGAGGAGGGGACAAGGAGGGTGGTGGGGTGGCTTTGCCATCCCTGGGTTTCTGTCGTGCTCTGGCACAGCCGGCAAGGGCAGGCAGGACTGATCCAACCCCTCCCTCGAGCCGGAGCTTCCTCCATCACGTTCTGTATCCAAGGGCCATGGGAAGTGCAGAGCTTAGGCTTTTCTGTTCCTCCCAGGACAGCTGCCTTTGCAATCCAGCCGGCTTCATATTTGCTCCCTGATAGCATCGCTCCCATAGCGGGAATTGCAAAGCTCCAGCTGGGGAAGGAAAACAAAATCCGTGTCCTTCAGCACTGCTGAAAATTCCCCGCTAGCTCTTGGCCATGCCAGCCTCCAGCACCAGGTGATCTCAACACCAGTCATCCAATTTTAGGACTTTTGCCAAAAAAAGATGTGCTGGAGAGAGTGTGGAGCAGTCCAGGAGGGGTGAGGTGTGCCAGCCCAACATCCACTGGGAGAGATCATTACCGTGTCCATAGAGCAGTGGGCAGGACTGTAGGGGATGGGGCAGGAAGGTTGGACCCAGGATTTATAAGGTTTTCCTATCCACTGTCTTCATCAAATAGAGAAAAAACAACCCAAAGTTTCTATTTGAAGCCAGCAGTGACTACAGTTTGTTCTGTTGCTTACAGACATTAACAGGAATAATTTCTATCAAAATATCAAAATATTCCTATTAAAAAAAATTTAAAAATCAAGAGCCAGTGGTGACCACTGCAAAATAGATGAGGGCATTTTTCACTAACTTGGAGCTTTTATTTTATTTCTTATAATACACATCACTTTCCATCATGGATTATACTTTGGCTTCTTCAGATATAAACTCCCAGCTCTTGTTTTAGGCACAGTGGGAACAAATCTTTTCTGTGCAACAGGGATGAGAGAGGTGCCTTGGCCCTGAAATGAAGCAGTACAAGGTTTCTGCATCGCAACATTTTCTCTTTGGCTGTTTTCTTTCATTGGTGTCTAACACGGAATGTGCAGCCCCACAGAAAGGCTCAGCCCTTCCAGGGTACCTTTAGTTCCTTTTCCCAAACACAAGATATTTGAGCTGGTTTAGGGGAAATTCTTTAGGAAAATAAGGACCTGAAATGCTTTTACCTCCAGACACTCGTCCAGCTTCCTGTTTCTCCTCATCCACAGAGCCACTGCCCTCCTTCCCCCCGAGCCTCGGGAGGATGCTGAGAGGCTCCGAGTCCTTCTGTTTTATTAAAATAGAAATTAGAGCTTTTTCATTTCACAAGGTGACTATGCTCTGCTTTTTTATTCTTCAATGTAAGGCTTAGGAAAATTTTCCAGGGCGAGAAAACTATTTGGTGAACCAGTGCATATCATTCTTTATCAACTGTTGTCCCAGGAACGCTCTGTGTGTCCGTATTTACTCATTTCTGAAGGTTTTTATGACTTTCCATCCAAGTGTCACTGTGAGATGAAGGTAGAAAGAATATATAAACACCAGGATTAGCAGAGTAGTTCTTGGAAATCTTTAAATCTAGGCAATTTAAGTGTTTATAAAGGAAAAGATCAAATGGACCAGTGAATATTTATGCTTTGCTTCATGTTTGATGGCATTAGAGGAGCTGTAAGGGCTGCAAGTGAACCCAGGCCCACTTTTCCTTATAGGAAAAAAACTTATTAAGAAAGTCACTAATTAGTAGCCACTTTTGATCACTGTTCTGAGGCAGAAGTAAAACACAGTGAGCCCCTGAGTGAGCAGAGATGACTGTGCTGAGCCATCACAGCAGAGGCATGTGATTGGTAAAATCCACTGCAGTTAATTATTGGAGCTCTTATCAATATCATTCTCTTCTCTCATTGTGGAACTCTGCTTGTTACACTGAGAATGAAGGGTTTCAACACCTAACTCAGCTCTGGAAGTGGGTACCTTGTCATCTTTATTTATATTTTCCATTTCTTGCATTCATTTTTATTTCTATTTTAACAATCAGTTCCTTATTGGGAAATGCTTTTAATGTCAACTGAGCATGTTAAATTTGGATTATTTTCCTCTGCGCGTAGCCCAAGTGAGTGGGAAATGATTCAGTAGCCTGAGCTCAGGGCTGGGAACCAGAACCTCCCGTTCTCCATCCAGGCTCCACTGCTGATGCCTCCAGAAACACGGGGACAGCCCGGGATAACCTGATGCTTTGCTTTCAGAGAGGGTGACAAATCCCACTCATTAAGGAGGGGTTTACTGCGATCCCAATGGAGGAATAAAGCTGGAAATGCAATAGCAGAGAGTATACGTGCAGGGACTGGCTGCTCTTTGCCTCGCAGGGATGTCCCACGGCTGCTGTGCCTCCCTGGCTCTTACCAGCCATAAGTCTTCATCCTCCACTCCCACCAAATCCCCGGAACGGCTCCGGCCCCAGCTGCTTTAACCATTTACCTCCGCCTTGGACGGTTTCAGAATCTCCACTGCTGCTCGTTTTAAGTTGGTTTTTTTGGTTTTATGTTTTTTTCCCAGGCAGGATAAGGAATGCCTGCATCCCTGAGTGCCTTTAGGATCCCAGGCAGCTTTGGCTGTTTGTTCCAGCTCCCAGCACAGTGCCCGTAGTGATGTACATCGTGACACCTCAGTCCCTGTGTGTCGCTGTCCTGCAGCAAAGCTTTTGACCGTGTCGTTGTTATTTTATTTTCTATGGGTTTATTTTTGCATAGAGTGTGACATTTTGGTTCGTTGTGGTGTTTCTGACTATTTGTGCCTTTCCTTTTGTGTTTGTTTCTCCCGCCTTTCCTCAGTTTGCAGCGGGGCCTCGACCTGCCCATCACCAGGTACAGTACCTGCCCCTTCATTATCACCCTGCACTAATTGGCTGGGGGGTGGGGGTGGAGGTGACTCACCCACTAACTCGAGTGGAGGAAAGCAGCCCTGTAGTAGCTACTGGCACGTGCATAACCCCGCTAACAGCCGCTGAGTATAACCCCTGCAACGCTGAGTAACTCTGACCTCACTCCTGGGGTCACTGCTCCCATGAACCACCTCACTACCCCAGGGGAGGAGAATCTCTAGGAATCAGTGCCAAGGATTTGTGGGATTCCCTTGCCTTCTCACAAAACTAGAGATTTGTTCCAAATATTTCCCAAACTGGTCGGTGGATTCCGTTTCCAGAAGATGTCACCTGAGAAAATCCTGCTCGGAGCAAAGCAAACGACTTCCCAGTTCCTGCATTTGTTGTGTGATACACCTGGTTATCTGTCACCATTGCATTGCTTAATGTTGTTTTTACTTAGCCCACAAAAGCCAGACCTGTAGGAAACTTTTAGTATTCCTATTGCATGACTTGGACTCTGTAAGGAACCACTTCATTATTAAGAAGGAAAACTAGGAATAGCTCTGGCTTATGGAACTCAGGCAGAACAAGGACTTCTCCAGTGTCAGGACGGATACACAGGCCCATCTGTCCTAGTCAGGGTGTCTGGAATTGCCTTTTCTTCAGCTCCTACACTTCTCTTTGCCAAAACCCTTATCCCTGGAAACTGATTCTGATGCTTCTTGTAGGTTTTGAGGGAACAGAGGTGGATGGCACTGCTGGTGGGAAAGAGGAGGAGAGGCAGGACAAGGCAGGGAAGCTCTTCCAGAGCTCTCTTGACTTGGAAGGAGCAGGTTGTTTCCACCGGTTAATAGGGAAAAAAGTCCCATTAATCCTGTGGTGTCAGGACAGGGGCTTGAAGCATGGGAGGTTTGTTCCAGGGAGTTATTTTGTTCTCACTTCACTCATGTTACTGAGCGGTTGAACACTTGGGTGAGCAGTGTGGGGAGAATTCAGGAGAGCAGGTAAGTGTTAGGTGGGCACAGACACCTCAAAACCCCCATCATCCTTGTTCCTTCCAGCTCAGGGAGCAGGAGAGGAGCTGCAGCCTTCCAGATAAGTGCAAAAAAGGACTTTAAAGAGTAGAATGAGACATTTGCACTTGTTTGCTCACAGGCAAAGATCACATAGGACAGGGACAATGATTTCTGTGCGTGGCTGGGATGGTGTGGACAGGCAGTGGTAGAGGAATGTTTGCACGATGTCTGAGCAGCCTGGGGGAGGATGGGATTAGGATCTTGTTTAGATACTTTTGTTCTTGACCTTAACTTCAGGTTGGCGTTTGTACTGCACAATACAGAGAGTACATTACTGCTCTGCAGCTCCTTAGCTCCTTCATGGTTCATTCCTAAGGGATATATTCACTGGGAGCCATTTAATGTTCTCCTAAAATTTACTGAGCTCTCTCTGAGCAGGTTTTGGCCAACAAATCTTGAGGCAGCACAGCCTTGGAGGAAATATCCCAGTGACTGGGGGCTTTACTGGTGGGACTTTGCCACCAGTCTGTCAGTATTGGATCCAAAACTTTCCTTTAGACCCAGTTATAACCCTGCCCTTACTATGCCTATAAATTCCTAGTGTTTTCCCAATTTTATCACAGTTAGATTTTTGTCTCTGTTACATTTGAATCTGCTTACAATTATTTGTGAGAAATTGTCACCATTAGAAAAATATTCCAGGCTTTATTCCCAGTTACATCTGTCATGTGCTGGATCAGGACAGGCTGGGCTGTGGATGAGCTGTTTGTTTCCTTTACCCAAACAACCGTGGTGAGGACTGGGGGTGGAGAGAGGGATTGTGGCCCTTATCAGGTGCAAGAGGGTCACAGCTGTGGGAGCAAGTTCATCCTAAACCCCGCACTCACAGGATGCTTGAGACCAACAGAATTATCCTCGCATGGGAGTTATTAAACTTGGTTAAACTGTGTAACACAAGCTGAGAGCTTTGAGACTGAGATTCATAAGCTAGAGAGTGCTAAATAAGTAAATTGGCCTCAGCAGGGTTAATACTTACTGCAACAACTCCACATTCCCTTTGAAGACAGCAGCAGCGCCATGGGGTTTGCAATGCCCTGAGTCCATCCCAGCTTTTATTAATACGTGCTTTGTATTGATTCTGGGTCTCCTTCAGGCAAATAATGGATTGTTCTTTAATGTTATTGCCTGTAATTATTAGATCTTTAAGGTACTCAAATGAGCATGATTTAAGCACCTGAAGTCGAATGGCAGCTTTATAAGCAAGGTTTTTTCCTGGATGGAAATGCCTGCCCTGGAGTTGGACAGTAGCTGTGGGAGTTGATGGAGCCAGTTATTGCTGGAGAAAGTGTGGCCACACTGTGTGAGAGAAAATAGCAGAGATTTAGGATGTTGAACAGTAGCGGCTCAAGGGAAAGGAAATAACTGCAGCAGTTCTGACTGGAAGTTAAATGTGCATCAGTAATCCCTGATTCCCAGATCACGCAATGGGAATCTGCTCAAAAACCTCACTTTATAGGAAACAGAAAACAGCCCCTACAAAGTATTTTGGGCAGTATTTTTAAATACACTGTCAGCTTGTGTTTTTCCCCAAATGCTGTAGCACACGTAGCTATTCCCTGCCTGGAATTGCTGCTCAATTTCCCACCCTGTGCATGGAGCTTCCCTGTTTTTTCTTTCTAACTGAGGCTCTGGAGTCACTTTGTTGCTTCTGATGCTCACAAAGCACAGTTGAGAACAGCAGGTTTTTTCTAACACGAGCTCCAAAATGCAGATTTTTGTTACATTTGAATCTGCCTAAAATCCTTCACTTACGAAGTGACTTGGGGAACGTAGGGTTTATTTTAGAAATGGGTGCTCAGAAGAGGCCAGTGTAATTAAAAACAGAAATCAGAAATAGAAACTGAAATGTGGTTGTTTCCTTTTGACTTGAACTGTATTTGAGACAGGTTTGCTGCTCACAGCTCAGCCTCTCACTTGAGGTTGCTGGTGAGAGGTTGCAGTTTTAGCTCGGGGTTACTCGAGTTCCTCTGGATCTAACTTGTACAACAGAGAATGGGCTTGGCTGGGTGCTGTTGTGAAAAAGCTTTGGGACTTGGAGAGATTGGGAATTCACTCCCTGAACTGACCCAACTGACCATTTTGTAGCTTTTTTTGAGGTATTTGAAGTCAGAAAGTGATGGGAAACAGCTGCTGCAGTCACTTCCCTGTCTGTATCCATGAGTGTGTGAAGAAGCTGCCACATCTAAATACCAAAAAGGGCTTTTTCCCTTCATTTTATCATTTAGTAAATAATAAAACTGGGAGAGTCTGAGGGGAAGGAAGCAAGCCCTACCTCGAGCCAGCCAAAAGAGCTGCACCGAGGTGCTGGGGAAGCAGGATCTGGGGATTTGTGCTGCAGCTCCTGTTGCTGGCACCAGGGGGCAAGGGACAGGACAAGAGGAAATGGCCTCAACCTGCACCCAGGGAGGTTTAGATTGGATATTGGGAAAATTTCTGTATGGAAAGGGTGGTCAGACACTGGAAGAGGCGGAGTCAGCATCACTGGACATGTTCAAACGATGTGTGGATATGGGACCTGAGGACATGAGTTAATGATGGACTCAATGATCTTAGAGGGTGTTTTCAACCTAAACAATTCTACAATTCTCTGATCTTCACATCTCAGGGCTGCAACTCTTCAGTTCCTACTGCATTGCCTGTGTGGGCACCTCCTCCTTCCCCCAGAGCAGGCTCAGGTTATCCCACCAGCCTTCTTGGTGGCACCAGAAAGACTAAAAATTAATAACAGGGGTACGAGAAGCTTGTCTGAGGTGTAGAGCTTGGGTGACAACTTGTTGAACTTCTCTTTTGCTTCCATTCTCCACAAACTCCCACAGGGCTCTGTGGACCAATCACAACATCCAGCCATGGTCCTAGGAAAAAAATGGATGAGTGCCCATGTTGGCCAAGCTCAGCTTAGCATAGGCTTGTTTTCAGGCTCTTATACCAAATTTCTATTTTGGTGCAGCTTTGGGGTCAAAGGGAGCACTCCTGGTACTGGGAGCCATGGCCTGGAAATACAGAGCAAGTGGCAAGTCCATGAAAAGCAGTACTGGGTGATCAGAGTGGGCTGGGGCTTTCCTTGATCTCTGCTTTTTCTAGATGGCACAATGATCATTGATTTTTTTCCTCTGGGCACAGGGTGATGGGGGAAGAAAATTAAGAAGATGATAGAAGGATTTGGGGGGAGCTGGGGTATGTGAGCAATGGCTAAAGGGAAAATGGCAGGGAAGTGCAGAGGGGTAGGAAGGAGGTTTGGAGTGGATTTCCATAAAATTAGTGTTAATTCCTCTGGTTCAAACAGCAGTTGTGTGTCTACAGCAAATTCAGTGAATGCAAAGCTGGAAAACATGGTCAGCATGGAGGGCTGGCATGGAAGCAGGTGAAAGCCAACCTGGGACTTAGTGCCAAGATTTAATTCCATGAAGTGGGTGCTCATCAGCTGAAACCCTCTCTGCAATGCAATCTTCAGCTAAACCTCTGGAGTTATTTCCAGTTATGGAGTTTTGGGAAGCACTGGGGGAAAAGCATTTCTGCTTTTTGATTTTCCAGAAGAACTTCTTTGAGCAGGGAGGGAAGAGCTGCTGGGCCAACGAGGGCTTATGGAATGAGCAGGCAAAGGAGCTGAGCTTCAGGCAGCTGATCAATGGATCAGTGGATATGTGGAGAGCTTTGCTTGTGCTCCTCTGGGAGCAAGGGGGAGCAACCCTGGATGAAGTCAGGGACCACATTGCCCAGGAGCATTAATTCCAGGGTGATCCAAGAAACCCTTCCCTAACAGACTTGGGCAGATAAGGGATGAGACAAGGACCATGTCTCAGGTCCTTACTGGTTGCCAAAAGACCAAAATTTGACCATCATTAGACATAGCAAGGCTTAATTTTTGAAGGAAGGAGTCAAGGAAGGGCTGGTGTAATGCAGAGTTTCTCTCAGAAGCTTGGCCCAGGGTACCTTTGCTCTGGTCCTGGGTGTGCTCCACTCCAAATCCTGCACTTTCTAGAAGGCATAAAGACCAAATCTATCAGATTTTCACTTCCTGCTGTTCGTCCATGGAATATGGCTAGTGTTACTGTAAGGTGTTGTCTGTGCAGGCATCTCTTTTTCCTTGCAAGGTTGATTTTTTAGCAAATTAAATAGCCAATCAAGTAGAAAAAAAACCCTAGATGAGCGCCCATCTGTTTTAGCAAATCAAATAGCAAAACATTCCTGTGAATATTGTTGGCTGAACTTCTGAGGGCCAGGAGTGAGAATGGAGCATAAAGCAGTTTGTCAGTCAGGTGCTGCAGGTTTAGAACAGTCAAACCCATGCCCAGGTCAGATGCACAGTGCTCCCATACCAGATTTCCTCCAGAATCCTGGCTTTATTTACAGGAACTGGAGTAGCTACAAGTCATTCAGACTTTGTCAGAGAAGTCTCAGGTTGCCACTTCCGAAAGCTTCTGATGGTCCTGTTGCATCAAATAATGGATCTGCTGTTCTTGCTGCTCTGTATTCTGGAATTCTCCTCCTTTTCTCTCCATCCCTGAAGCTGAGCCAGCTCTGGGATGGTGTGGGCACACAGGGGGGGCTCTGAGAGGTTTTTTGACATCCAGTCTCCTTATCAGAGACCCCCCTGCTGCTGTGGACCAGCTCAGCAGTTCTGTGGGGATGTTCAGTGCTCGTGGAAGAGCAGGTCAGTGCCACCCCCATTCCAGAACACAGAGTGCTGTCCTTCCTTCTGCTCTGGCAGGGAAGAACCCTGGTCCATGTCCTGTGGGACAGAGCTTCCCCAGCCTGTCCCACTCTCATCTCAGGAGCCTCTAGGGACCAGCTGGGAGTGATGGGAATGAGCAGCTGTCTATGCCCAAGGAGTTTCCAGTGCTGTGAGAGTTCCCTCGATGGTCTCAGTTGTGAGCAGGTTCTGTAGGTGCAGCAGGAGCTTAAGGAGCAGATTCCATAGGTGGAGTCTCCCCATCTCTGGCATTGGAGTTTTCCTGCACTGCCCTGTGGATGGAGGTGCTGTTGAGAGAGATCTCACTTCTACCTCCAGCCCTTTTCATTCTGCATAAACACTCACCCATGGAGGTTACTAAATTTTTCCAACCCTCCCTAGGTGAGACATGTGCTGCAACATGCTGACAGTTTAAAAGTAATCATTACTCAGTGAATTGCAGTGAAAGAAGAAAGACTTTTGCACTTTTTGGTGTCTTTGGATATTGAAAAATCACAAGCTCTGGTGATTCCCACCATAAATTGAGCACCTGTGCTTGGTTCATGCCACACTCCTGCAGCTCCCCCACATCTCACAGCCACACGATATTATCAGAGCAGGACCATGGCAGGGTGTTGTTCTTCTCACTTTCTCTCTCCACCCTCACTTCCAAACTTTTCTCCCCAAACAGTTGCCTTCTCCTGGTTCAGGTCACATTTCCAGCATGCTGGGGACAGCTCTTCATCCAGGTTGACAGGACTGGACATAAAATCATTGTGCTGACCTTAACAATGTCTGGATATCTGAGAGTCATCCAGGGCTTTCTGGGGAAATCATTTGCTGTGGGGAGCAGCTCAGGTGTCGTGAAGTCTTCAGCAGCACCAAAATGGCCATTTTAAGCTCATTGTCATGTCGAGGAGAGAGACATCACAGCTTCCTTCTGTCCTCCCCATCCTTCCCGAACCCAGGGTGGATAATCCCAGCTCATTCCTTCTTTTCTCACTCCTCCTGGCAGTTACTCCCTGTAACACATCACTGCACAGCAGCCAGCAGGATTCAGTGTGATCTGTGGTGGCCTAATTATTATAATTATTTTTTACTTAACAGTTAAATATGTGGCATTTCTTCCTCTCCCAGTCGTGGTGCAGAAAAGGAGAGAAATCCATGATTGGAGCCAGGGTTTCTGCTTTATCTGCTCCCTCTGTACCACTGAAAGAGACGAGAAGGAGAAATATTTGATGTTTTAGGAACCGAGTAAATGAAGTCTTTCTGTAGCATCACATTTCATGCAGTAAATCATGGTTTGATTGGGTTTTCTGTTTGTTTTTTTTTAAAAAACATTTATATTTCCATATAAAACTTTTCTAGGAGAGTTCTGACCCTGTGGGATTCTGGCAGCAGAGTCCGTGGTACCAGTATCTTTTCCTGGCTGTTTCTGGAAGGGTTGAGTCAGAGCAGGGCAGAAACTGACTGGAGTTGTGTGCATTTAGAGTGCATGTTGTATCCTATTCCTTCTTGTTGATCTGTAAGCTGTTCCATTGGCTTTCTTTCTGTTTCCTGCTGCTTTCTTGCTTCGTTATTGAAGGGAGGATTCAGACCTATACAGGTAACTCTAACTCCTGGTTCTGCATGGCATCAGTGTCTCTCACCTGGTCACTCCTCCGTCAGTGAATGCCTCAGTGTCTGGTGCATCTCCTCCCTCCTGAGCTCCGAGGCTGCCAAGACACCAGAGCCAGGGCCTCCAGCCCCGAGCGCCTGTCCCCGCACTGCCAGTGCTGGTGCCAGCCGGGAGGGCGAGGATGGAGCCTGTGCCAGGGGGTTGCTTGGTTCCCTGGGTCTGGCCCATCCACCAGGGGCATCACTTCATCCCAGCGTGGTGCAAGGCTTTGGGACCACCATGGGACAAGTTGCCACCCTTTGGAAAACAGGGCAGGACAAGTCAACCTGTGTGTGAAGAAGAGACATGAGGTGCCTCTGGCCTTTGTGAAATTCTGGATTTTTAGCTCTTCTGAAGATAAATTGGAACAGTTGCCTTGATCTTTTATTTCCCTGGGGTTTTTATAAAGGTGGTTTTTTTAGCAGTCAACCCACCCAAAAGAACCAAAAAAGAAAATTAGACAAACTCAGTTTTCTAAAGTTTGCTCTGAAGGTTCAGCTGTAAAGTTCAGGACTTACAAACTAATAACTATTAGTTTGTAAAGTTTGTTGCCTGTTTCTGCTTTGTGAAATAGAAAGCCATAGATGGCCCTGCTATTCACAGAGAAACACGGACTATCCTGCAGTTTTCTGAAAGTGTGGCAACCCTTGGAAACTAATACCATAACTATAATATTGTAAGGATATTTCCAATTCTTTCCCAGAAAGTCTGACCAGTTGTTTGTTTTCTCTCCTCTCTCCCTTCCCTCTCCTAGTTTTTTCAGAGGCCTCAAATCCAGCCTCCAAGAGCAACCATCCAGAACAGCAGCCCCTCCATCCGTCCTGGAGCTCAGACCCCGACTGCCGTGTACCAAACCAATCAGCACATCATGATGGTGAACCACCTGCCAATGCCCTATCCGATGCCTCAGGGCCCCCAGTACTGTATCCCACAGGTAAATCCAGCATCCAGGCACCTGAGGAACTGCAGAGCAATGTTTGCTCCATAGGAGTTGTCTCAGGAGCGCATAGGGATGGTCTGTGTGAATCAGGTCATTGCATATGACGTGCCAGGGCAGGTTTAGATTAGATTAGATACTGGGAATAATTCCTTCATGGAGAGAGTGATCAGGCATTGGTAAAGGCTGCCCAGGGCAGTGGGGGAGTCACCATCCCTGGAAGTGTTCAAGAAGTGTGTGGATGTGGCATCTGGGGACAAGGTTCAGGGGTAGGCTTGGCAATGCTAGGGGAACGGGTGGACTTCATGATTGAAGGGGGCTCTTTCAGCCAAATGATTCCCTGACTCTGTGGTTCAGCCTTTGTCCTTTCTCTGTATGAAGTATTTGTTCTTCTGTGCATGGAGGCAGTGGGAATCAATCACCTTTTTGAAGCCTCCCTCAAACACAATAGGAAACCAAGCTTTCGGAAAATATTTAGCGCTTTAAAAATACCTAATTTGATTTAGTAGGTCCACAGGTACACCAAAATCTTGGGCCTTATGACACACAGTGTTGCTGCAATCAGAGGAGTGATTCTGTTCTACCTCAGCTCCTGTGTCCTCCCTGCCTTGGCTTTATCTTACTTTTGGCTCTAATATTTGGAGAGGTTTAGGTGGATATTAGGGAAAATTCCTTCATGGAAAGGGTGGTCAGGCACTGGCACAGGCTGCCCAGGGCAGTAGTGGAGTCCCAGTCCCTGGATGTGTTCAGACAACCTGTGGATGTGGCACTTAGGGACATGGTCAGTGATGAACTTGGTGGTGATGCTTGTTGATGGTTGGACTTGGTGATCTTAAAGATCTTTTCCAACCTTAACAACTCCATGATTCTGTGATTCCCAAAGCTGTAGTTAACCAGCTTGAGGATCAGATCCCTGTTGATCGGGGGAGGCTCAGTTACAGGTTCAAGTCCTTGAACAGTGATGGTTGTTTTTGTCCCCCCAGTATCGTCACAGTGGCCCCCCGTACGTCGGGCCGCCCCAGCAATATCCTGTGCAGCCACCAGGACCTGGACCCTTTTATCCAGGCCCAGGTCCTGGAGAATTCCCCAATGCCTACGGTAAGTTCTGCTTGGAGAGTTCTTACACAGTCTTTTCTTGGTGTGTTTTTCTTTTGTCAAGCTAATGATTTAGAATAACAAGCTAGATTAGCATTTGTTTGAACTTCAAATAGCTGCTAAATTTGGTGGTGTCACAGCCCTGATTATTCATTCCTGAAAAATCCCAGAGTATTGTTTGTGTGAGTGTGTCAGGAAAGGCTGCAGCTGCCCAGGATTGCCTGTGACCAGGAATGGGGCTGTTTGTTAGTCCCTGCTCAATCATTATTATTTGTTAAGGTACTGTGGGTACCTCTGGCAGTCCTGGTTTTCACTGTGCCATGCCCTGGGAATGCTCCAGCATTAACAGCAGTTAACAGTCCTTACCCCAGCATTTCTTGTTTGGTGTGTAGTGGGGGATAAGAACAAGCCATGTGGGTTTTTCTCTGGATTTATGCTGCAAAGATAATTTAGTCCAGTGGAAGAGTCTGTAACCCCTGCATGGGCCAAAACTTGGCCTTTTCATGCATTTGGTCACTCACTGCTCCCTGCCTGCTCACATTCTGCAACCTGTTGGGGGCAGAGATATTCTCAGCCTCCCATGGGAATTCTCTGTTGGAATTTCAGAGCCTTGGAGTGGCTGATTCTCTTCCATGGTGAACAGTAACAGCCCTGCTTCTTTGGCAGAATTGAAGTTTGCTCTTCACACACACAGATCCCTTTGGAATGAGAGAAAAATCCAGTAGCTTCCCTGTGCATCATTCAGAAAGGTCTCTTATTTTTCCTCTTTTCATTCTTTTATTTATTTGGTCTGTGTGGAACTCGTGGAAATCATTGAAAGGTTGCCATGAAGCCTTTGAACCTGGTAATGCAGTTTCATAACAGGAGAGAGGGTAATTACAGGGCAGATACTTCCTGATGGTCGATCCTAGAGAAAATAGAAGAAATATTGCAATGGCTCTTCAAATCTGATCCACTAGATGAGGAAATTGCCCAGTATTCCTCATTTTTTGTGCTGGTACAGGTCTACTTTCTTACTTCTGCTTGCTTAATGCCATTTATCTGCCTTCACTCCTGTAATTAGGAAAAGGTTAATTTCCAGCTCCTTTCCTCTCCTGGAAGTGCCTGGTTTCTTGCAGAGAATCTTGGAATCTTTCAGTCCCAGCTTTAGCTTACTACATCTGTGGAGCATCAGTGGGTGAAGCTAGAGCTCTCTGTCCTGCAGAGTTTTCCAGGCAGGGAAGGTTTAACCAAGGATTTGCCTGTACTCAGCCACCTTTCCCTCCTGTCATTCCCTTGTTGTGTGTGGGGACTGGGAATGCTCATTCTCTCACCAGCTGCTGCCAGCTTTGGGGAACAGCTAAATCTACAGTCCAGGCATGGATAATGCTGCTGGCAATGCCTTTTCCATAAACCACAAGATTTGTAGCCAGTGTGGCTACTGGATATCAAAATCATTGCAGTTTGGCAGGACCTAAAGAAGGTGATGAGTGAAAATACAGTGGAAGACAAAACTTGTGAATATGGACAGTGCAATTTTTTAACTCAGTTTTGCAGTTTATCATTCTCTGGTATCAGAGGTTTTCTGTACTACATTGGGAAAGACCTTAAAATGATCACTAGGTAGGAGGGAGAACAAAGTTGGGTAGTGGAGAACTGGAAGGGATAAAAGGCAGGGAGCAGAGCAGAGAGTGTGGCATTGGCAAATGCACTTGGCTTGTCACAGAATCTGTTTTCTTCCCACAAGTTACTCTTTTCAAGATTTGGGTTTTTTAAATACTTTTCATAGAGAGAGTCATTTCCTGAGTTCTGCTGGAGCTGCCTCTCCAGCAGGGATCACATTGCAGGTGATGTGGTTAGATCTGGTTTCTAAGAAACTACAAATGAAGGGAATTCACACATTGCAGGATCCTAGGCTCCTCCTGTTCTCTCACCTTACCCAGGCTCTGCTTGGACACCTGCCCAGCAGGAGAATTCATAGAATCAAGGAATCCCAGGATGGTTTGGGTTGGGAAAGACCTTAAAAGCCCATCCAGTCCCACCCACTGCCATGGGCAAGGACAGCTTCCACTCTCCCAGGTTGCTCCAAGCCCTGTCCAGCCTGGCCTTGAACATTTCCAGGGATCCAGGGGCAGCCACATCTTCTCTGGGCAATAATTTTTGATTCCCAGCCTGCAGAGATTCTGGTGGAGTCTTTGAGGCCAGATCTGAAGTGGCTCTGCTGACCCTGACATTCAAAATGAGACATTTCTTGAGTGATTCAGCCCACCCAGGAGTGTCACTTTGAGCTCCTTAGTGCCATGCAGTGCTCTCTGCTTGGACAGGGAAAAGTTCCCACTCTAAGAATGCAGGCAAGGAGCCTGCTCTGAGCTGAGGCTTTCCATCTCTCAGTGGGAGGAATGCATCCTTGGAAGTTGCAGATCAGGCTGTGCTGGGTTGGTTGAATTTGCTTTCTTGGATTTCACCTTTGCCTGAGATCACAGTGACCTCCTGGTTGGGTTATAGGCACAATCCAGATTTTCATACCTAGTTAAAGGTTAGTTCAGCTGAAGAATAGATCAGATTGCTCCAGAGGCAAGTGCAAGCACTGAGTTCATCCAGCATCCATGCCTAGAAGGGAAAACACCCAGCAGCACCTTACACATTCCCCTGACACCTGATCCATGGGCAGGAGGCAGCTCTGCTCTGCCACCCTGATATCTGGCATGGTCTTCAAGCACCTGGATATTTATTGAGCCACTCTTATTCTGCACAGAAAACCATGATGAACCATCTTGGCTGTTAGGAATGTGATCAGCACCATGGTGTAATTCTGCACTAATCACCGTGGTTGTGCTTTTTGTGTGTTGCAGCATGAGAGGAACATTGCTTGTAATTAAATTTTCTGGTTATGCTTCCAAATAGGTTGCAGTTGACCTCGCAAATAGTTACATTGGTTAGACTGAATTTATCTACAAAGGCAGAAAACCCCTGATAAACCAGCAGCAAATCTAGCAAAAAACCCCTCCTGTTGGTCAGGCAGAGGAGTCCAGGGATGGTCTTGCAGTGTGTTGTCCACAGCCTCTCTGAAATGGATGATGTATGTGGTCAATTTTTGATCACGGAAATCAAATAAGAAATAGTGACTGAATTTTTTGTCTTGATGGAGCATCAGCTTCAGTTTAGTGGAAGTGGAGCAGAACTCACGCAGCATTCCCAGGTGGATGTTGGCAGTTCTGGCCAGTTGTACCTCTTGCGCTCGGTTTTCTGTCATGAGCAGTCAAGCTGACCTTGTCCCTCTGCTTTGTGTCATTGGCTGCCCCAGGAACACCCTTCTACCCCAGCCAGCCCGTGTACCAGTCTGCACCCATCATTGTGCCTACTCAGCAGCAGCAGCCGCCACCGCCTGCCAAGAGGGAGAAGAAAACGGTGAGTGAGGCCCTGAGGGACACAGGCCCGGGCTCTGTCTTGGGTGGGAGGTGCAAAGACATGAATAATGTTCTCAAGATTAAATCTGAGCTTTACCTTCACTGAAGCCCTGGCACAGGGTGCCCAGAGAAGCTGTGGCTGCCCCTGGATCCCTGGAAGTTTCCAAGGCCAGGTTGGACGGGGCTTGGAGCAGCCTGGAACAGTGGAACAGTGGAAGGCATCCCTGCCCCATGCTTTAAGATGAGCTTTAAGGTCCCTTCCATCCCAAACCAGTCATTTTGTGATCCCCAAAGAGATTAAGTGTAACATTGCACAGTGCTGCAATGGTGCCTTATTTTCCATTTTTCTGTAGGCACTCTCCACTCTGAGTTTGTGACATATCAGCCAATCAAAATGGAAGATAGTTTTGCTGGTTTTAAATAAACATAAACAACAGCAGCATGGTCTCCCCAAGCCTGGAATCCTCACCTCTGCTGCTGCTGCTGCNCAGCCACATCTTCTCTGGGCAATAATTTTTGATTCCCAGCCTGCAGAGATTCTGGTGGAGTCTTTGAGGCCAGATCTGAAGTGGCTCTGCTGACCCTGACATTCAAAATGAGACATTTCTTGAGTGATTCAGCCCACCCAGGAGTGTCACTTTGAGCTCCTTAGTGCCATGCAGTGCTCTCTGCTTGGACAGGGAAAAGTTCCCACTCTAAGAATGCAGGCAAGGAGCCTGCTCTGAGCTGAGGCTTTCCATCTCTCAGTGGGAGGAATGCATCCTTGGAAGTTGCAGATCAGGCTGTGCTGGGTTGGTTGAATTTGCTTTCTTGGATTTCACCTTTGCCTGAGATCACAGTGACCTCCTGGTTGGGTTATAGGCACAATCCAGATTTTCATACCTAGTTAAAGGTTAGTTCAGCTGAAGAATAGATCAGATTGCTCCAGAGGCAAGTGCAAGCACTGAGTTCATCCAGCATCCATGCCTAGAAGGGAAAACACCCAGCAGCACCTTACACATTCCCCTGACACCTGATCCATGGGCAGGAGGCAGCTCTGCTCTGCCACCCTGATATCTGGCATGGTCTTCAAGCACCTGGATATTTATTGAGCCACTCTTATTCTGCACAGAAAACCATGATGAACCATCTTGGCTGTTAGGAATGTGATCAGCACCATGGTGTAATTCTGCACTAATCACCGTGGTTGTGCTTTTTGTGTGTTGCAGCATGAGAGGAACATTGCTTGTAATTAAATTTTCTGGTTATGCTTCCAAATAGGTTGCAGTTGACCTCGCAAATAGTTACATTGGTTAGACTGAATTTATCTACAAAGGCAGAAAACCCCTGATAAACCAGCAGCAAATCTAGCAAAAAACCCCTCCTGTTGGTCAGGCAGAGGAGTCCAGGGATGGTCTTGCAGTGTGTTGTCCACAGCCTCTCTGAAATGGATGATGTATGTGGTCAATTTTTGATCACGGAAATCAAATAAGAAATAGTGACTGAATTTTTTGTCTTGATGGAGCATCAGCTTCAGTTTAGTGGAAGTGGAGCAGAACTCACGCAGCATTCCCAGGTGGATGTTGGCAGTTCTGGCCAGTTGTACCTCTTGCGCTCGGTTTTCTGTCATGAGCAGTCAAGCTGACCTTGTCCCTCTGCTTTGTGTCATTGGCTGCCCCAGGAACACCCTTCTACCCCAGCCAGCCCGTGTACCAGTCTGCACCCATCATTGTGCCTACTCAGCAGCAGCAGCCGCCACCGCCTGCCAAGAGGGAGAAGAAAACGGTGAGTGAGGCCCTGAGGGACACAGGCCCGGGCTCTGTCTTGGGTGGGAGGTGCAAAGACATGAATAATGTTCTCAAGATTAAATCTGAGCTTTACCTTCACTGAAGCCCTGGCACAGGGTGCCCAGAGAAGCTGTGGCTGCCCCTGGATCCCTGGAAGTTTCCAAGGCCAGGTTGGACGGGGCTTGGAGCAGCCTGGAACAGTGGAACAGTGGAAGGCATCCCTGCCCCATGCTTTAAGATGAGCTTTAAGGTCCCTTCCATCCCAAACCAGTCATTTTGTGATCCCCAAAGAGATTAAGTGTAACATTGCACAGTGCTGCAATGGTGCCTTATTTTCCATTTTTCTGTAGGCACTCTCCACTCTGAGTTTGTGACATATCAGCCAATCAAAATGGAAGATAGTTTTGCTGGTTTTAAATAAACATAAACAACAGCAGCATGGTCTCCCCAAGCCTGGAATCCTCACCTCTGCTGCTGCTGCTGCTGCTGCTGTTCCCAAAATGCCAGGTGGAAATGAGTGAACTCAGCAATTTGGGAAAATGCTGGGAATTGGTTCAAAATGACAAATTAGAAATTGTTGAATATTACACCTTGGAAAAAGTGGAAAAACCACCTAAGTTGTGGACATATTTTCAGGCTTGAAAGAACCTGACCACGTTGTCAAAGTAGATACGGGTTTGGAGAGCACATTCCCTCTCTTTCTAAATCTTTGAGGGGAATTTGAGAGAGGTAGATGGATGGAATATAAATCCATTTACAGGTGGATGGTGGGGAACAGTAAAGGTATGTGGAGTGAATGTAAGGTTTAACCAGGAAAAGATTATGTGGACTTAAACTTGTGAATGAATCATTTGTAAAGGACTGAAAAGGAAATTACAGCAGTATTTGTGTGAGAGTGTTTTGGAAACGTTAAAATAAGTTTCCTGAGGGTAGAAAAGAATAAAGGGACTTGGACATGTCTCAAAATGCAGAATATTTGTATCTTTGGAGTTTTGAGGATGATCTGAGGTGACACTTGATTTGGGAGACTAGAAGAACTGAACAATCTGTGAGCTGTGCTTGCAGGAAAGGCCTTTTTAGTGGCTGCTCTCAGCAGCTTTTTTGTCACCTCCTCAGTCCTCAGGAGTCTCTTTTCAGCATCCCAAACACGACATGCCCAGATCCCTGATGCCATTGAAATGCAGAGTTGATCAGACACGCTCAGCTGGGATTAAGGCAGTTCCCTGCCAGCCAAGCCGAGTTCTTTGAGGCAGAGAAGGGATTTTAAATGCCTGAGATGCATCTCTCTGAATGTGCTGTTTCAGTTTGGTAATTGGTGTTGCAACTGAAGAAATGAGAAAAATTAAAATTAAATGTATTAATATGCACATGCCCACATCCATGAGTTGAGTATTTGAGTACTTCAAACTTCCAGGCAGGGAAATCTTGTTTTTAATGCCATTGACTCTGTGTCAGGGGGAGGAGAGGGCAGGAATTAGTGGCAACTCTCAGGTCCTTGCTACTGTAGTTAATGAAGTATTTTAGCAAAAAAACTCCATCAAAAATAAGAGAAGCCCAGACTCAACATCTTGAGTACAATGTGTGTGTTTGTGTGTTCACAACCCAGAGTGAAGCCACCATCCCATCAAATTGAATTTGGCAAATCACAAAACCCTTCTGCAGTTACAATTTTATATCCCAGAATCCTGGAAGGCTTTGGCTTGGAAGGACCTGAAAGACCATCCAGTCCCACCCCCTACCATGGGGCAATTCCAGAGTGGTTTCCAGCAGAACCCCTGCCCTGGGAAGGTTGATGATGTCTCTTGGTTTGCTTGGAGTTGTTTGCTAGGATTTCTGCATGGATTTTATCTTGAGTTCAGCCAAGAGCTCCACGTTTGGAGAAGGTGGGCAGATGCACAGAACTCTGTCTTCAGGGTTATCAGAATCTCCAGTTCTTACACTGGAGATGAAAAGCTCTGTTTCACATTATCCCAGACATCCTGGCTCTTCCCCCTGTTCAGGGACACAGATTGGCTCTAGTGTCAGTTGAGGATTCAGTGAGTGTTCTGAAGTGGTTTATTTTGGAAAATATTTTTTCTTCCTATTTTGGGGCTGTGAAGAGACTCAAAAATTCCACTTTTTTTCCTAAATGCTGCAGAGTTCTACAGGACTTGAATTTGTTTTTTCAGTTTCCCTTTCCTTTACCTCCTCAGTATTTTTGTTTGATTCCTTCTGTTGTGGTGGAACTTGGGACTATTTGCTGATTTGCTTTCCCCCTTTCCCAGCAGCTGGGTTGGCAAGGTCACTGAGTTTCCTGTAGGGGTAAAACACAGCCTTTTCCCCATTCTTGCCCTTTCCACTACTGGGCAAGCTTAGCTCTGTACCTAAACTGTCTCCCAAATTTTCTCTGTTGCAGGAAACTCACGTTCCAGCAGCAGAGACTGTATTTTGAATTACAGGGTGCACATATTTAGACTGGTGTCATTGATGATTAAATTAGGTTTTGATTAAATTAGGTGTTGGTGAAGGGATGACATGCCATGCATTCCAAGTCGTGGAAACAAGCCATATCTCAGTGTTCCTGCTGAGCACCAGCTCATCCCAGAGCATCTCCTGCTGGGTGTGGTGGGAACATGTGCTGCCCACACTGCTCCCCACAAGGACAGCAGTGACAGCAACACTTGTGGGAATTATTCCTTTGTTATTATTGCAATTCTTTCAATCCCGTAGATCCGAATCCGGGATCCAAACCAGGGAGGCAAAGACATAACAGAAGAAATCATGTCTGGAGGGGGCAGCAGGAACCCCACCCCTCCCATTGTCAGACCCACCTCCACCCCAACTCCGCCTCAGGTAAGGAAGGGCCGCGTTCCTCCCCCATGACCTTTGCTTTGCTGTGCCTCTCCCTCATGCTTCCAACTACACCTCTGACTATCTCAGACACCTGGATGCTCCTAAATTATCAATATTCTTCAGGGACTATTTTTTCTCAAGTTTAATCGTTCTTAGCAGTCCATAGCTTGTTGATGTGGAACCTCAGTGCTGCTGCACATTCCCCCTCGCTGGTTTTGTATCAGCAGTAGATTTTCATAGCTTTGCAGAGTTTCATTGTTAGAGGAACCAAAATATCTGTGGGAAAGGACATGTCTCTGTTAAGTCTTGTGCACCTGAGGAAAGTCCATGTCACACAGGTGATTGCCTATAGACATTCAGTTGCATCACTGTTCTTTCTGCCTTTTTGGAGCTGTTTTAGTCACCAGAAGATCTAGAGCTCAGGAATTTTCTCACAGAACTGTAATAAATTGATCACACATTTGGTCTCTGGGTGTTCAGACTTGCAAAAAAAAATGCACTTTTGAGAGAAAAATTATGAATATCCCAAATATCATTTTCTGTAGCTCCTAAATTCCTTCTTGTTGTACACCTTTGAGTCTGACTCCTTTAGTCCTTGGTTAGGGGTCAGGAAGGTTCTCCAGGTGATGGCCGGGCTGCAGAGCGGAGCTGGTGCTGGGATGTGATTTCTTCTTCTTCCACATTCTTCCCTGTTGGGTGTCACCAGCTTTGGGCAGCTTTGAGGTGAAACAGCTTTTCCTGAGCTCAAACCTTCCTTTCCCCTCCATGTGGGAGTAGATTTTCTGCTGAAAATCCTGTGCTGAGGCAGGAGCACAACCCTCTCTGGGGACACTGGTTGTGCTGGAGTGGGAGCTTGGGATTCCAGGGAGATGTAACTGGGATAATTGAGGTGAAGTGAGAGCTTGGCCTAGAGATCCCTCCCTGAGACCAGCAGGACTTCAGCTTTCAGCCGTTCCCAACTCAGTCAAATCCTCGTGTCTTCTGAAGGCACCACCTTGTGCTTTGTCATCGGTTTTCTCCTCTGGTCCCTGTCGAGGAACAGCAACAGCAAGGCACCAATTCAACCTCTTTCCATCAGAGAAGACAGTAGAGATGCCAAACATGGGAATCTTGGTGAGATCATCTCCCCATTTCTTCTTGCTACCTGACTTTCCCTGTTGGAAGTGGGAAGAGTTGGAACTAGCCAGGATTTCCTGTGGTATTCCCACACACTGCAGTGAACCCAGGCACTTACCTGCTCATTCTTACAATCTGAAATCTATTCTAAGGCACTACAGTTAAGTCAAACAGAAGGAAATAAATGTGTTTCAAGAGGAGGTTAATAGGCCTGAATTCTGATCAGCTGTAATTTATATGCAGAGCACAGCAGTGATGTCCAGTCATCTCCTCCAAGGTATGCAAATATTCTATTGTTTAACATCCAGCCTTCCTTTTGATTAGGTGCTTGGAACCACTTTTGGCAATCACAGAAGAGCTCTGAAATTGGGCTCACCAGAATAAGTTCATTAGTGTAACATAACTGAAAATTTAAGCCCACTTAAGCCAGGAAATTCAATGTTATTGTCCCAACAGCTTTTCTAAATCAAGTCTTAGGAGCATGTTTAATATCTTGGGTGAAATTAAATAGTGCCTTAATAACTGTGCTCAGGAATTGCAGTTGTGGGGGTGTTACTGTTTTGAAAAGGCTCGAGTCAGTAAATTTTCAATATTCAGCCATAACTTTTGAGATACTCCTGACTTGGGGCAGCTCCTGGGAGAGTGCAGGGAGAGCAGAGCTGCTGTTGTTTGTTCCACCCCCCTGGACCAAACCCTGCTCACCCCCCTGAATCAAATCCTGCTCACCAGGGTGCTTGGGGGGATTTCACCTGCTTGAGCACTCAAAATGTGAGTGTGCAGCCTCAGGGCCTGACAAGGCAGCATCAAAGTGACTCCCAGGCCAATGAGATTTTAGAATTATAGCAAATTCTAATAAAACTTCTTTCTCTGAATCTGTTATCTCACTATTTAAATGGTACAAACACAGAGGAAGAAACTTCCTCAGGAAGTGCTGGAGACCAGGCCCTGTCACAGATTCTGCATTTGAAAAAGAAACCCTTTTATAATAATAATAGCGTCCAAATTTTCATTTTTTCTTTACATTTGAAATACTCTGTTAACTGACTCAAATAACCCAAAACTTGGCTAACACAAGCCCGAAGCACCCTCTTCTCTCAGTAGATAAAGTGCTGAACATAAAAAAATTCTTGGAATTGTGCTTAACATCAAAAAGTTATTGGAATTGTGCAAAAGATGAGCATTGCTGCAAGATGAGCTGCATGGTTTGAGCCATTTCTGTACTTTTTACTCAGCGTTGCTGACCAAAAAGTGCTTCAGGTGGAGTTTCCCAGTGCCTCTGCAGTGTATTTTAATTGCTTTTGAGAAAGTAAATTGCTTTAAAGTTCCTGCAAGAGAAGCTGGAGGTACATGGAGATATGATTTATCCATTTCTAGCAGGACAATATTTTCACTCTATTTTTGCTCGGAAGAGAAAGAAAACCCAGGGCCAGAATCTGATTATAGTGTTTCTTCAACATTGGCTTCCACAGAAGATCACTTTTTTAAAGAGTAAATGCTCTTATTTTCCTGGCCAAATTCTTCCAAGTCTCAGTGAGTTTATGTTTGCTCAGTGTCCAGGCCGTGATGGGCTAGAATAACCCAGAGCAACCTATATGTTGCTCATAAATCAAGGGAGTGATTTTCAATGGGATTTTTCCCCTAAAAACTCTTCAAATGCTTCATTTTGTGGCTGCAAGGCGTAAGGACCATTTATTCATTTTCAATATCATTCCCACTAAATGAGTGTTTTCTACATTTCTTAAGGAAATACATTTCCTGACCCAAGAAGTTTCTGGGCTCACTGGTTTCTTCTTCACTGGTGTCCTTAGGTTCCTGTGGTTCTTATCACAGTTTCCTTTCTCCACACTGATTTCATCCATAAATTTTCTTATAAAATGAAAGTCCTGATCACTGAGGGCAAGGAGAAAGTGTTCTTGAAACCTACTCATTTGTAAAGCTGGGTTTTCTTTGGCTTCATCCCTTTGGCTGGAGGCTGGGCTGCAGTTCTTCATCCATTCTCCAGTCGTCTGTCAAGCTCATTCCTGAAAGAGGAGCAATCCCAAATAAAACGTCAACCCTTCACCCCTGCTTAAAGCTTCATTCTTATTTATCCAGATGTTCTTTTTCCTGGTCTTCCTGAAATGGTGAAAAACAGTGTCTTGGAGACAATTCCCTCTTTATCCTGCACTGTTCAGATGCAAAAAGCTGGAAATGGAAGAAAAAAACAAGAGTCCCAGGAAGAGTTGCCAGAGTGTTTCTTTTTATAGGGAAATAAGTTTTGCATGGATTTCTGAGAGACTGTCTACTATCAGGAATTAGGCATCCATGTCTTGGACACTGCTATGCTTGGATTGATCAAAAATTCCTTTTCCTGTAGATGTTCGGAGAAGTTCATTGATGTGGAACTGGGTGAGAGCAGACACCTGCAGGGAGTTGCCTGGCTTTCCACTTGGGATTAAGAAATTAAAATTTAGCCCCATTTTCTTCTGTGCCTAGTCCCCAGTGTGTATTTAAGGGGATTTTTTGGCCAGCTGCCTTGCCCTGTCTGTGTTCACTCCAACAAGTCTCTCACCTTTGAGTCTGGGGCACTAACTTGGTCTTCCTTAAATTCCGAGACTACAAAGAATTTTATCAAACTTTCTTGAACACAAGTGAGTGTTTGGTGGGAGATAATTAAAATATATGTGTCTGACACAGTCTAGGGCTCCTTCAGTCTTCCTTTGGTCTTTGCAGGCCTTTTTGTTTTGTTCTTCCATACAGACAATCTTAGTCCATGTTCTTTGGGAATCTGCTCCTCCTGTTCTCCCTAAGATTGCTGCCCAGCTGGGTTTATTCTCCTCTTGCCCTACAGGTCCCACCCCCCAGGCTGCTTATAGGTTATAGGTGGTGCTGGGGGATTCTTTTCATTCAACCAGCCCCAATCTGAGATGATTTTCCTACCAGGATAACAAGGGATGAGTATGAAGATACATTTGTCCACCATTCATCCCATCCTGCACACATCAGCTATTGATAAATACATGGAAGAGTAAATAAATTAATTTAAATCTCCAAGGGGGTTGAAATAATGAATCAGTAGAGAAAGGAGTCAAGTCCCAAAAGTGAACTTAAATCACAGAGGGATCCAGAAGCCTTGGTGTGTGTCCTGCATGGAGGAGCATTCCTGCAGCTCCTGGAAGAAGTGTTGGAAGAGCAAAGTGTGTTGAAAAAGTGCTATGCTGTCCCGAACGGTGATCATCCTTTTCCCCTTTTCCTGCTGCCTTTCCCTCCCTTTCCCATGAACTTTTTGAATTTATTCAATTAACCTGTGTATCTTTTTTTTTTTCCTCTTTATTCTCCCCACCTTTGGTTTCTCCTCTCTATTCCACCCTGTCTCATCTCCCCCTTGCCTTTGTCCCCTGTTTCTGTGTTCCCAGGCTCACCCTGTTGTCCCTCCCAACCAGCAGGTGCCCAGCCAGATCCCCGAGCCCGTTCCCGCGGCGTTCGGAGCTGTGGAGAGCTCCCACTCCTCTGGCAGCACCCCCAGCACCATGGCCCCTGCCTCCAAACAAGGTCGGTTCATGGAGATTTCCTCCCTCAGTATTTCAAATCATATATTTTTCCCCTCCTTTCTTGTTTTAGTTGGAATATTTTTGGCAGGGAGACTAGCAGGCAGCAGAAATAGGAGGGGAGGAACTTCTCTTCCTCCAGTGGAACATTTTAAGTGTGTTGCTAAGGCAATTAATTGGAATTTGCTAATTTGGAACTGGTTAAAAATAATTGTCTTCAAGCTTCTGTGTCCTGAATGTTGTTTCAGAGCACCCAGATGGATGAAACTCCTCTCAACCATGTGCCATCCTCCAGAAACCAGCATGTTGTCAGGGAAATGCTTTAGCCAAAGAGGCTTTGGATCATTGGGATAATTAGCCACAGCAATGGCATGGATCCAGAGGATCGTCTGGCTTCCCCAGAGCTCCTTGTGTGTCCAGTCCTGTAGGAATGGGCAACATTAACTAGGAAAAAACCCGTTAGTGTGCAAAGTGTCTCATAAAGCCCAAAGCAGATTTTGCTGACTTTGGTAAAAATGGCACAAATGGAAAAAGCTTCTTAAAATTCCATTTTCTTGGACAGCACTCTGAGGGACAGAGCAGGATCCTAGGGCATCCTGCACAGGGCCAGGAGTTGGACTCAATGATCCTGATGGTTCCCTGCCAGCTCAGGATATTCCATAATATACATTGGAAAGGAGGTTTTATTAAACTGTTCAGGGAATTGTCCCAGGAGGCCAACGGAGCAGGCCCAGGCTCTTCCCACGCTGGAATTCTGCAGCCATTGGAAGCTGTGGTTCCTGATGTGTGTCAGGAGGATGGGTGCTAGGGTATAGAGCTGGCACCACCACTTTCTTCCCAGTTTTACCCATGGCATCACAGCCTCCTGGGCTCTGCCTGGAGCCACGCATGCAGGGAAGTCTTAGAGTGCTGAGACCTTTTATTTCAGGGTATCCAGAGTCATAGAATCACCAAGGTTGGAAAAGCCCTCCAAGAACTTTCAGTCCAACCCAGCACTGCCATGTTCAGCACTAACCATGTCCCCAGGTGTCACATCCACAGATTATTTTTTAACACTTTCAGGGATAGTGACTCTACCACTGCCCTGGTCAGTGTGTGGCCACCCTTTCCATGAAGGAATTTTCCCAAAATCCAGCCTGAACCACCTCTGGCACAACCTGAGGCCATTTCCTCTTGTCCTGTTGTGTGTTCCCTGGGAGAGGTTTACTAGAGGAAAACCAAGCCCCAGAGGAGCACAGCACTAGAAAAGGGGACAAACCAACACCTCTGGTGCTGNATTGATAAATACATGGAAGAGTAAATAAATTAATTTAAATCTCCAAGGGGGTTGAAATAATGAATCAGTAGAGAAAGGAGTCAAGTCCCAAAAGTGAACTTAAATCACAGAGGGATCCAGAAGCCTTGGTGTGTGTCCTGCATGGAGGAGCATTCCTGCAGCTCCTGGAAGAAGTGTTGGAAGAGCAAAGTGTGTTGAAAAAGTGCTATGCTGTCCCGAACGGTGATCATCCTTTTCCCCTTTTCCTGCTGCCTTTCCCTCCCTTTCCCATGAACTTTTTGAATTTATTCAATTAACCTGTGTATCTTTTTTTTTTTCCTCTTTATTCTCCCCACCTTTGGTTTCTCCTCTCTATTCCACCCTGTCTCATCTCCCCCTTGCCTTTGTCCCCTGTTTCTGTGTTCCCAGGCTCACCCTGTTGTCCCTCCCAACCAGCAGGTGCCCAGCCAGATCCCCGAGCCCGTTCCCGCGGCGTTCGGAGCTGTGGAGAGCTCCCACTCCTCTGGCAGCACCCCCAGCACCATGGCCCCTGCCTCCAAACAAGGTCGGTTCATGGAGATTTCCTCCCTCAGTATTTCAAATCATATATTTTTCCCCTCCTTTCTTGTTTTAGTTGGAATATTTTTGGCAGGGAGACTAGCAGGCAGCAGAAATAGGAGGGGAGGAACTTCTCTTCCTCCAGTGGAACATTTTAAGTGTGTTGCTAAGGCAATTAATTGGAATTTGCTAATTTGGAACTGGTTAAAAATAATTGTCTTCAAGCTTCTGTGTCCTGAATGTTGTTTCAGAGCACCCAGATGGATGAAACTCCTCTCAACCATGTGCCATCCTCCAGAAACCAGCATGTTGTCAGGGAAATGCTTTAGCCAAAGAGGCTTTGGATCATTGGGATAATTAGCCACAGCAATGGCATGGATCCAGAGGATCGTCTGGCTTCCCCAGAGCTCCTTGTGTGTCCAGTCCTGTAGGAATGGGCAACATTAACTAGGAAAAAACCCGTTAGTGTGCAAAGTGTCTCATAAAGCCCAAAGCAGATTTTGCTGACTTTGGTAAAAATGGCACAAATGGAAAAAGCTTCTTAAAATTCCATTTTCTTGGACAGCACTCTGAGGGACAGAGCAGGATCCTAGGGCATCCTGCACAGGGCCAGGAGTTGGACTCAATGATCCTGATGGTTCCCTGCCAGCTCAGGATATTCCATAATATACATTGGAAAGGAGGTTTTATTAAACTGTTCAGGGAATTGTCCCAGGAGGCCAACGGAGCAGGCCCAGGCTCTTCCCACGCTGGAATTCTGCAGCCATTGGAAGCTGTGGTTCCTGATGTGTGTCAGGAGGATGGGTGCTAGGGTATAGAGCTGGCACCACCACTTTCTTCCCAGTTTTACCCATGGCATCACAGCCTCCTGGGCTCTGCCTGGAGCCACGCATGCAGGGAAGTCTTAGAGTGCTGAGACCTTTTATTTCAGGGTATCCAGAGTCATAGAATCACCAAGGTTGGAAAAGCCCTCCAAGAACTTTCAGTCCAACCCAGCACTGCCATGTTCAGCACTAACCATGTCCCCAGGTGTCACATCCACAGATTATTTTTTAACACTTTCAGGGATAGTGACTCTACCACTGCCCTGGTCAGTGTGTGGCCACCCTTTCCATGAAGGAATTTTCCCAAAATCCAGCCTGAACCACCTCTGGCACAACCTGAGGCCATTTCCTCTTGTCCTGTTGTGTGTTCCCTGGGAGAGGTTTACTAGAGGAAAACCAAGCCCCAGAGGAGCACAGCACTAGAAAAGGGGACAAACCAACACCTCTGGTGCTGCAGATGTCCTCAATCCCAGCTGCACCATGGTCACTGGGTGTCCCTGGGGTGGCTCTTACAGCCACACCATGGTCATCGGGGTTTCCCTCTTCCAGTGCTATGCCTCTAAACTTCTGCAGTGTCTAGAAATTGGTTGTAAAAGATTGAAAAAGGACCTTTTTGGGCATGGTCTGGTCCCATCTCCCACTTAAAGGCAGGCTGTGGCTCTGTCTAGATGTTGGTGCAAACCTTTGATGTCCCGAGTGTCACCTGAACGAGGCGTGGGTGGGTCTGATGTCCTTTGGCTCTGCTGTGGCTGTGCTGCCTGAGCTCCCTTGGCTGTTTGGTGCTGCCCAGCTCTGGCACAGCTGCTCTTCCCTGTCTATGCCCCCTCTGCCAACATTCCTGAGTCCCTCCAGCTGCCAGGGATACCACTGAGTACACCACATGGTCACCTAGTGGCACCTGTGACAGCTGAAGTGCATCTGCCCTCCAGGACAGAGCTGGGGCTGAGCTGGAATCACAGAACATCTTCAGCCAGGAAGGGACCTGTAAGGATCACCAAGTCCAACCCCCTGCTCCTCACAGGACCACCTACCACTAAACCATATGACCAAGGGCTCCTTGAACTCTGATCTTTGAAAATCCAGCACTTTCCATCACAGTATTTCATCTGCGTGTATGAGAATATGGATTTCCAGGACAAACAGCTCTTATCCCTCTTCTCTCTCTCGTTAACTTAATCTCTTTGTAGGCAGCTGTGAGTAAACTGGAAGTGTGTTTATTTAGTTACACAGCTCTGACAGTGCTGGTTTAAACATAAAGCAGGGCTTGACTGGGTTCTAATGCCGACAGGCTTCCCTGTGTTTCCATTTCATCCCAGAAAGAGTCAAACATTTGTTCCAGTCCAAAAATTGCTAAAGAACACGTTTATGTAAGCACTGCAGGGAAAACCCTGGAATAACACCCAGAGTGTTGGGCTGTGGCTGGGGGGGCAGGGCAGTGTAGGGGTTGCTGTCAGTAATTAATAGACCCCATTAATAATATTTAAACTGAACTAATGACTTTTAGGGGGCACGTCTGTTCAGAAATATATGCCAAGATATCAAAATGATTTTTCATGTCAGTGTTGGGGTTTTTTTGCTTCCAAAACAAAAGCAGTGACAAATAGGGCTGCATAGCTGTAGTATTCATTAAAACCAGTGTTGTCATTTCTCTTAAGTCCCCCCTGCCATGTTCATCCTGCGGATTGGATCCTCCCTGTGCCCTTCCTCTCCTGTGCCCGTTTGCATCCATTGAAGTTTGGAATCAGGCTTTCATTGTGATTCTGTGGCACCCAGTGCTGCTTGTGCAGCTGCTTCTAACTATGAGCAGCATGGGCTTGGATCGGGATCGGAGCCGTGTGCTCTGCCAGCACACCACGATCTGCAGTCCCTGTTGGCTTGGTCTGGAAGTCATTCCCGAGGCTGGATTTGGGATTGCATTATTTATATCCTTATTTGTTTCTTTTAAAAGACAAGCCTTTAACATTTCACAGAATCCCAGAATGGTTTGGGTTGGAGGGGCCTTAAAGCTCTTCCCATTCTGACCCTGCTGCCATGGCAGGGACACCTTCCACTGGACCAGGTATAGGAATTGCTACTATAATACCTTGAAAAAATCACATTATTTGGGTGCAGGTTCTGGTTCCTGTAGATGCTCCTGGTGTGTCCATACCAGCCAGGCTGCCAGAGGGAGGAGGATGCTGCTGAAGAATCCAGGTCAAGCCAGTGGCCGAGCCTGCAGAGTCTGGCTGCCGGCCAGGCTGGTGCAGGAGGTGCAGTGGGATAGAACTGTGTGGAATCAGAGCTGCCCACATTTATTCCACTTGCAGAGGTTCAGGAGGGTGTTTGGAGTAGTATTATCCTCTCTTTAAACCTCTTTCAAAATCTTGCAGTGCATCAGACATGGAGAATGTACAACATGGTTTGTGGAAAACAGATTAATGTCAGACCCTGGAGTTTGGAAAGCTCCAAAGCCTCTCTGCTGACACTGACTCAGTCCCGGTGCCGCCTCGTGAGTGTTGCATCAGGACAAAAGATGGAAAAATGGCAGTGAGCCCAGCAGTTATTGTCAGATAAACACCACAGAGCAGGAACAAATTCCCGTATCCAAGTAGAATCCTCCTCATCCACTGCCCTGGCCAGTCTGTGCCACTGAGACCACCCAGCAGCCCAACAACGGCTTTTCCGTGAAGGAGGCAGCAGGGTCTGTCCCACTGGGTATGTGAAAGAATCTTTAACAAATAATTTTGCAAAAATTGTATTTATCAGGAAATTTAAAAAAATATCTCTTGATATTTCCCCTGGAGCAGCCAGCGCTTCCTGTAAATAGTTTCTAAATATAACATGAGGAATGATCTCAGCATATTTAGGAAGAGGGATTTGATCCAGTTGGGATGAATTGCGTTGATTTTTGTTTTCCCTCCCCAACTGTGAGTTGTTCACATGACTCTGTAACAGTTGTCAGGGATGAGTTGTCCTCTGCCAGAACTTGGAAATTTGTTCTCTGGGATGGGGGTTCAAGCTCAGATTTGCTTCTCATTAGCCAGATCTGCTCCTCTCTGAAGCCAGAACTGTGAATTCCCTCCTCACATAATTTTCCTCTGGAATTTTGCACATGCAGCCTGTATCCACTACGAGAACATTGGACAGACGAGGTGTGGTTTGAAGGAAGGGAGTTAAACCTCTGGTTTCAGACACAGCTGTGGATTTGTGCTGGTTTTATCTCTCAGAATTATTTTCTTAACACTTCAAATGCCTTTGGTTGGTTGTTTTTTTTTTTTTTTTTTTTTGTCTTTTTCTTTTGCTCCAGGGGAGAATA
>VZRX01005076.1:0-11722 GCA_013398075.1 Notiomystis cincta | reverse complement strand
TTTTTTTTTTTTTTTGAGCATTCTCCTTTGACTCAGGGAGAGAATATCCAGGCAGTTGTTTATAGTGAGCTGTAAATGTCAGGAATGCTCCAGGAGTTCCTGCAAAGGATGTTCCAGAAATCAGAGGTGATGTGTTTTCGTTTTCCAAACCAGTTCCTGCGTCCATTTTCTTCCATGGAGCCTCCAGAATCAATTCAGCTTTTGGGATACTCTTTCCCATCTCTTTCCTCACTTGTCATCCTCCTCCAAAGCCACATCCCTGGGTGCCTCATTAAGTTGATAAACTACTGCTTTGACCATGGGCCTCTTTAACGCTGCTGGGGCTGCCGACAGCTGGAAGCAGAGTTCACTTTTGCTCCAGCTGTTCCTAAAGGTGGGATTTGATGCTCCAGGCAGTTTCAAATGGGTTCTCCTTCAAAAACCCTTTCCCTTCAGCTGAGCTGTTGAATAAGCCCCAAATGGAAATCCAGCAGAGCCAAACCTGTTCTGCCTGAATTCTGATGATTTGGGGTTGGTTGTGGCCTTTGACCTCCTGATCTGAAGAGCAAGTTTGTACCTCTGGCTTTTCCAGAAATATTTTTGCTGGTATAACAGTGTCCTGAAGGAGTTTAGTGTTCATGCGAGACCCTAAATGATAATGGCTCATACTTTTGTAGAAAAGAAGTGGGAAGCAGCAGAGCTGCTGCAGAGCTTTGGGAGCTGTGTGATGGTCATAGCAGACACAGAATTACCAAGTCTGTTGCTAATCATGGGATAAGTACAGGGACTTCTTTGTGCACAAGATTTTGGGGGTTGTGTTGATACATTTCTTCCAAAGATCTAATCTAAGTCTCTCCTCTTTCAGTTTCATCCATTCCCCCTTGTCCTGCAAGTTCTTGTCCATGTAAAAAGTTGCTCTTCTTGTTTTATAAGCCCCCTTTAGGCACTGGAAGACTGCAATGAGTCTCTCCAGATCGGTCTCTTCTCAGAATGGCAGGGATTGTATTTTCAAATTTGGATTCCAGGTGAGGTGCAGGGGCTTCTGGTGTCTTCCTCAGAGCTCCTTTGCAGAATGCAGGAACGGGAATCAAGGGGGCCAGGGCAGCACACAGGAACGTGGAGTTGCCTTGCTCTTGATAATGGTTATTTTCTCCTTTCCCAGAAGAGAAGCCAAAACCAGATCCAGTATTAAAACCACCTTCTCCAGTCCTCAGACCAGAACCTACTGGGGAGAAGAAAGATCAAGCAGATGAGGCCCCCACCTCAGTGGATACCCCAGCAGAACTTCCTCGTGCCCCGTCGCCAGCCCCGGCCACTCCGGTCACAGCTGTGCCCGCGGCTGCCGCTGCCATCACCGTGCCCTGCAAAGTCCCACCCGCGGCTGACCCAGAGGACAAATGTGAACTGGCCTCCCCCAAAGAGGAGGCAATGCCTACACCCAGTGCCACACCCTGCCCGGAGCCGGCGGCCCCTCCTCCTGCAGAGGAGCCCAGTGCCGAGGTGTGCACAGAGCCCAGCAGTGCAGTAGCATCACCCAGTGACGCCCCGGTGACGGCGACAGCCGGGCCCGGTGTCATTAACGACACAAGCGATGCCAGGGACGAGGGAGCCGCGGCCGAGCCCATGGCAGAGGTGGCCCAGGCGGAAGCTGTGGCATTGACTGTGGAGTTGGAACCCGCCGAGGCCCCACCAGCAGAGGTGGAGAGCTCACTATCACCTCCCAGTGCTCCCCATGCTGCTCCTTCTCCTCCTCCCACCCCACCTCCCACCCCACCGCCCCCATCTCCTCCGGTTTCCATTGCTGCTGTTACCACTACAACTCCTTCTCCACCTCCTCTCCCATCTCTGAGTGCCCTCCCTGTTGTCCAGGGAGATTTAGAAGGAGAGGAGAGCACAAGAACTACTCTTAGTGAAGAAGTAAAAGATACTGAAAAGAAGGAACAGACAGAAGCAGATGGGCAACTGGAGGAGAGCAAAGAGGCTCTGAGTGTGAACTCGAGCAAGAGTCCTGTCCCAGGTAAGCATTGAGCTCTGTGGGTTCATGTGGTGAACGGCACGATGAAGGAAGGGGACTTTTTCTTCTTCCAACAGTTGTTTCTGTTTCTGTCAGCAAAAAGAGAAAAACTTGGTGGTGCTTGTGGCTGCTGTGACTGTGAAATGCTGATCTTCGTTGGCAGGGATAGAAATCCCTCTGGATTGTTCATAATTGGCCACTGACTTGGATGTGTGTCCCAGGCTGGGGTGGGCTCATGCTTCCATGGCAACACAGGGCTGGTGGAGGGGGAGTGCAGAGCACACTGCTCTTCATGGAATCCCAGGATGGTTTGGATTGGAGGGACCTTAAATTCCATCCAGTGCCACCCCCTGCCATGGGCAGGGACACCTTCCGCTGTCCTGGGTTGCTCCAAGCCCTGTCCTGCCTGGCCTTGGACACTTCCAGGAATGGGGCAGCCACAACTCCTGTTCCCCCTGAGGTGAGCTCGGTCCAAGGGCCTGTGGCTCTGCATTCGGGAGCCTGAAGTTCTTGGGATGAACCCCCTGAGCCAGCGATTTCCAGAACTGCTGGAGTGGGGTCTTTTCCAGCTGTAAAAATGGTGTTTCCAGATGTGGGAAAATGAAAGGGACCATTCACACTCACCCAAACAAATGATAACTAGAGTCACACCAGGGTCAAACCACTGTCACACCTCATTGTCACCTCGGTGTCACACACCTTTACCTGCCCAGCCTTCATTAGTGATGCTTCTGCATTTCATTTGCATAAGTCACATGTAAGCAAAGTGTACAGTTTACAATTTTAAATTTAAATTCTGCAGTTTACAGTTTAAAATTCTGCTTAAAATGTTGCAATTTCTGCAACCACCTTTTAAGATCCAGCCTGCTTCTCCAAGTGTTATTGCCTTCCTTTGGTTTCAGCCCTGTCACATCTCTGTGATTAACACTGTGTTTCCTATGGAAAATGGATTTTTTTGCAGGACTTCCTGGAGATCAAGTCGTGGAAAAGAAGTTAAATGATCAATTCCTTGTATTTGCTGCTGGAGGGGTGTAACTGGGGCTGTTCTTCACACCCAGCAGTGTTAAAGCATTTCATGTGTCACGTTTTCTACATCCTGTTCTGCAGTTAGTTCAATTCCTTGGAACTTGGCGAAGCTTGGACAAAGAGGACAAACAGTGGGTTGTGATTTGGATCTTGGTTTTATTTTTTAAAGTAACATTTCATTTAGGGTTTTTTTTTTAGTCTTTTCTTTGATAGATATTGGGCTCTGCTCTTAAATGCACTGAAAGGCTGAAGTTGGCCCTGTTCTATGTTTGTGTGGTGCTCAATATGCTGATTTTAAAATCCAGTATCTACAGATGAGAAGAAAGATCCCTTTACTACAGTGACCATGAGGATTTTTTCCTCTTAATCTTCTATTTTTATTTAATTCGGGTCATTTCACTGCTCTGGCACTTGTTCTTCCAATCCAAGCTACTCCATAACCCAAGTTAATTTCCTTACAAAGGAGAGGAGAAATGGGACTCTGTAAATAAGGTTTTGCATAGGCAGGCTCCAGCTTGCAGCGTTCTCTTGCTGGCTTTGTACTGGCCTGTAGTTTAAATTTTAAAAAAATTAACTTAGAATGTTTGGGCTTTTAATTATGCAGAAGATTAATTTTAATGCTGTAATGTCATTATGCTCCAGAGGACACATGAGCCAAGCCATTGGCTTTGGCAACAGGGGAACAAGGAGTTCTCAAGTCATGTAAAAGATGAGTTGAAGCTCAGATTCCTATTAAAAGCTCAGGGCTTCAAAGAAAGCACAAAGCTCTCCAAGTGGTTTTTTGTGCTTTATCCTGATTTAATGATCCCGAACTATTGCATTTCTCTGCCAGCCTTCTTTTCAGCAATAATTTTCCAATTCTTTCTTGGAAAGAGGAAGAGAGATTGAAATAACATCATCTGAAGCTGCCTGCTAATTCAGGAACGAGGAACAGCATCTCTGCCATATACATTGGAAAATCCAGATGCTGACCCTCCAGGAGCAAGGAGAAAGGGTTATATTGTGTTTTTCTTGGACTATAGGCCAAGAAATTTCTTTTTCTGATCTCTGGAGTTAAGATTAAATCTGGGATAAGGGAGACTTCTCGAGCACATGCTGGTAGCTGTGAGCTCTGTGACTTTGAGCAATATTTCTTTGGGATTTGCAGCAGAATGGTGTTTTTATTACAGAGCAGCACAGCCACAAATCATCCCACTGTTTTCCCTTTAAAGGGGGCCGAGCTCAGCTGGCTGGGACCTCTTGGGATAATCTCATTCCTGTGCAGTTCCTCCTGCATGTCCTTTCCATAACTATAACCTGGTCTGCCTAATTTTGGGAATAAGACCTTCATCGCTTCCTCCTGAGCTGCTGAGGCAGCACTCCTGAGGCTCCTGCATGGATGCTGTATTTTGTGCTGGAGGTGGCAGCTTTTGGGGGATGAGCGAAAGAATTTGCCTGTTCCTGGAGTGTTTTACAGGACACACCTTCTGTCCAACAGTGAGAGAAACTAGACTTGGATTTTTTGGTCTATCGAGCTTTGTGGCAAGAAAGAAAATATATTCAGACTCTTAAACATCTTTATCCTGCAGCAGTTCTTCTTTTATAGCTCAACAAAACAACTTTGTCAGTGTTTGCAGGGAGAGGCCGGGGCTGAGTTGATCCCGTGGGGATCCAGGGGAACCTCCTCTCCTCCTTTTCCACTGGCATTAGCTCTCCACCAGATTTCCAAGGTCAGGAGATTCTACTGGAGCACCCCTGTTGTATTTTACACTGAATTCTGCCTACTCTGAACACCCTCACAGCAGAGTTGGCAGCTTTAGTGGTTCAGTCCCTGTGTCTGTGAGTCACCAGATCATCATTCCCTGATCATCAGCATCACTGGTTGTGCTTCCCTATGAAATGGGGAAGATTGGGTGGGTTTCAGAGCATTAAACCACTGAGCAGTGCAGGATGTTGTGCCCCGGGGTGGTTTCTTGCTGCTGACCGTGTTCCTGGTCTGAGCATCTGCCCAAGGGGGACATGCACATTTCCCCTGTTTTAAAGGCACAGGTTGCATTCCTGCCTCCTCAAGAATTTTTGTCTGGAGTTTTTAGGACAGGCAGATCTGTTACCTGCAAGGGGCAAGAGCACATGCTTTTTAAAGTAATTAATTTCTACTCATCTGCTCTACAAGGAGAAAAATAGATTAATCAAACAGGACCTTGGCACTCCAATCTGCACTAAAAACGTCATCCCTGCTAAAAGTCATCAACGACTGTTGCTTTTTATTAAATCCTCTGGTTTCTGTAGCTACAGTGAGGGGCCAGCACTTTCCAGGGAACAAAACAGGAAAAATGTTTTTGGTGGAGTGGAATTTCTGCAGAAGAAGGTGCTACCAGAGACCCGAGGCCTTTGATGTCACCATTCTGTCATGGCTATTACAAGAAGGAAAGAGGAAAATAAGAAACTGATGTGTGTCACAGGCAGAACTCCTTGGAACACGGGAAGCCAAAAGAACTTAATACACATAGAATTCAAAGGGCTGTTTGCAAAGCTGGTTTATGAGACATATTTCTGCATTAAGTAACCCAGCTGTGGTGAGTCCTGGAGTTTCTGAGCTGGGGAGGCTGTAAAAAGCAACTTGGGCTGTAATTGGAAATACCTTGGAGAAATTTCTCCAGCACCAAAACCTGGAGAGGCAGAAACATAAATCAGGTGTCTCCTCTTTCTTGATTTGCTGCCATAGCCACAGGAATATATATTCTTTTCCATGAGCTGGAAGGTGATGTTGGGTCTTTGCTTTGGTCTTTCATAGCATGTTGGATAATAAAATAAAAATACAAGAGCTGGTATTAATTTAGGCTTCAGAATTGGCACCACATCAGAGAGGAGAGGCTGTGTGCTCACGGGTGGGTAAACCCTATGGAAGGTGTTCCACTGAGGAGCTGGAGAAATGGGCTGCAGGAGTGTCAGGCTCATGGAGCAGATCCCTGCAGTGATGGGGTTATCACTGGGAGTGGTGTCCAGGATAGTCTGAAATTAAGGGTTTGTTACTCTTTCCAGTCCTAAAGTAAATCTATGTTGACACTCCTGTTATCTTCCTTGCTTTTGCAAGCCATAATAAGAGCTCAGAGTGTTTGTTGGGTCTGCTGGTGTCCCTTTTCCAAAGGAATGAAATGAGCTGAAAAGAAGGTCTGGAAGTGCGAAGGGCGGCAAAAATGAACCTGCATTTGGGCAGGAATTAAACTGTTGGAGAGCACATGAAGTTGCTCAGCTTGGGGACAGGAAAATGGAAAAGGCCAGAAGTGTCCAGAGCTGTCCATCTCCCCAAGAGCCAGACTGGACACATTACTCTGTATTTCCCTATAGCCTCCCAGGTGAAACTCCATCTTCAGATGGGTTACACCGTTGTCTTGTTGGATTTGGGGTTTGGGAAGATTGGCACCTGAACTCACTTTGTTTTCACCTAAACTTACTTGGCACCTAAATTCACATCAGCGCAGATTCTCCTTTGAGCTCCTGCAGCAGAAATGTGAACTTGACAGAAAGAAATAAATCTGGTGTCTGCTATTTTAAGAGGGGGAAACATTGAGCAACGTCTCTGGAGATCTCTGGAGATCCATCCCAGGCAGCTCCACAACACGGTCGGGGGTTGCTCCAGCTGCAGAACCCCCGGACTGATGAAAATTGTGGGATTTAAGGCAAGACTCAGTCACGAGGCTTGGCAGGATTGCAGCCTCTACAGAGCTTTCTTTAGCCAAAAAAAAAGTGAAAAAAGTGTATTCTTCAGCAGCAATAATGTTCGTATCGTAGCTGAGGAAGGAAACACCCCAGACCTTTGCCAGCCCAGATCCATGACCCTGGAGTTTATTTCTGCACAGTTAAAAATTAAGTATTATTTTGCACCATAGATGGTTTCCATGGTTTGAGTTTAAGGGGAGTGAAATTCTGTCAGATTAAAAACTTTGGGATTGATCAGTTAAATTACTGGGCTGTGGGAAAATTGAGTTTGTTGCTGTGCAGACCTAATCCTTTCTTGGAGAAACCTCTGCAAGTGTGCAAGTGACGTCAGCAAACAAGAAGACTGAAAACAGCGTTTTGAAAAATGCTCAGTTTTCACTGAATTTTAGCAAATTTTGTGATGGAGGGAACTGGGGAGCCTGGCTTAGATCTGTGCTTTGCTGAATTCCAGAAATTACCACATGTGTGGACACTGCTCATTCCCAGCCCTGGTTTTACCCCAGGATAGTGGGAATAACTGGGCTGTTCTTGCCAAGGTGCCAGGAGCTGCTGGGAGCAGCAGTAAAGGCTGATCCCGATGGTGTGAGACAAAGTTGTGTTGCAGTCTGGGCCTGCTTGGCCCTTCCTCTCCCCTCCTTGAGCCCCAGGAAATTTGGAATTTGTGCTGGGGCTCTGCCCTGCCCTTGAAACCTCTCCAGAGGGAGATGCAATGGATGGGATGTGCAGGACCTGGAGCCTGGGAGACCCAGGTAATTTTTCCAGCCATTGGTTCTGTGAACAAGGAGATGATGTTTGAATATTTAAGTAAGACTTTCTTTTTTTAATTGACTTTGCTTTTGGGGTGTTCAGCACCTGTAGCTCCTGTTGCTCTTTGGGCTGAGGCCTGGATGTGGTGATTCCCACAGGAATCTGCAGAGTGTCTGCTTGTTCATGGTCACCCTCCATATAGGGAAACACTCTGCAGAAGCCACAGAAGCTCATACATATCCTTTGGGGCAGTGGGAACCCAGCAAGTCCCATTTGCTCAGTGCCTTTAGGAACAGAGTTGGCTGTTATTAACTCTTCTTATTTATCCATAGTGAAGAACCTTTCAAAATTGCATTTTACAGCGATAAAGAAAGTGCACACTGGATTTTTCCACAGTATCTGCTGGAAACCAAAGGCTGGAGCTGGAAATCTGTTTGCAGTAAACTTTAGTCATAAAATCAATCCTATTTACGCTCTGTTAACTGGGCATGTGTGCCTGGGATCCGAATTTAAGCTGGGAGCACTTGCCACAAATTAGGAGCAGATTGGATTAAGGGGTTTGTCTCCTCTTAATGTATTGTGTGGTTTCTTCTACCCTTTAGGGGGAAAACATGATTGGAGTAAATCACTGCTAATCTTGGGAGTACTCTGTGGTGTTGCCTTTGACTTAGTTGGCCAGAGAGATCATTAATGGTGAAGTTACGAACCTGCTTTTAAATTGAAATATAAATCCAGTTGAGAGCAGTGCTGCAGGATTGAAGAAGTTTTCCTTTTGGATGAGATACTGGAAATTTGAGCTTATTTATGGTTAATATTATAACATTGTTAGAATTCTTGAGAAAAATATGTTGAGAACAACCTTTTCTCCCAGCCAGTACTTGATCTTTCCAAAAAGTTGACCTCCTGAAGGTTTTTTCCCTGCATGATCCTTGTGCTGTTGGCAGTGACCTCCTTGCTACCCCATGTGCCATTTGGAGCTTCAATGAGCAACTTGCAAAACAATTCCTGAATTTTAATGTCATTCTAATGATTGTTATTGCTGCATTGAAAGCCAAAGTGGTTAAATCAAGCTGAATCCTCCACAAGGCTGCAACTGCTTCAGACCAGCCCCTGACAGGAAGCTCATCACCCACGGCCACATCAGCTCCGTGTCATTCAGTGTTGTAACAGATGCACATTTACCTTGCAGCCCAAACTGCTGTAACTGCACCAAAGACCTGGAAGAAACCAAAAGACCGGACCCAAGCCACTGAGGAGGGGACAGAGACAGAAACAGAGGTGAGAGGGAACCAAAGTCCAGCTTTACACACATTTAAAGATGGTGTTCCTCTCTTGAAATTGTACTTTAGAGACATTGCTTCCTTGTTGGCTCACAGGATCCAGGGCCGAGTTTTGGGGAGGAACTCTGCTATTCCTCAGCATACTTTAAATAACAGGTGTCAGTCTGCTCCCTTGTAAAGCTCTTCAGTTTTCATTTGGTTTGCCTGATTTAATGACTAATACAGTCACCGAATCGCACACTGGCTTGGGTTGGAAGGGGCTTTAAAGACTGATCTCATTCCAACCCTTGCCATGGCAAGGGACACCTTCCACTAGAAGGTTCCACTAGGCTTCCACCAGCCTCCCAGCACATAGGAGCCCCTTCCAGTGAACAATGAGGGACATGTGGGTTTGGATCCCTCAGCACTGCCCCATTTTGGTCTCAGGTCACCAGCCTGACATTTGGCGGGTTTTTCTGCACAGGGATATCATGGCAAAGGATAGTTTTCCTCATGACCAACTGGTGGAGAAGCTGACAAAGGAAAGTGCTGAAGTTTTCAGGCAAAACCACCTCAAGAGTCATTAGATGAGTAAAGAAAACCTCCCTCACTGCTGTTCTGGTAGGGATATTGCAGCAGGGAGCTGTGCTTAATATCCTGGATCAGTATGGGGTTAGAATTGATCAGAAAGGAGCAAGAGAGTAAAAATGTAGAAGTTCAGACTGCCCAGTGTATCGATAAAAGCTGAGATTGGCCAGATGTGATGCTGAGTAGGAGAGCAAAGGGTGCTGGCTGCACCAGCAGGTTCATCCTCCACACTTTCCTCATCCTCCCCTGGAGGAGTCTTGTCTCCTGCACCACCCAGCAGTTCCACTGAGGAATTCTTCAGAGAATTCCCTTGAAAAATCTGCAAGAAGTGTTTTAGGATGTGGTGCCCTCAGGTAGGGAGGCAAAAGGATGGGGAGCCTCCTCCAGAACATCCTCAATGAAGTTATTCCTTTGTTCAGTGCTAAGATGTGCTGGGATTTCTCCCAGGAGAAGCGCATTCCGACGCCTCCTTGTCTGAATGCACAATTAGGCTGTGTCCTTGGAGAGCTCTAAAATTAACAGCCAGAGATACTATTAATGCTTTTTCTTGAAGCCAAGATGCTGGAATTATGGCTGGAACTTACATTGCCTTCCTTAGTGGGATTTACTCCAGTTGGCAGCAGGCATTTAAAGGAAGAATCCCTCAAAACAAGCACCATGTGCCCGTTATCATCCCTTTATCATGGTGGGATGGTAGGAGAAGAGGAAAGCAGAGTTGTCTTTCCAGACTGGGATTGCTCATGGCTTAGCAGTTCCTTCCATCCAATCCCATGGGGATTTCATGGGCAATGCTGAGTCTTTCCATTTGCACCATTAATTATCAGTGAGTTATCCATGGGAATGAGCTGATAAATCACCCAGTGGCTCAGCATGGTGTTCCATCTTCCTGTGTAAGATGCATTTGTATTCCTGCTGCTCCTAAAAGTGCTGTGTGAATCCACGAAGAGCCGTTTCATGTGCATTGAATTTGTCAGGGTGTTTTTAACGAAACCTTTACCTCTGTCCCTGCTCCAGCCGAAGGAGGAGGAGGAACCTTCAGGGGACAAAGTACTTGAATCTGATCAGGAGAAAACGAGCCATGGGCTTCAACTGGAGAGGGAACCCTCGGAGCTGAAACCAGTGAAACCTGTGGAAGAGAACGGGGAACAGGAGGCAGAGCTGGTGCGGAATGGTGCCGAGAGCGTCTCAGAGGGCGAAGGCACCGACGCCAACTCCGGTGGCACAGAGAGCTCCGGAGAGGGGCCTGTGTACCAGTACAAACCAGGTAAGTCCTGCTCCCCTCTGCTTCTCTGCCTCCTTCCTGTAAGGGCTGCTGACACCCTTTGTATCATCCCTATGTATGTTCCCAGTGGGGCTGGATGGGGATTCAGTGTTCATGTGCAGCTCTGCCAAGATCTGCAACCCAACAGGCCCCGACATCCAGGGGGACAAAAGGGGAAAATTGTTTTTGTCTTGCTGGTCATGGTCAAGAGAAAAGAAAACCCCTAATTCCTTGAAATTTTTGTGCCTTTGGATGCTGGCACGGTAGAAATGGCAGAGAGTTGATTCCTGTGTGATTGACAGCTGGAAACCATCCAAGAAATTCCATATAAATCAATATACCTCTGAAATAAGAGGTGGTTAAATAAGAAACGAAAGTGCTCATTGGGTCCTAAATACAAATATGTGTGTTTATAAAGATTTCATTTCCTGGCTAAGCAGTTGCATGGATATTCGGATTTCTAGAAAAGTAAGGAAAAGAAACAGTTTGTGGTTTTCAGTCCAGGCACTGCCCAGCTCAGTCCCATTGCTTAGGGTATAGGATATAGAATGTTTTTTTATTTATGAAGACCTAACTTTTTTGTTATTTATGAAGACTTTGTACTTTATAGACCTGAACCTCAATTAATCCTCCTCATTTAGAGAGAACTTGAGACCAACTTCTCAGTTGCTCGCAATTTTTAAGCAATTTCTTATTCAAGTGAAACTCCCTCCAAATAAAGTAGTCCTTTTTTTAGGAGCCCAGGAATTAAAGAGTATATAGGAAGGACCTGGAAAACCTGGTGGACAAGGAGCACTACCATTAAGGGATTCCACTGCAGTGGTTATTTCTGCATCACTTTGTTCTGACAAAGACCTGAGTTGCTGTGGTTTTATTAATTCAGCACAATCATATTGTAAGGGGAAAACACAGAGGCCTCTTGATAGCTCATTGTACTCAGGATACCTGACCAGTTCATTAGCCAAGCATTTCCTGAAGTTAATCCATAATTCATCAGCTGATGCAGTCAGAACAATCCCAATTGGGTCCAGATATCCTTTCACTCAGCTGGAGGGGTTGGATTGATCCCTGGGAAAGCAACATCAGGCTTGTGCAATAGTCCTGGATTTTGACTCTACTCTTTTTAGGAGGACTTGCTTCTCAAGGCCT
>VZRX01005074.1:0-139750 GCA_013398075.1 Notiomystis cincta | reverse complement strand
CATTCTGGGATTCCATGATTCTGAATCCTCCCATCAGCCTTTCCCCAAGGATCCAGTGTCAGGCACAGGAACTCCTGGATGTGGAAATACTCCTGTTTATTAGGAGTGGATGTTACTGTGATCCTGCTCTTATCCCATCACACAAAACCACGTGATGAGGAGAAGCAAGAACAGAATCTGAATGTCAGACCTCTCATGGGAGGATTTGTGCAAAAGGAAATCCACCCTTTATAGGTGGGTATTTCATTAATCCTTAAAGCAGGATCCTGCTCCATTAGAGGTGCTGCTTCATCCTTGTCTTTTAAAGAGGTTGCCAAGGGAAAGAAGAAACATAGTTGCAAATAACCATATTTAAAGGGTTAAAAGGATGGCTTGCTTTTTTAGGGGTGGGTTTTTTGTATTAATTAAAAATCATTTTGGTAGAAAATGCAGTTGCTTTCTGAATGATCATCCAGATGTTGTCTGCAAGGAGAATGTGGTGAGCACAATAAACCACATATCTCAAAGTTGCTGACTGATGAAGGCAGTGCCCTCAGTAAGTTACTTCAGTTCTGGTTTAGCTTCCAGAATCCACAAGGACAACAACAACAAAAAAAATACCAACAGCCAAGAACAAAGAAACCCCAAATCAAAGCCCACCCAAAACATTTCTTCCTGATCAGTACAACAGAAAAATCTATCTTTTAGACAGTTACATTTTTTTAGAGAGAGGGAAAAACACAAGTGTGAAATATTTCCACATTTTCCAGCAAAATTATTTCTTCCTGTGTATTTTAGTAGAAAATAGCATTGCTTTCCCTTGACATTTATTCACTATTTCAATCTTGTTAGAGTTCCTGGAACAGGAATTACTTCCATTTCAGAATATATGAGAGACTTTCAGCTCCTTGTGTGGGGATGGATGCAATGCTTATTGTTCCATCTGTGCATTTGTAGGGTGGGAGAAATAGTTTTCCACCAATAATCATTAAATTTGATTTAATATTTCTTTGAATTCTCCAATATTCTGTGTTCAATTGAACCATATGTTCTTGAAACACTTATCCTGAAGACACTGAAATTAAAAATACCTATTTTGCTTCTCTTTTTCCTGGCACATTGTTTCCTTTATAAATCACTTTTGCTCTTATAAATCTCTGGACCTTTCCAAATCCCCAGCACAGTTCCAGCTTGAATCTATCTTCTCTGAGCTGCCAGCCCTGGTTTTCATTGTGACTTTCTCTGCTAAATTATTTTCTCTAAAATATCTGTTATTGGAAAGGGTTTGGCTTCCTGATTAAGTTGTATTTCAGTCTTCTTGTAGAAAAGCTGTATAGGTCATATTCTTTAAATCTCTTACATTAATTTTTCCAATGTTTTCTGTGGTTTCTTTAATGAGTCATTTTTTTCCAATATTCTTTTCTTTACATTGCAAAGATTGTATTTGTAGATGATATTTCAACATCAAGTGAGCCAATCCTATATTTCAGTTGAAAATTACCCATTAAATACTCTCTTTTCTCATTCACTCTCCTCTAGGGACAGATGGATAAAACTGTTTTTCCTGTCAAGCCCTTCAAAATCAGACAAGAGGATTCACACTGCTTTTCACACAAGACCATCTCCACATTTTAGTTATAATTCCATGATTTTGTAAGTGACCCTGCACTTTTGTTCCTGGCCCTGGAATATCTGTCACCTGTATATCTGTGTATATGACCACAAATCATATTTGGTTTTTATTTTTATGCTGTATAAAAATGATTTAAAAAAATCTCAGTCATTAAGAGTCTAATTAAAAAGTATTTTTAGCATGTCTAAACCAACCAAGCAAGAATTCATTGCTCAGGGTTTTAAAGAAAATCATATTTTACTGAGCTTATACCTAATAACACAGTAGGAAAGTCTGTTTGAAATATTTTAAGGTCAGGATGCTTCCCTAAGACATGATGTTCCTTGAGGCAAGGCTCCCATGAACTCTCACTCCAGATTTAGGAAAGAAACCCATAATTGTTGCAATATTGTCCCTGTCCCTGGCAGCACATGGGATTCTGCCTCCTCAGACATCAGAATCCTGAACAAAGTGGGGTCTAATTTCCCATGCCCTTTCAAATCAGGGCAGCACAGGTTGATAAAGGTTGGGAAAAGCCTCTGGAAATCTCCATTCCACCCCCTGCTCTCACAGGGCCACAGATGTCAGGTTGCTCAGGGTTGTGCCCACTCCAGTTTGGATCATCTCCAAGTCAGGAATTCAACAGCCCCCTGGCAATTTTTGCTGGTGTTTGAAGCCTTTTCTGTGATTCCTGCAGTGGTTAAACCATATTTTCTGTTTGATACAAGAGCCCACAAATGACTCTGTGGAGCAGTGATTTCTGTGCCACTGACACTGGGCCAAGCCAAGGTCTCCCAAGCCAGGTAGGACTGCTCTGTTTTGTTTTCCAAGACCATCACAAAGAATTATAATCACAGGAAACAAAGCTTCTAGAGGTTTTTAGTGGTCCTTCAGTCCAGTTTCCCATTGCAAGTCTGTATCAGCTGTGCACAAGTTATTTGTTCTGTTTCCCCAAATGCTCTTGAAAGTTCTTCTTAATAAAGTATTTCAAACTAAAATAAATTACCTGGAATCTGTTCCCAGACGGACCTGGGAAATGATCCTTTGCACAACAGTCAATGTCAAAACAGGGTATTCCTAGAATACCAGAATTTTTGGGGTTGGAAGGGGCCTAAAAGATGATCTAATTCCACCCCCTGCCATGGGCAGGGACACTTTGCCCACAATGTTTAAGTTAAACTGATTTGTGTCTTGTTAGAGGTATAAATAACATTAATCTCATCCTATCCATTAAAGTAAATAAGATAATGCAACGTTAAAATAACTCATTCTTGTAACACTTTAATACCTACAGAAAATTATATTTAGGCAAATTAATTTATCTGTGGAGCAGTGTTGCATTTGTTATTTGAAAGAGTATAATTTTCCTACTCTTTCTCCCTATAATGGGCCCAAACCTTGTTCAGGGCCCTAGAATTTTTCCAGGCCAGGCTGGATGAGGTTTGGAGCAATCTGGGATAGTGGGAAGTGTCCCTGCCAAGCTTTAAGGTCCCTTCCAACCCAAACCATCCTGGGATTCTGTGATATACAAAAGAACACGCCAATATTCGTAGATAATCAGGAAATTGTAGAGATCCCATGGGAAAACTGAGCCAGTATTTCTGGAGTCTCATCTGCTGAGACAGAAATGTCACATTTGAAGAAGGAAGAGGGGTTTGGGAGCATGGAGCCTCTGCCTGCACTCAGGTGAAGTATGGCCAAGTCTCTTCCTGCTTCCCCCTGGCCTTTTTGTGCTTTAATTCTGCTTAGAATTTCCTTACTCACACACACCTTATCAGAGGACTTACACATCTATAGAATTGTTAGAATTTTCCACATGAAACAAACAACCAACCCCAAACTCAGTGATTTGGAAATCCCAAATCCAGACTAAGTGTAAGCCTAAAAATGGGTACGAGCAGAAAGCACAGGGAAACGCCCCCGAATTTTAATTCTAAAAATCGAGTTGCAGCTTTTGAATTTGAAGTTCTTGTACCATACTCTCCTTGTTTCCTCCTTTTCCTCATCTCCCACCCCCAAATTCCCCAAAGCCATGTTTACATCCTTCAGCCAAGACGAATGCTAATATTTATTGTAGCATTTACATATTTACTAGTAGGCAAAATCTAATGACATAGAAAGACTCTTTGCTCTGAAAATCATTGGTAGGTTGTTAAAGCAAAAAAAAATAAACAACTTACATTTCTAGTCGAGCTCAAGAAAGAAGAAAATTATCAATTTATATTCATATTTAGGCTACATGAATCATAAAACAGGCTGTAATATGCTGCATGTTATAAACACCTTTTAAAAGTAGTTTTCTTGTTTGCAATAAGGTTTGTCATTACACAAGGAACTGAAACAGACCTTTGTGGAAAAGAAGTATTAAATCTTCAATTTGTAGTTTTTTAAAATTATATTTAAGAGAGCAAGTTTTAGTTAATTTTACTGCTAATCCATTAGGAAATACTCATTGTTGAGCTTCAGAAATAAACACCAAGTGTTTGTGTGCTCAGTTTGGGTGACCTTCTGACCTATATAAGAATTTTTCTTTTATATTTCTTTTATATTTTAAAATTATTATCATCTCATTCCAACCCCTGCCATGGACAGGGAACTTTCCACTAGACCAGGTCTTCTCCAGGAAAACTGTGCTAATGCCTCAGCTGGATAAGTGAATTCCTTGATAATCATTGAAATTCTAAATTTAACAAAATTTAATGCTTGGTTTTGTGTTTGGGGTTTTTTGTTGTCTTTTGTTTTTAATTTTAAAATGAATGTTATACCCTGAGAAAATGTTTTATTTATCTGATGTAATAATTATTGAAACAAGAGCATTAGAGGAACAAGAGGAATTCATCATGTGGAGCTGTGTGTTTGCTTAAATGCAGAAAAAGGTCTGACCACAACCCAAGTCCTTATGCCAAAACCATTCTATTCTATTCATAGATAAAAAAACCCCAACCAACCAACCAACCAAGCAACCAACCCCAAATAAATTAAACTTAAGCTTTCAAATCAGTAATCTAACATGTAAATAATTGTTTATGAGTAGGTAGCTACTCCATGTTCACCAAGGAATGCACTGGGGTGAAGATCTGACAGCAATCCTTGGGAACTGATGCTGCTCCTCCAGCAGTCCCTGAGGGCACTCCATGAAATCCCAGAGCACTTCCTAAACCAGTGAAGTTTTGGGCACAATCACAGGAGGCTGTGGTGAAATCTCCCTGCTTAGAATGGTAATCTTCATGCAGTCTTAAAAGTGTTGTGATTCAGGATAATTTTATGCTCCTAAAAGGCAAAAGTATTGCAAGGAACGGCAATAAACAAAATAAATTCTGTTTACATCACTCTCATACTCCCCTAATTGCTCCCTTGACACACTCCCACCTTCATCTGCCCTGACAATGCCATAAAACTTGGTGTTCTGTGGAAGCTGATCCCAAAGCAGCACTTTTCCCCATACCAATATTAGTAGAATATGTAAATATATTCATTTAAAGATGTTGACCTGGGCTGGCTGCCAGAGCCCACCCAGGTGCTCTCCTGATCTCCCTCCTCAACAGGGCAGGGGAGAAAATAAGATGAAAAATCTCATGGATGATGATTAAAAAAAAACAAAAACAAAAACAAGGAGGTCACTTACCAATTATAGTCACAGGCAAAACAGACTCAGCTTGGGGAAAATTAATTGAATCCATCACCAACTAAAATATATTTGGATAAAGAAAGCGAAATCAGATTAAGCCAACACCTTCCACCACATATACTTTGCTAAACTCTCCCAAGGGGAGATGGACAGTGGGGTTTCATGGTCAATCCATAAAAGCCCCTCTCTGCTGCTTCTGCCTCCTCACATGTCAGTAATTTTAGAATGAATTCCCAATGAATACACCAAGAAATTTTGTGGGAAACATTCCCTAACACAAGTCCAAGGGTAATTAACTGATGCTTCTAAGAATGATGTAACACTTATTAAAATACAATGCAGTCCTCAGGGCAACCTGTTCCCAAGTTCCTTGTTTTTCAGAACCAGACTGACTTGAATTTTATAGCAGAACTGAAAAAAAAAAACCAAAAAAAACCAAAAAAAAAAACAAGCAAAAATGGATTACTGACAGCAAAACCCAAACAAGTAGTGCAGATACATTCAACTTCTACAGGATGGCAATCAATAGGGCTTGTGGGAAGAAAATTATTCTGATGCTTTTCCTGAACAGGACAAGAACAGGCACTAAATTGGTGAATGTGATTAGGGTAAGAAAGTGAGACTTCTTATTAAGTTCCTGAAAACACTGCTGTGAGAGGGGCTGTGTTACTGCTTATTTCTCTGTTACATTAGTCTGTGTAAATAACCATCCTGGAATATTGGAGGAGATGGAAAAAAAGCTCTTTGCCTCTATTTCTTCTCAGTGCAAGAGCTTGGATGTTCCTTCAGTTGTGAAAGCTGAACTACTTTGTGCTCTTCATGCAGATATTTGGGTAAATAATATGTACTTAACTACCACCCCCACTTTTATCCCTGCCCAGCTTCAATAAGGCATTTCATAATTTTTGTATGCTGAGGGATAAAATAATGATCATGCTTAGCACTGAAAATTAGTTCCATTTTCACTCACAAGAGGGTCAAGGAGCCACAATGACACAGGATCATAATGATATGGAATGGTTTGAGAGGAAAGGGACCCTAGAACCCATCCAGTGCCACTCCTGTCATGGACAGGGACACCTTCCACTAGCTCAGGTTGCTCCAAGACCCATCCAACTCAGCCTTGGAATCTGTCAAAAATCAGCATTTTATTCCAGCACTGCCAAAAAAACCCCCACAAACAAGCTGGCAACAACAAACCAAACCAATAAAAAAAAAAATCACAACCCCCTCCAAAAAAACAACCAACAAACAAGACCTGCTTCTATTTTAATTAAAAAATGTTTAATAATGCTTCTGCAGAAGTTAACTTAAATCCATGTGTTCATACCAAACCTACGTGATGGTTTAGAGAAAACAGAGAGAACAGAAAAAAAAACATTTTGCCCACACATGGTGCAGAAAAATTTGAAGAATTTTTATTTCACATTAAAATCTTAGTTGTGATGGAGCAGGGTGTGAAGGTGGGAACCTTCTTGAAGACTCTAGATTCCCTACAGGAAGGTTAACCCTATCCAGTGATCCCCAAAAATGGGCTGTGTGGGTTTTCCTAGTGCCCACCCTGTCCATGGGCAGCTGTGCCATCAATCCCAGGACTGAAGCTGTGCCCTCAGACAAGGAATGGGCCAGGAAACAAAACCTGCCCCAGCAGGAGGTACCTCACCTCCTGGGATCTGAAACCTCTGGGGACACCAACATGGAATCATGGAACAGCTTGGCTTGGAAGGGACCTCAAAGACTCCTGGTTCCAGCTCCTGCCCCTCCAAGGACAAGGATGAAATATCCTTCCACCCCTGTTTTCTTCTTCCCTCCACATAAATTTTAGCTGAGGAGTATAATTTAAATCCCTAAAAATCAAATCTACTTAAATCTTAGCAGATCAAGGTCCTGAAATTTTTTTAGCATTATGCAATCATTTTGGATAGGATTTCACCTTGGACAAAGGAAATTGAGGAATTGAAAAGGTTCTCTCAGGTGCATTTGAAGATAAGTCTATGCATAAGTTTAATGTAGAAATTAATAAGCTGGAGTCAGGCAAAACTCTGCATGTTTTTTTTTAACTGCTAATTTTTATATGCTCTGAAGATTAAAATTACTATAGTTCAGACTAGTTTAATGACCACTCAATCAAGAGAGGTCACTGACTTTTAAGTCAACCTTGGGAATGAAGAACAGAATCTCAGAGTCTTGTTTTACATCTGCCTAGAAAATTAATGATGCATTAAAACTTAATGGCAGTGGAGTCCATCACCCCTCATAAATGGTCCATCTCCATGTGTCAGTGTGTACATTAAAACGATGTGTCTTGGAGTAAATGAGAGAGGGATCAAAAATTAACCCCATCCTCTGTGTAATTACTGTGAGGTGATGATTGGAATATGCACTCCAACTTGTGACAGTGATGGAGATGCTTCCCCACCACAGACCTCCAGCTGGGAATGAGCTCCATATGGAGGACCAAAGTCACCCCATGAAGCTCTGCATGAGTCAGACCCCATTAGGGTTTTATAAAACCTCATTATAAGGTCAAATTAAAGAGTAAGTGTTGCAAAGTGGCAAAAAAATATTTTCTCTTTGGTAATATTTATTCCACATGTCAAGTATTCATAGCACTCCCCTCCTGAAGTGAGCAGCAGCAAACACAAGGGTTGATTACTATTAAGTGCTTCCCTTTGAAATGCAAAATCTCTGCACAGACTGAGCACATGGTGTGTTACCTGAGGCAAGGGGGTCTCAGTGTAGTCAGTACAAAGCCTCCTGAGCCCTGGCTCTCCCTCATGGCCAGTGTTGGGAGAGCTCACTCTGTTTAGTTTTAAACATAAAAGAGAAAAAAACCGAAGTTTCCAACAAACAGAACTATTGGTAAATAAAGGTCCCTCTCAGGTTCTTAGGAAGCCAGAATAACTGAAGATTTTTAGGGCAGCCTGCTCAAGGTACTTGCAGGGCAGGATCAGAGAATCACAGAATGTCCTGAGCTGGAAGAGACCCACCAGGATCATCCAGTCCAACCTCTGGCCCTGCCCAGACACCCCAACAATCCCACCCTGTGCATCCCTGAGAGTGTTGTCCAAACCCTCCTGGAGCTCTGGCAGCCTTGGGGCTGTGCCCATTCCCTGGGGAGCCTGGGCAGTGCCAGCACCCTCTGGGGGAAGAACCTTTCCCTGAGCTCCAGCCTGACCCTGCCCGGGCACAGCTCCAGCCATTCCCTGGGTCACCAGACAGGAGAGATCAGTTCCTGCCCCTCCTTGAGGAAACTGTTGAATATAAAACTAGAATCCTTCCTGGAAAGCACCAGGAAGCTGCCTGGAAGGATTAAAGGGTTGTACACATCCTCAGAAGACTGCAGACACAAACACAGCAGTAAAATGAACTAGTTCAAAACTTAGCTCCACATCCTATATGAAACATCCTATGAAACACCCCAGCAGCAGACACTGTGACACTAGCATGGCAGATATTACTAAAAATTTCTTTCAGACCCTTTCAGAACACCTTTTTGCAGTGAAATACTTCAAAATAAGGCATTGGTTGATGTGTATTGTCTTTAAAAGGACTTCCAATAAAACCTCCTGACCTCTTCAAATGTATTTCAGACTAGTAGTCCCAATCTATGGCTCTAAAATCCTCTGCTGATAGGAGAAATGGGAAAGCAATAACTGACATCAGCTGAGATTCTGTTACTTCCTCAGTATTATTGCCCAGAGGCTGCTGGATATCAGGCACTCCTGCCTGGAACAATAAGAAAGTATCACTGGTGTAATTTAATTCATTAGAGAAGCTTTATGGTCGATCATCCAGCCCTTGCTTCTGCTTAAAAACATCCCTTACTGACTGCAGCAGTGAATCGACTGAAGAGAAGCACGGGGATTTTATTTCCAAGGAGCTCCCATCCCTCGGGGCATCACAGGAGAGGGAGGGAGCCCGAGCCTCGGGACGGTGATTCACTGCTCTCCACATCCCTCACCCCACTCGATAGAGCCCAGGCAGAAATTCCATTACAGCTAAATGGAAATCAATCACACTTTTCATAGGCTAACTGCAAGTCAATGGTTTTAAAGGATGAAAATCCAAAGTTAGCTACAAGTTTCTTATTACCGAAGAAATCATTCAAAGAGCAACCCAAGCCCTGAATATTTGGGGAGTTAATAGTTTGAAAAAAGCTCAACACATTCAATTAACAATTGAGGGTAGAGAAGACTCATTTATTAGGTAAGTCAGAAATCTATGAGATTAAATTCTAGAGACATCTTAAGTTATAACCATTTTTGTCCCACATTTGTACATTCCTCTGCAAATCATGGAGGAATCACAGAATTGTAAAGGTTGGAAAAGACCTTTAAAATCATCCATAAAGCCAGCACCAGCACCATGTTCACCACTAAACCATGTCCACAAGAGCCACATTCACGTGTTTCTGGACACTTCCAAGGATGGCAGCTCCAGCACTTCCCAGGACATCTTTTTCCAACGCCTTACAAACCAAAGGAGCTGTAGGAGGAGCCTTGCTACTGAAGTAAACTGAAAAGGAGTCATCCATCAGTCTGCAAGGGACCTATACAGACATTTTTAGGGATTGCAGCTGGACATCTGGCATCCCCTTCCTTCATCCCCTTGTGCCTGCTCAGCTTTAGTAACTGATCAAGCTCCTCTCCAATTTTAATTGTGTTGTGTTGGCTTTGAAGAACAATTACGTGCTAAGTGCTCCTGGCTTTTGCTTTAGCTTTGCAAATAAATGTGCTGTTGACCACTAAATGAAGTGCTAGAAGTAAAAACTATCAGAAATTATTGCTCTCTTTGCAAAAGGAAGTTTGCTTCTAATGCAAAGAATCTCTGGTACCCAAAATAAAAACCTCTAGAGCTTAATCGTAGAAAATCTGTTTCGGTTAATATTGAATTATTGACCTTCTCACAGAAGTACTGCTAGTTCAGGCAATTTCTGCACCAGCAAAGAAGTTTAGCATTAAAAATAAACCTGACTGAAAATAGATTGACTGTGGAATTTTGCATATTTGTGATTTCCTGGTCTGAGCATAATCTTTACTGCAAAAGCCCAGAGACAATCCCATAAATCATTGCCCAGCAGCCATTGCCCCTATGCCTACAATGCCCTAAGAGCTTAAAATTAATGTAAACATGGGCTGCTGCCCAAATGGGTGGGTTTTCCTCACACTTGTACTCTGCTCCATTAGATTTCCAATAGTTTCCTCCCACAGCTGGCAGGATGGATGGGAATCATGCATGGGAACAGGGATGAGGAGAGGAGAAATTTCCCATCGTGAATAACCCCTACACACTGTTCAAGATGAATAAATCATGAAATCAAAGCATAAATCCTATGTTAATATTACATATTCACATGTATATTATGAATAATTTACTGTGACCAACTCAGTTTTTCTGTATCCTTTCTCCAGGGAAAGTTACTGTGATGGGGAAAAGAATTCACCCGTTCCTAAATCCAGTTGTCTTTATCATGAATCTTTAAATTGTATTCAGAAAAGGCCAGATTTCAAATTTTAAATGTTTTATTTATCTTTTAAAGGCCAGGCTCTTTAACAATCAGGCCAAGTTACTTGTAGAACAGGCAATTTTTATTACTAATTATTTTCTTTCCTGTATCATTGCAGCTAATTTTTCTAGTAAGTTTTCCCTTTATGTTTTCCCTACAATGCTCCTTTACATCATTGTCAAATCCTCACACAAAACCAGATGGGATTTAAGTTTAAATGGATATGTTTGTTATGTAGCTTTCAAAATAATAACATTGCCTGCAAAATAAAATATTAAAAGACACATTATGCAGTTTTACTTGCAAATCCTGACTGGATCCTGGTTATATATTGTCTTCTCCTTAAAAACACTATTTCAATATTCCACATGAAATATCATCCTATTTTAGGGTATTTTTTATGCTTTAAAAAGTCTCTGCTTGCAAGTCTCAATGAATCTGCCAATTTTCCATAGATTTTTCTCAATTATTAAGCTCAAGGTTATCAGAAGTGTGGATATTGCTGCACCCTATCACTGGATGAGTGTCACATTCTCCATGTAATTGTATGTAATTTTCCCATAAATACGTGTCAGTTTTAGTTGCATGTTTAACTTTTGCAATTTTTAGGTTTTTTTTGTAAACAGGCTTATTATTCTGAGCCTTTAAATTGATCTGAGTTTAAGTAATTGCTGTGTTACATTCAACCTTTAACCTCCTCTCTGTATAAAACCACCAATAAAATTTTTATGAAAATAGAATTTTCAATGAATGACTATAGACTGTCCAATAATGTCATGCATAAGAAATATCTCAAAACTCCTTATGAATATTTTTTTCTTATTCTCAGCCAAAAGAGTTGGCTTATTCATTACTTCAGCCCTAGAATTTAAAAAAAAAAAAAAAAGTAAAAATTTTTACTCACTTAAAAAGTTGTCCCTGGCACTTTATCTCAAGCTTTTTTAGAGCATTATAATTTTTAATTATATAGATTATTCACACTGAGGAAGGAAGTGAAGAAAAAAGACAGAGTTGTGATAAACGGAGCAATAATAAGAACAAAAAACTGACACTGACTGAACAAATTAATATCAGAAATTAAAAGTTTCTAGCTTTGAAATGGTTTCTCAATAAGTTAATTTATTCATGGTATTGTATGTTGTGATTATGTGCATGGCAAACAATTTTTACAATAAACCAGTGATATTGAGACAAATATTAAATAACAATACAAAATAGCTACCAAAGTATGCAATTTTTAATAAATTATATTTGAGATATTAGCCTATAAAGTATATTGTATATTCTTGCTGGCTGTTATTTTGTAGTGAACTTTTCAATATATATCTGTCACTACATTGTGACAATTAAAAATTAGCTTTCTGATTACAGAAAGACAATGTGAAGGATGTTTTTAAAACACAGAGGCCACCAAGAGTATGAGCACAACATGTTGGGAGAAGCCTTCAAAGTCCAAGGACAAGAAAATACTGAATCCTCGAGAGCTTGAACAAAATCAGAATTTTCCTGTTCTTGCAGTCATGTAAATGTTACAGCTGGGTAGGAGCAGCTTTAGGCCACTGGATGTGTTTACAGGGAGTGTTTACAACCTCTTGGAGATGCCAAGATCAATAGCACAGGCAGGAAGAACACAGGAATAACTCTCTGATGATTAAATTGAAATACACCTTCATTCACTGCACTTGATCTGCTCTAGCTGGATTTTTACTCAGTTACTCTGCTGTGGGGGTTGACTCTAATTTGAGTGCAGCATCTGTGGTGGCATCAAAATATTGAATCCATTTAATCAAAAGGGCTTTGGGAGCCTTGCAGAAATTCAAAATTAATATCATCTCTGTATTCAGGGTTGGTTCTCTGTGCCTCCTTCACTGCTACAGGCTTGGTTCTTGCCAAACACACATTTCACATGGTGGTGGAGATTTAAACTTGGTGGGCAAATGATCACAGGAAGAGAAGTGTTGTAGCAGAAAGAACTACAGAAAATTCCTGTCACAGGTTTTACAGCTGGAAAGGACCATTAGGATCATATATCACATTATTTGTCTCCATGGATTCTAGCAGCAAATCTCCAACATCTCAAACAGACAATCACTCTCAATCACTGAGACTACCACAACCATAAGTCTGATTTTCAAATTTGAAGTTCTTGCTGTTTGTTCACCTTTAGAACTTTTCATCCAATTCCTCCAGTGAAGCTGAGTAATTCTACTTTCTGGGTATTCAGTTTCATATCCTTTCCCTCTCCAAGCCAGGAACTGATCAAATAATTCTTAATATTACCTTGGATACAGAAAATAAATCTATATGGTCTGTTCCTTTTTCAGCTTCTAATTTTTCATTTCCTTGGAAATTGAGAAAAAGAGTCTGAAAAAAATGATGGCCCTGTAGCAGGATGAATAATTAGGTTAATAATTAACAGACTAGTTAAGAGTTAGCTGAATAATACTTCACCAAATAAAATTTCCCAGATCATGAGTATATTGAGAACAATTAGCAGAGGGTTTGTAATATTATTTAAACAAGATAGACCAACCTAATTTCTAAGATGACTACTCTCATCATGTGCACCCAGGTATTGAACTCCATGGGTAAATAACACTAATGTTAGACTCTACTCTAAACATTGAGACTGTCTGGTATTTGTCTTTGTCATTCTACGCTCTGCTCAGTGGAGAGAAGATGCAAATTGATCTCATTCATTTTCCATTTGTTCAAAACTTACAGAATCCTGTTACTAAAGGGAAAAGAATACCAATCTTCTCCTTCTAAGCTTTCATTTCTGTCCTCAGACCCACGGAAACACACTTGATTTTAAATCCACTTAAAACATAAACACACTGTTCTCATGGCAATGAAAAACTCATTTGCAGAAATAAATCTAATTCCTATATGCTGCCTTATTATCTAGTGTTCTCCTCTGTAATTCTCTCATGCTGTCCATGGCTGAAGTGAATTGTCACACATGCTACAGAGATTTGAGTTATAATTGAATTATAATTTGTCAATTAAAAGCTTATATTAGAAGGAAAGGGAAAAAAGCAAGATTAATTCTTTTTTTTTGAAGCCATATACATTTTAAATGGTGTGCAATGACTGTAAACTGTTAGTGGGGACTGCTGATTTATAGATGGATTGACACAAAATTTTATCTGAACAGCATCCAAGAGTCAATGCTGAGTGGATACTGAGGGCTCAGATTAGAACCATTACATGACCTCAGAATTTCTCTCTCACTTCCACATCAACTGGCATTATCTGCCAAATAATAGAATTAATATATAAAGAACCAAGGTGGGTGTAACATTGAATTCAAAATTTTATTCTCTCTTTATTCTGCTCATAAAGAAGGAAAACTTTCATGATTATCTTAAACATCTGCTTCCCCAAAAGTGGATTCATTCAGAACACAGCTCCTGAGTGATGTGACTGGTTTCATATCAATGGGATTAGGAGACTTCTGCTTCTCCTAAATGGTAGATTCTGTTTTTCTGAACTGCAGACAATACCAAAGCCTGAAGACAACATGCTGTGAGTGAGTGGTCGTCAAAATTTCAACCCTTTTACAGTGGGGATATCTTGGCCCTGGTGCTTGGAGCTGCTACAGATCAGGGGAACAGGACAGCAAGGACTCTGATCAGTCATGCTTGTGTCTTTGTCTAAATTTTAAGTATTTGACCAAACCACTGAAACCTGGCCAAATGACAGCTGGCTTTCAGTTTTTAGTTTATGTATGTTCTCAGCCCTCTGAGTGAAATAAATTTCCTCTCCAGAAATTTAACAGAAGACAAAAACCAAAACAGAAAACAAAAACTGCAAGTCTGCCCCAATTCTAACAGATTGAAAAGTGATGTCAACAGAAATCCTACAGAATAAATTTCCAAAGTCCTCCAGAATTTGAGTTTTGAAATAGAAAGGCTGCTGTCTTTTTGTCCTTCAGAGTGCTATCAAAATGACAGCTCTAACCATAGTTTTCAGTTTAATTATTTCAGAATGACATTGCTTGTGTGCTGCTCTGATCACAAAGGTCTTGGGGTTAAGACAGGATTGTTCTAAACACAGGTTTAGAACTAAAAAGGAAAAATAAATTTGTGGCTCTCTTGGTTTCTTGACCTAAAGCAAGCTGTGCCTGGATCAAAACACGTTCCAGAAGGCAAAAAGAAATGGAAAAGCTCAGTTATTCCAGGAAAGTGTCCCTGACCATGACAGGAGGAAGGAACCAGATGATCTTTAAGGTCTCTTCCAACTGAAATCCTTCTGTGATTCCATAAAATACTGATGGAAAAATGCTCACCTCCTGCTGTGAAGACATGAAAGGACCAGACTTAGTGTGGTTGTAGGGCCACTTAAGGGATTTAGGAGCCATTTTCTTCCTGTGAGATGGATCTTGTGATTTGGGAAGCAATCAAGGTCCCAGGTGTGTGAGGAGGAGCTGCCAGAGTCCATGCTCAGGGATGTGCAGCTATAACTGTGCCGAGCTCTTTCTACTTCAACCTTTAGCCTCGAGGAAAGAAAAAGTCAAGAGGAATCAGAGGTGCCTGCCCAATATCTGCAAAGATAAGTGAGGCCTTTGTGCCTCTTTCAAGAGCCCAAGTCCATAGTCCCTCTTGCTCTTCAAGGAAGGCATTTCACAGATCTGACGGCACGGCCGCAAAGCTCAGAGCCGAACTGAGGCTTTCTTTCCACCCTGGAACGATTAACCTTTTCCTTCAGATCTCCTAAGGCGAGATGAAAGACCCCTAAAGATCAGAACTCCAGTAAGACCCACTCTATTAAGGGCTTTCAACATTAAGACCAAGACCTTGAACCCCATCAAAACACCAACAAGCAGTTTGTGCACACTAGAACAGCGGGAAGGATCAAAAAGCCGCCGCCCAAACGCCACAGGAATTGCCCTGCTCTGTCCTGCATGAGCTGGAGGTAATTGCAGAGGATTTTAGCAGCACAGAGGATGTTTGAAGTAGTTTGAGGGTGATCTGACAATGACATGTAATAATGTTATGTCAAAGGAGCAGGAATGCTGCAGGCCAGCGACACTGTAAGGCTGGAAAAGAGACTGGGCTTCCTCTTGTTCCTTCTGTAGCCCAACAGCACCATGTGCCTTCTGCTGGCAAATGTGGGAGAGCTGCCTGGCTCCTCTGGCCATGGTGTCTCTAAATTCCTACATTCCTGTGGCTGTGGTTGGTTATAACCAGAGTTTAGGCCCTTGAATCACTGAGAATAATTTATAGAGGAAGGAAACCACTGTTATCCTAAATAATCATTTATGGGATGACAGTTTGAAGATGATGAGGGACAGGACCTGAGGGAATGGCTGGAGTTGTGTCAGAGAAAGTATAGGTTGGCTGTTCTGAGAAGGTTCTTCCCCCAGAGGGTGCTGGGCACTGCCCAGGCTCCCCAGGAAATGGGCACGGCCCCAAGGCTGCCTGAGCTCCAGGAGGGTTTGGACAACGCTCTCAGGGATGCACAGGGTGGGATTGTTGGGGTGTCTGTGCAGGGCCAGAGCTTGGACTGGATGATCCTGGTGGGTCTCTTCCAACTCAGGACATTCCATGATTCTGTGTGTAAGCAAGTCAGTACATATTAAAAGATCCAATCACGGGGAAACAATCCTGCAGTGATAACGAAATTATTAAGAACAAGAAGGATACTATGAAATCATGAGTTACATATCTAATATAACCTGTTAGTTATGACTACCCTGTACTCAAGGTGGTATAAACACTGGGTGAGTCCAACTGATTAAAAGCACCTCTAAAATATGATGATATTTGCTACACCAATCCCAGCATGGTCCAAGTAAACCAGCAATGGAAATACCCAGGTAAGTGTGATATTTTAAGCTGTGAGTTTTCCTCCTGGGGGGTGCTGTGCTGTGACCACACCTGAGCAAGAAAAGTCTCCTTGGAAAGCTGTAGAATTGAGTTTCCATTGTTTAACAAGTTGTCCCAGGGGAAATGCATGCTGGAGCTGAGGTGTTTCTGTGTGACAAATACGATTCAGCTGAACATTCTTCACAGCTTTGTCAACACTTCTCCTGAGTGTTTGAAGAAGTTATTTAAGAACTCCAGGAGTTGGAAAAAAAAAAATGTTTGTTGGAAACATAATGGATGTGTGGAGAAGAAAATCAAAAGTAGTGTAGATGACAGATTTTTTTTTTTATAGCTATGGAATGAATAATGTTTTAATCCTTTGCGCAGGAGAATGGGTGAGGGAACAAAATAAATCTCTTAAAGGTCACAGGTGGTGCTTTGTCTTCATAATAAAAAAGTTGAGCTTCACAGTTTATAAAGAGACTTATTTTTCTCTTTTTTTCTGCTGCCTATAATAAGTCCTACAGGCTTATTACTTTCCTCATAGTATTATTTAAACAGGCCAGAAAACTATTTTCTTAGTCAGCTTTAAACATATTGAACTGTTTTCCAACTGTTTTGTGGCTCCTGGCTTTGGAATAATGAAGTTTTCAACAGCAGTAATATCAATACCTTTGCAATAGTTTCTTTTGTTTGTCTGGAATGAAAGAAATCAACAAAACCAGAGAAAAACAAACAAAAGTTTGTCTGTTTGTTAAAATATGAGTATTAAAGTCATCAGCTACAGGTGTTCTAATTAATGAAATAAAGAAAAATTGATGAAGAAATGGCAGTGTCCAGCACACCAATTGTTTGAAAATGCTTTATAACATTGTAGTGGTTCCTGACTAAAGAGAAAACAAAAGCCTAGAGAGAAAATACAGAGTTTTGGCCCCAAAACTGAAAAATGTGTACAGTAAGTCAAGGTTTCTAAGTGAGGCCATAAATTTCCTTGATTTTTCTGGTGGAGAAAAACACTGACAAAGTACTCAGAAAGCAAATATGACTATTTTGGGGGGGAATTTAGTGTAAGGAAATAAACAGATTAATCAAATATGAGAAAATTTGCTTTTACCCTAACTTACTGGTAACATTCTGAAACTTTAAATATTTGAATTTATAAAACTCATACTTCTAAATTGGGGTGAATTACATATCAAGAAGTGATTTCAACTTGCTGTAAAATTATTTGCAGGCAGGGATATTTTTTGGGTCTTCTTCAATGCTCTGTGCACTTTGACAGCATTAAAAGCTGAATTTTGGGCCTCTGATTCAGGTTGTGAAGAGCTACCTTTGAGTTAATAAATGGTATTTGCCACAAAGCCTCTCTCCATTAAATAGTATTATTTAATATGTTCTGGTGATTAGGCTACAACAACTCATTTTTGATGCTTTTGAGGATTCAAGAATGAGTGCCTTGGTTGAGACAGCTGGGAAAGTTGTATTTAGTAAAAACTCTATTAAATCCCTGAATTCAAAAGAGTATTATATGTATATATATATATATCTCAAAGGGGAAAGCTGTAAATATTTAATTATACTCTGTAGAGCATTGTTTGCTTACAGCAAAGTTCTTCCTCTCCAACACTCTTGACAATAATAAATCATTAAAAATTACCAGCTTTTCTCTTTTAACTTGGGGCAAGGAACATGGGAACTTGGGATATTCAGCAAACAATGAAGTGGGCATTCATGGGATCTAAATCTGAGAGAGAAGTTTATTTATAGAGGTGTCTAAAGCCTTGTTTTAAACCCTAAGGCACTCCAGAGCTGGAAGAACTTTCTAGGCCTGAAGAACACAGCCAACTTTATTTCAGCCCCATAAAAGCAGAGCTTTTCCTTTCTTTTTCCTTTTTTCCTCTTGTCTTTTATAACCTAAGTGCTTTACTGTGTTACAAACCCAGGTTCATTTGTAGTAAAACACCCACTTGACATTTGTAGGACTCCTGCCACTGATTTCCTGGGAACAAGGTTGATTTCCAAGCACTTTTATCATGAGAACATAGGCTGTAAAGCCCCAATAATTTTAGAAAGCTCCTTAAGTAACTAGTTTAAATTGCTACTAAATTCTTTAGATAAGAGTTTGTTTTACAGGGAAATTTGGAATGCACTACTGAATTCAAGGGCATTGACCTCAGCTAGATTTTCCAAATAAAAGATATATATATATATACACATTCTGTTCCATGAATTTTGAGAATTCACAATCTATTTTGCTTCTGCATCTGTATTTTTAAGCATTTTCAAATTTGCTTTTTAAAAAGAAGGACTTTGCCTACACTGGATTTAATTGAAGATTTTTTTCTTCAGTAATAAGTTTTGTTCCTTAGATGTGCATCACTGCCTAGAATACTTTGCCTGGAAGGAACTGTACTCCTGACTGAAGCTTATGGAGGTGTCAAGGGTCAAAGAAAGAGTAAACAGGTGAAAAAATGAGCAGTGAACTCCATTATCCCATTCTTAATTAATAATATTTTTTTCCATCAAAATGGTTGTAGATCCCTACTGCCTTCCATTATTGTCTCAAAAAGCTTTTTCAACTGGTTCCCATTGACTAAAACTTCAATTTCACAATTGAACTCCGTGAAAGATGAAGATCCTGAGTAGGTTTTTTTTCAGAAGTGATGAATACAAAACATTGGGAACACAGGGCAATTCTATATTATTGTTGATGTAGTCTTTTAATATTAATCCAGATCTGCTCAGACATTAGAAACAGATAATTGTGAGTGAAATGTTGCCTTATTAAAGATGCATTTGGAAGTACAATTGAAGGTACTGATTTAGGAGATATTGACCTGTCCCTCTTGAACCATAAAATGGTATAGGTTGGAAAAGAGCTTCAGGATCATCAGGTCCCAGCTTTGAATACCATAGTGCCCACTAAACCAACCAAACCAGAAAACAGAAGAGCCAAAATGAGACTTTACACACTGGACAATTTCCCAAATAGTTTTAGTGTTCTGCTGCTGTCCTGGCAGTCATTGAACAAGTTCAACCTCAAAAAGAAAATTGCAGTAAAATCAAAAACCGTAATAAGAGCCCCCCTTCCTAAATCAAAAGAACATCAATAAACAGACAAAGTATCTCTGCTGCTTTTAAGAGCACAGAAAAGGAAGTCTCAGCATTGGAAAGGAAGAATATGTATGAAGTTCCCTGTCTGGAAAACAAAACCTCCCAGCTAAAACACTGCTAACAGAGCTTGTGAAAACTCTGCCTTCAAAATCCTGGGAGTGCTGAGCCCTTCCCCACAATCTCCCTGTCAGGGGAGCACTGGCACCCCAGTCAACCAACCAAACCAGCAAACAGCTTCTGGGAACACTCCTTTCACTCTTCTAAAACAAACTCATTGAAAACAAACACAATCCAAAGTACTTATGCATCTCCAAAACCGCCTCCTGCTGGGAAAAGCAAAGGGAAAGCAAAGGGAGCACCAAGACATTCTGCAGACAAATCCTGACTCACACATTTCCAGAGCACTACAGAGAAAGCCAAGTTCCACTTTTGAAATGTTAAGAGGGTTTGTTTTTCAATCAGCAGAGTAAGAAGAGGTTGAAACACTGAGCCAGCAATGGAAGTGTTGTCACCACCTCTGGCTTCAAGGGGGTCTCCAAAGCAGAAGATTTAAAGACTTCATGGCCATCATGCTTTAAAATCCATCATCACTAAATGCCTTCATTTTTTGGGGTTGCTTTGCAATCTAAACCTGAGCAAGTGATGGAGCAGCATCACTTCTGTCAGGGAACTGAGCTGTTCCCAAGTGACTCAGAGCAGTGGAGCAGAGCTGATGCAGGCACCTGTTTCCTGCAAAAAGCAGCAGCAGCCTAAGAAAAGGCAGTGAATATTTGCTTGCCTTGCACCAAGGCATGAGCACACTGAAACAGTGCAGCTGGCAGTGAGACAAAATGCCTTTAGCAACACTTTTTGTGAGGGGAAGACACTCTGAGCATAACTCTATAGATTTACATAAATATCTGCAACCACAAAGGGGTCAGCAGAGACCTGTGGTACAATTGCACAGAGAGAGCAGGGGAAAACACTTGGAAAAAGTAGAATCAGCAAATAAAAATGGGGAACTGAGAAGCAGGAGAGCTGTGTGCTGGGACCAGGTAATTCTGCAGAGAAAGCAAGACAGGAGCCTGGTAACACCAGAAAAAATCCTGGTCTCAAAAATAATTTAAACTCTGTCAAGAGCAGATGAGATTATCCCCTTTTCTTTTGGGAGAAGGGTATAAAACACCAGCAATGGGAAAGAAAATCTGGGGAGGAAGCAGGACTTTGATTCCAGCTCCTGCTCTCCAGCTGACTCTTTCACAGGCATTCTGGCAATACCTTCTGCTGGGAAAGAACCCTCCAAACTGATGTCAAAATCTGCTGCTTTCTTGTCATCTGTCCTGTCCATGGGTCTCTGTTTCACGTGTTTTATTGGTTGGTATTGCTCAAGGCCAGGCTGGATGGAGCTTGGAGCAGCCTGAGATAGTGGGAGGTGTCTCTGCCCATGGAAAAGGGTGGGACTGAATGGGCTTTGAGGTCCTTCCAGCCCAAACCAGTGTGAGATTGAGACTCTGTAACTGCTCAAAACATACCTGAAATAGCTGCAAAAGGCTCTTCAGTCTATACCATATGGAATTGATCCTTCTGCCAGCATTGTTGCTCACACCACAGTCACAGAGGAGCTCGTGCCACACTCCCCACCACGAGTGAGGCGTCCTCACAGCATCCTCCTGCTCCATCTGCCAGGGGAGGGGTAACTGCAAAGGCATTTGCTTTTGGCTTCTTCTTCAGACAGGGTGTGCAGCACACATTGCTCTTTTGAAAAACTCAGCAAGCAGAGAATAAGATGCTCCTCCAGTTTCTAAAACCCCAGAAAGACATCTCTCTCTCAGGCAAGTAGAGTGATACCTCTGTTCAAAGAAAGCACTTATCATATAAAGATAAATTTTCATTCAATTTCTCCCAAGTGCCCAAGCCAGAAAAGACAGAAAGTGAACTGGCCTCAGGCAGCCAAGAGTCCCTTGGTTTACCTTTGCAGTCACCAAAGGGAAATCACTCCTGTATTTTAGGAATGTAAAAATATTACATTTGGGTTAAATAAATAGTCATGACAGCATAAGACAAACCATGTTTGTTTGGTGCATGTAATCAGGACAGTGAGAAATGAGCTATTTACACTGATAATCTCAGGCTGTTATCAGTAAGATTAATTTGTCTGCAGAGACATTCCCAGATGACCCCAAGATCCTGTACTAAATTTATGCTACACTTTGGAGATTTATGAATGGAGAGATTTAAGAAGAACATTGCAAACACTTTTAGATTCATTGGAACAAAAGAAGAGAACAAAACCTAAACTTAAGGATCTTATAGTAAATTTGTTCCCTACAGTCCACTGTTAACCCTGGGAATCTGGCTCACATGAAGAAGCACTCCCTGGATCTTACTGCAATTTTCCATTCAGCAGCCTCCCCCTGAAATGCTGTTATTAGCATTCCCAGAAAAGCCTCCAGAGCAGAACCAGGCTCAAGAATGCATTTATCAGCAATGCAATAATAGGAAATTTATTGCCCTGAGGAGGCAGCCCTTGTAGATTATATATATATATATATACACATATTTTGGACACTGACTTCTGACTTATTTGGTAATCACTTTTTTTGTTGGCCCTATGAGGCACAGAGAATGACTGCAACTGTTTACTGACTGTTTGCCTCCACTTTTCTTGTGTCATTTCAAGACTTGGAGCATTTGCTCTGGGTTAATTGGCTAATGCCTTAAATTCCTTCCCAAAGGAAGAACTCAGGGCAGCTATTAGAGAAATTATGTTGTAGGTTTTCTTTTCTACAGGATTCTCACAACATTTGCCTTCCCCTTTCCTTCTCTTGCTGAGCTGCTGTTTCAGCACCTCAGAACACCCAGCTTTAGAGGATGAGGTCAGCATGTGTCCAGATCACTGCTCCAGATGGAGAATTAAACTATTCAGTGAATCCTGCAAAGCTGCACAATATTTCATTCCAGTCTCCCTGGAATGAAAGACAATAATGTTGAGATTTGAGTATTATTAATGCAATGTTCTCACAGGAGCTACTGGTTTTCTCAGGGTATTATGGAACACAGCTGTGGCTATAGAAAGCTTTGTGTTGATCAACAAAATCTGACGATGCTTTTTACAACAGTGTTTTCTAACTCCCCAAAGGAGGTGCTTCTCAGACACCCTCACTAGTCCCTCTCTAGTTTGTCTGCTATTTCTCAATGACATTATAAGAACAGAAACAAACAAACAAACAAACAAACAAACAAACAAAAATAATCCAGAATGCTCATCACCAGCTTTGTGATGTCCACAGAATCCCAGAATGGTTTGGGTTGGGAGGGACCTCAAAGCCCATCCAGTTCCACCCCTGCCATGGCACATCTTCCCCTATCCCAGGTGGCTCCAAGCCCCATCCACCCTGGCCTTGGACACTTGCAGGGATCCAGGGGCAGCCACAGCTTCTCTGGCAGCCTGTGCCAGGGCCTCCCCACCCTCACAGGGAACAATTCCTTCCCAATTTCCCATCCAACCCTTCCCTCTGGCAGTGGGAAGCCATTCCCTGTGTTCTGTCACGACATGTACAGGTGTTATTTTGATAAACAGGTTCTTTGCTTGCTCTTGGTGTTGATTTTTTTTTTTCTTGGTAGTCATTTCCCCTCCAAAACTTTGGTCATTGTATTGACATAGGCCAAAATAACCAAAAATAAAACTTCCCCCCACTAGAGCTCATGAGATCTGCACTGGAAATCCTACTACTGGTAAATGCAGGTGGGAAAATACAGCAGAGAGTTTCTCAAGAAGGCCCAGTCCCTAGAAATATTGTGTATCATCAGGATGGCCTTTTATCTAACACACATGATAAGAGATGTACTTCAGCCAACATGGGAAGAGGAAGCAGATAATCAGAATTTTAGGGTGTTTGCCAACAAAACCCCTCCCTTTACCATTAATGAGCTCTTTTACAGCTTACCCCAAGTCTCCACCTGACAATGTGTACTAAGGGAACAATATTTAGAACCCTTCTAACAGAATGAAAATACATTGTGAGAACATTTTCACTATAAATACATCCTCCTGTATGATGAGGTGATTTCTGCTTTGTGGGACCTTTAATTTATCTGCTCTAGGTGACAATTATCAAGCATAAATCACAGACATTATTCTTTTAATCTAATCAGCTTTGGTCTAGTTTATTTCCAGATGTATCCTATTGACTAAAAGGGAAAACTCTAATAATTCACAGTTTCTCTGGGATCAGTTTGTCATAATTTGATTAATTCCCTCCTCATCTTCTTCTTGCTTTCTAATGTTATAAATCAGCCTAATCAAATTATTGTCACTTTCTCCATACAGGCAGAAAAGAAGACAAATTGTCTTTGCTGTCAGCAGTTGGCAGAAGTCTGAAATACAAAGTTTGTTAAAACTTATGAACAAGCAAAAAGTACAGACTCAAAAAAACTGTAGATTCCTTCCAGAGCTCCATAGACAGGGTATATATTAATCATTCATACAATTTCATCTCCTTCTTATCCTCTGTCTTACTTAAATGCAGGAGTTTTGAATCAAATTTATCATTGTAAATAACCAGAGCGGGGGGAAAAGAAGAGGAGATTTCTGCAAAAGCAGTGATTCATGAGGGAAACTTTGATTTTGCTTGATATGCCTTGTCTGAATCTCTTTTAAATTGCTCAGTCTGGAGGCTGTATTTCATTTTTGTTTGTTATCCAGTGCTTGTCTGGAGCAGCCCGTGGTGCTGCAGTGGAGGAAACACGGAATGCCAGCATTCTTCCCCAAATCAAAGCCATATTTCCTTGGGAAATGATTCTCCTTGGAAGTGCCTTTGGCTCCCATAATATTCCATGTGCAGTTTTTTGCTAAGAATCACATCTTCCCTCATTTTATAACCCCAGGCTACTCTAGTGATTGATCTGGTTAATTTAAGTTTGGAGAACATGCTTAGGTCGAACTTTCGATTTTACTGACTTTTCTAAAAACTTTTCTAAAGAGCAAGTACAACTAATTAAGAATCTTCTTGCTGCCAATATTACATAATGAAACTAAATCACAGAATTATATAGTAACTGGGACTAATCTGATACTGAGAATGTCATGATTTATTTCCCCAAAATGAGATGAGTATTGAGGAGTAAGGGACAGAAACCTCACCTGGAGTAGTTTTCTAACTAAAGACTCATTTTGAAAATGACAAAATAAGATTGGAACAGGTTGTACAAATGAGAAGGAAAATAATTTAGTTTTATGTAAGTGTCATTATGTTTGGCTTAAAGCTCACAAAAAGCAAAAATGAGAGGAATTTTAATTAAGTCTGTAATATCACTAAATGAAAAAAACCAGACTGAAGCAATGTTCCTGATGAAAGCTCAGGATTGATGTGAGTAGGAAACCTTTTCGTAGAATGAGAAGAAAGTCTGTGTACGTGGGAATAAAATACTACAAAATTACACAAAATATGTTGATTCACTTACAGGAACATTTTTTCTTGTGTCCCTCCTCCTGCTGTAGTTCTTGAACTGATATTTTACAGCTCTGGGCAGGCATTAAAAACTGCCACACTTGCCAAGCCATTTGAGGGTCAAACTTTTATTCTCCCATTAAAGCTGTGGAAGATGAGCCTGGACCAGACTGTCCAGCACAACTGCTCTAGAAAGGGAAAAATCCAGGTGAAGGGGGTTGATCCAACACAACTGCAGCATCAGGGACTCTGCTGCTCTGCTTAGTGACAAAGAGACCAGAAAAGTGGATTTAAGCTCTTCTGGTGTTTGTGATATCAGGTAAATTCATGTCAGTGCAGCACTGGAAAGCAAAAGGCTTTCCAAATGATCAACATCCATATTTTATTAACAGCTCCTTGGCCCCTTGTCCTCACCAGACACATCCTCTGCTGTGACTGGTGCAGAATTCCCAATCATTGAAGGAATCCACAGGCATTAGAAATCTCCCTCTTTTCTTCTTCTTGGGGAAAGAACAAAATTTTGAGTGAACTTCCCTTGTCAGTCTTTCTGCCAATTAACTCCGGAGCTGCATCTACCTGGATTTCTTCACATCCTAAATTCCAGAAAAAAATAATTGTGTGAGGGATTCCAAAGGCTTGTTCATGTTGAGTAACATCACATGAATTTTTGAATGGAGATATTCACAAATGTAAATGTCTCATGCAAATGTTGTGCAAAAAATCCCCAATAACAACAGAAAACACTGGAAAGTGAGCTGGGAAGATCAGATGAAATTTAACACTGGGAGCTGAATTCTGTTTTCTATGGCAAATATTTCCTCTATCACATTCTCCTGAAATATATATTTTCACATGCTTCTTTTGAAACAAAAAAGAAAAAAAATAAATAAATGAAAAATTAACAATGTTTTACAAGCTTTCTTGAGCCCTGACACTTCAAAAGTCAAAGCCATCTAGACTAAGCCAGAGAAAAGGTGACCTAGACATGAAATAAAGGTCTTCTCATGAAATGAGACTCAGGGTGCCTAATTAATCCTCCATGAAATCAAGGGAAGAATGACAAAAAAGCAACANAACTTCCCTTGTCAGTCTTTCTGCCAATTAACTCCGGAGCTGCATCTACCTGGATTTCTTCACATCCTAAATTCCAGAAAAAAATAATTGTGTGAGGGATTCCAAAGGCTTGTTCATGTTGAGTAACATCACATGAATTTTTGAATGGAGATATTCACAAATGTAAATGTCTCATGCAAATGTTGTGCAAAAAATCCCCAATAACAACAGAAAACACTGGAAAGTGAGCTGGGAAGATCAGATGAAATTTAACACTGGGAGCTGAATTCTGTTTTCTATGGCAAATATTTCCTCCATCACATTCTCCTGAAACATATATTTTCACATGCTTCTTTTGAAACAAAAAAGAAAAAAAATAAATAAATGAAAAATTAACAATGTTTTACAAGCTTTCTTGAGCCCTGACACTTCAAAAGTCAAAGCCATCTAGACTAAGCCAGAGAAAAGGTGACCTAGACATGAAATAAAGGTCTTCTCATGAAATGAGACTCAGGGTGCCTAATTAATCCTCCATGAAATCAAGGGAAGAATGACAAAAAAGCAACAATTATTACCAAAATAATGAAACTTCTATGGATAAAATGAAAAAGTCCCTCATGCAAGCCCACAGAAAACAAGGGAGTATCAGGACTTACACTTCTTGGATGAGAGAGGTGATTTTTCCAGCACATCAATGAAAACCAGTGGGAAACAACTGTCTCATTTGCAGGCCTTTCAAATGTCAAAGGGCCTCATGACTTCAATAAGTGATTTTCTCTTCTAATGTCTTCCTGCTCCACGAGTGGGAGGTGCTGGCCCTGAACTTCTGTCACAGAGGAAATTAGAGATGGCTGTGGTGGGAGGACTTAAAAGAACGACTGATCAGGCTGATTTCAAGTTCCAACCCCAAACTTCACTGGATTCATTCACTCAGAAGACACTTCCTGCTAACTGTTAAATGTTAATTAAGATCAGGACTACAAGTGCAACACTAGTAGCTTTCAACCCCCATTAATTCTAACCCAGCTCTGAGGCAGTGGGATTCTGGAGGAAATGCTGAATTGTTGGTGACATAAAAGGGAAATAAAACCCAAGAGAAGCAAGTGATGAAAAAGAAAACAATTTCTCACCTGCAAACAGTCCCTGAGCAATGGCAACACCCAGCACCCTCCACCCACCCAGTCTTATTGCTGAGCATGATGTGAGATGGTCTGGGTTGGTTGGGATCAGCTGTCCTGGCTGTGCCCCCTCCCAGCTCCTTGTGCACCCCCTGCACTTCTCTGAGGAGGAGTAAATGCTGTGTGAGCACAGATCAGCAACAGCTGAAACATCACTGTGTTATCAGTGTGTTATCAGTGTGTTATCAGTGTGCTATCAGTGTGGTATCAGCACTGTTTTCAGCATTATTCACACCATTTTAGAACACAGCCCATGCAAGCTGCCATGGAGAAGGTGAATCCCAGCTAAAAGAAGTACCTGGTCATAGTCCTTGGGGTCATTTGGTCAGGAGGTCAAGAAGGCCATGCTGGAATTCCCTCTGGTATCAGGAGTGGGAACCAAGTGTCCTCAGCTTCCTCCTTCTCCTGCTTTCCTCCTCTGTGTTCTCACTGAACAGTCTCCCTGTTCCCATGTCACTTCCTCCCCTCCTGGAAAGCAGGATCCTACCTCCTCTAAATAATCCTGATTTTTTTCTCTCTTGCTATTTACCTTTTCAGGCATTCAGGAGGATTCAGTCTATTTGTAATCACTTGTGCTCATATTTTCCTCACTAAAATGAATATACCACAGCCCATTCCAAGCTGTTTGTGAAGATCCCTGGCCCTGGGGTGGGGCACAGTCACAGAAGGAGATGTCTGGCAATGTCCCCAGTACAATTCCTTTAGTTTATGTTAAATTTACAGAGTGTGGATAAAACTTTAAATCCTTTCTTATTTCTCCCTTAGGTACAGTGAGCATTTTTTTGAAATACTCCCAAAACTTGCATCAGGGGTAAGACAAAAATAAAAGGCAGCCCTACTAAGTTATTGGATGTATTATGTAGTCACAGACATGAAATCAGTTCTTCAGCTTTCTTCCCTCTCTACACTGTGTTATTTACCTGTTATAATTAAGTCTATAACCTGTTTTTAACTTGTCCTGAAAGGCCTAGAGATTAAGCAGCACCTACCGGAACCTACAGCTCTCTGTGACCCAGAACACCAGTAAAAAACAACCAAATTAGGTGTATTAAAAATTGTGAAGGAATTTCCTCTTGCCTAAGAATTCAGAGGGTGATGACAATAATGTTTATTTCTCTAACATGAATAAACCTTAATTTTGTCTATTAGAGCTGAAGATAAACAAACAAAACTATGAAACTGAAATTAAACTTTCTCCCTGTACTGTTATAAGGGAGATAACTGGGATATGAGGCAGAGAAGGATTTGTAATATACTCAAATATCAAACCCTAAAAAATAAAAGAAGAAACCTCTACCAGTTATTATTTTCCAGATTTTTCTCTCATTGCCCTTTTTGTCTCATTTAAGCTCATTTAATACACTCTACATTGAAACAAATAATCTCTGCTCCCCATCTGCTCTGTTCTTCTGATTTGTTCCCTTTTTCACCCCCAGGAATTTAATTCCCACCAGGAGATCACAAAGCACAACCTCCTGAACAAATTTTCATCAAATGGGAAACTAAGCAAAGAAATTCATGAGGGCCACAGTACTTTGAATCCATGGATAAGTAAGAGGTATTTTTAAAGCCATAAAATGTGTAGCTTCTTAAAATAACAACTTTCTGAGAGAACAAATGAAATTGTGTGATTTTCACATACCCACTTGTTTAGGATATTGAGCTGATGTAAACAGGTTTGAAAAGGGAACATTTAAATTAGGTGCAGTCTGACAGGGAACAAATATAAAATATGGGAGTTTGAAGTAGATGGAAATACAGAAATTGTTGCAGACAGGAGAGTGGCTGCAGGGATGCTCTGTGTATAATATAAAATCAGGGACTGATTTGGGTTGGAATGGACATAAAATATTATGTTGTTCCATCCCCTGCTGTAGGCTGGGACACTTTCCACTGTCCCAGGGTGCTTCAAGCCCCATCCAACCTGGCCTTGGACACTTCCAGGGATCCAGGGGCAGCCACAGCTTCTCTGGGCACCCTGTGCCAGGGCCTGCCCACCCTCACAGCAAAGAATTACAGCACTGCAAACATGTTTTATCCACTTTTCTTAAAGCCTCTGTAAGAACTGCTGCAAGCTTTTGCTCCAGCAGGTTATATTTTCACTTCAACCAACAGAGAACTGGGAAATGAAATAAAGCATCAATGTAGTTCATTCCTGAAATAGTCACAAAATTGTCATATTTCTAACTTGACAGAAACTGCACTTTCTAGTCTAAAGACTATTTCAATCTTTCAAGAAGTTTCTTCAATTTAGGAGAAACATTTGTGGCAAAGGAGTTCTCGGGAACTGCACATTTGAAGTAGTGATGAGTAATCTTCGACATTTGGACTCAGAGTTCTAAAAACTCCCTTTTCCTGAAGGGAGCCAGGCGTGGGGAAAGGGCTGCTCAATGAAAATGTCAGAGGCTGTGTTCTCCTGGAGGCCTGTCTGAATGCTGACAAAGTCCTTTTCCAATTTCCTTTAAAATGGATTTGGGAAACGTTTATTAGTTCTTCCTGAAGTGCCTGTAATTACTTTGTCTGTGCTGCTCAGCCCAGGCCTGCAGGCTGCTTTGCACAGACATCTCCTGTCCTCCTGTGCTGTGTGCTCTGACAGCAGATATTAACTCTCCAATACAGAAAAAGTTCAGATGCAATTTGTGATCCTAATCCATGCAAAGTTGCTACAGCTGATATTGAGGATTCCTTCAGGTCGGATTTTACAAGAGTAGCAATGGATGTTCAGTGTTAGCACAGCTTTACTTACTTATAATTTTATTTATGTCACAGAATCATTTAGGTTTGAGATCATTGAGTCCAAGCTGTGCCTGACCCCCACCTTGTCCCCAGCCCAGAGCTCTGAGTGCCACCTCCAGGTCTGCCTTGGACACCTCCAGAGATGGGGACTCCAAACCTCCCTGGGCACCCCCCTACAACATTTAACAATCCTTTCCATGGAAAAATCCCTCCTGATGTCCAAGCTGACCCTCCCCTGACACAGCCTGGGGCTGTTTCCTCTCATCCCATCACTTGTTTGATGGAGCAGAGCCTGACCAAGCTCCACATCCTTCAGGGCCAGGTTCTGGGAACCCTACAAACCCTGGGGAAGAGCCCTTCAAGCAAACCTCCCTTTTCAGCAGTCTGTGTTTCATGGAGTGTGGACACACTGGCTTTTGAAACAACTCTCCATCATCCCCACTTAGCCATCCAGTCCATTTTCTATAAGTCTGGGAACACACTAAATTCAGTTTCTTTTTAGAAAAATTCCTCACCAGAAGATGCTCTCCAGAGGGGTATCTCAGGCAACACCTGGAATTCAATCCACAGGATCAGATCAGAGCCAGACTAACCCCAAATCATCCAAATTCTGAGTGTCTTTCACTGCTCTGCTGTTCAGACCTGTCCCTGGTGCAGTGTTTGGTAAGACAGACACAGCTGTACATCCAAACTGGGGATTTGAGTGGCCTGAAATAAAACTGCCCCTGAAGGCTCATGGGGGAGAAATCCCATCTGTCATTGAGAAATTTTATCAGCAATTTTCCAGTCTCCATGTTGAAGTAACAGCCACAAGTCAAAGTTCAGGAATAATCTGCAATGGGATTGATTTCCATGATGATTTTGGGGTCTTCAATTTCTTTCCATGCCTTCAGGAACTATTCAGAAAATCTTCTTTTTAGGAAAACCCCTCATTAGTTGTTATTAATCAGCTTCATTCCAAATATTCATATATTTAGAAGTTTTCAGGCTTCTGATTTATATAATTGACATAAGGAAAATCTCCATAAAATGTTACATTATAATAAGTTATCTTAGACACAAAAGATATTACAAGAAATTTTCAACTTCAAGTCCTGGGCTCTGTTAATTTTCTGCCAGCAAATAAAACCATTTTACATTTAATCAATGCTCTTTTGAGCTGTCATTTAAATGTTTGTCACAAATTATCTCTGTGAAATGGCCCAGGAGATTGCAGCAGGTATTTTTCCTGCTGGTATCTACAGACCAATATCCTGAAAGAATAACCCAGAACAGACTCAAAAGCAGATTTACTTTGTGAATGTATTTTGTGAATTTATTTTGTGGTCCTTTTAGTGTTATTCCTGATATAAAAAAGGATATTTTTTCTGGACACTGAACTTTAATTTTTTTAAAGAATATAATGAATGTCAGGATATTTATTCCCCTTGTGATTTTATTAAGTGACTCCAACTTTAAGTCTAATCACTGTATTGATTAGAAGAAATAGGAGTTTTCTAAAGTCAAGCCTGTTTGAAAATTACAATTTCATTGTTCTAGATCTGTTTAATTAAGATAATTAAGATAATGCATAGTCAAAAAAACCCAGCTTCAATTATTCTTGACCACCTTAAGAAAAAAAAAATCTGAAAGTATATAAAACTTTGCAATGTTTTCTATTCCACAATAACCCTGAGTTACCTTCTAGAATGAGACTTGAAAACACAGTGCTGATAATGTTTCAGAAATGAGACTTTCCCAGAATTATTAAATTGGAAACAAAAGCAAAAAGTATTTCAGCAGAGATCAGCTTTTCTATGGGTTTTTGACCATATTTGCACCTTGAGTTAAGTGTTCATGAGTAGGAAGGCAATTAAATAGTTCTATTTTTCTATTTTTTTTTAATTTTTCTCCTCATGCCTATTCTCAGCCTTTTGTCCATATTCATCTAATTACTGAGGCAGTTTGACAGCTAAAGGAAAGTCAGGTTATCAAGAGATTATTTAGGCTGTGAGACTGCAGGATAAATGTGATAAGAGGGGATAAAAAGAAGTGAGACCTTAGAGAATGGAGTTTATTGTCTTCTCTCAAGGCAGTCCCAGGAAAACACTGGAAGCAGAATTTACAAACCAGACCAGCTGTTCCCTGGTTTGCCAGTTGGTTTGGAACTGAGAAGAAATGTTATTCTTTTTCATAAACCAGTTCTTTTAAGAGGGCAATTTCCCACAGCCATGAAACTTAACTAAAATCATCCATATAAACTTTGAAAGACCTCAATGATTGAAATTTATCTGTTTACTTGGCTGCCGTGGTTTAAAAATCATTAATCCATTATCTCTCCCCCAAAGAAAGATTTTGCAATAGAGTAGATTGAATTTGGGGCTACTTTTTTAAAAAAATCAAATATTTAAAATACTTTTGAGACTCCAGAACTGCACTGGTTCAAGTCCAGTATTAGCATTTCCTGATAATTCGGAATAATTAAAGAAAACATTCTCTAGAAAGGAAAGTTCAAATGACAAATTATTACTACAAATTGCACACCTGAGCTGATTTTTGAAAGTTTAGGAAATTGAGGAAGATTTTTGGTGCATAAAGATCAGTTCTGTATATCAGAAAACATTAAAAAGAAGTCTTTTAGATTATCCAATTTTCAATCTGCATCTGGATTCTCCTTCAATTTATTTAATAACATTAATGTTTCATTAAGAATTTCCAGACTGATTTTTATTCCTTCTCACTTATAACAGAAGAGACCAATTATAAACAGGCTTGTATGTCATAAATCATCACATCTTTCTAGTGGAGAGGGAGGGAATTGTGTGGATTTAGTTTCCCAGAGGAATATATTGCTGTTAAACAACAATTGACTGCAAGACCAATAACCTAAGTCCATTATTGGCAGAAAGGACAATGTGGACTTTAATTTTCTCCAATTCCACATCCCTTTTGCCAGCTCAGAAAATCTGGATAACCACCTTGGTTCAGGTGGTTGATTGATCAATTTAGCTCAATCTCATCCCAATCTGACTCAGATCAGGAGTTCTGACTCTGCAGGATTAAGGAACATTTACTCTTTTCAAGTATTTACCAGGGGATGCCCTTGAAAATTTCCTGAATTATGGAAGCAGCAACTTTAGCAGCAGGACAAGGAGGTACCAACTACCTTTGTTTTCCATTTTTTATTTCAAATAGGTCTGGAAAAACACATTCAGCTATTATTGAAACTAAAACATCCACATGCACTGAAAAAAAAACCAAAAAAAAAGGGAATTAGAGTGGATGAGGAACTGAAACTGAGAGGTACCAGTTTAAAAATCTGAGCAATTAAAAGGAATCATTTGATCAATCATTACAGTCTTAACTTGAATTTCCTGGGAATTCTGATCATAGCAATTCATTAACCTTGTTTCCCAGACTTCCAGAACATTTATCTGGAATTTATAATGAACCAGCTGATCCCATCATAAATTGAATATAGAAGGAAAAAGAGGGAAAATAGTCAAAGAAAAATAAAGGCTGGAAAAGGTTTTTATGATCAAGCCCAACCATCAACCCAGCACCATGCTCACCACTAAGTCCTCAAGTGCCACATCCACAGGGTTTTTGAGCACTTAAATAAATAATTTTATTCCAATTCTTGAAAAGACATCAGAATATTTTTTCCAAAGGTCCCATGACACACCATGATTATGTTGAGATATTATAGAGATGTACAAGAACCTTCTTTTGGTAGGAATCACACAATAAAATCTCTTAAAAATGCCCATTCCTTGGCTCAGAGTGGCCAAAGGAAACTTCTTAGTGCAGGAGGCTCTAAGAACATGTTCCATGTAGGAATTGGGCATGAATTTTTACAGGAATTTCTGCAGCTCTAAGTTTGGCATGGACATTTTCTTAATGCTTATCCTCTTCCACATAGTCAGATTTTCAGCTTACAAAAAGATCCCTCAGGGAGAGAAAATATATTATTTAAGAAAAAAAAAAAACACTAGGTGCAAAGTGAAAGTCAAAAATCAATAGAAAGTCTTAAATATAAGGAAAGGAAAGGGAAATTATATTTGGGGGTGGGGAAGTGCCTTCCTTTGATCAGAGAGGCCATTTAAAATAATATGGCCTGCAGTTATTTTTAATGAAGTTTAAAAGCATAAATGAGGCTTAGCATTATAGAAAGTAAAAGATTAGCACTGGCTAAGTCATGTATTTTGTTTAAGTTGGGGCATAAAATTCTTTGAAATGTCTGAGGCATCGTTAGCATTTATAACACAGAGAAGGTTTTGCACTGCTGGTAAATGAAAATCAGAGGGGTTCCCATCAGTTTTAAAATTAACAGTGCATTTCAAATTCTTACATTTCTATTTTTAAAGAAAACTGCCAAATTAATTTTATTTTCAAATATTACAGGAAGCTTAAAAATTAATTATGGCGACTAAAGTATTAAAAGAGAAAATAATCGAGTTCAAATGAACTTTTAATGCTCAGCACATCAATTATTGTCTTTGTGCATTAATTAAAATAGAGCTCATCGAAAATAATCTGTCCCAGTGTCATCTCAGATGGGTTCAAAATGGAGGGATTTTTTAGAATTTATTTTATAGAAAATAGAAAACTTATTTCCAAGGCATTTAAAGGACATTTTCTTTTTAATCTGCTCAAAAAACAAACAAACAAACAAACAATGTAAATAGTGTGCCAGGGTATGGAAAAACCCCCATCCTTGCTCTGGTCCCTACAAGATCATACCAACACTTTGGGACATGGCTGAGTGGTCACAGTGAGATTCTGGCAAAGGTTGTGATTGATGATCTTGGAGTTCTTTTCTCTGTCATCCCATGAATAAATAAAAATAGGAGATTGAAAAAATATTCTTTTTAAAATAAACCACATTTGTAGCACTCAAAACGTTGTATTTTCCAATATTCTCCATTTAGTCAAAGCAGGTTGGACAGAGGAAATTATAAATCTGTGGATTATGTAAATGAGATTGGTGAACCAAAATATGCCATGAATCCTTGAAGTGCTCACTAACCAGTGGTAGAGATGAAAACTCTTCAGTGGAATTGGCAAAAGTACTTGAGCTCAAGTTTATTTCTGGCTGAACTGGAAATCCAGTCAGAATTCGGTCAGATGATCATTCCTCTGCTGTTCATATTTCCAGTCTCATCTCTTGCAAGAAATTATTTATATGAGCATTTACTGATTAAAAAAAAAAAACAATAAACAAAACTGAGGGACCTTCAGATATTTAGGATTCAGTTTTATGTTATTTTTCTCCTTTCCTTCAAAGTAAACCCCTCACTTGGGCACAAACATATTTACAAGTGGGCACCAGGGGTAAGGCTGTAGCACAGAGAACTCAGTGGGAATGAGCCTTGCATTCAACTGAAACTTTCCTCTAATTCATAATTTAACAATGTAATCTCCTGGAATTTAGGGGGAAGATGAATATTCCCCATAAATGCCACGTGGCAAGAGTGTGGGAAGCTCAGTGCCACCTGGGGACACTGGAACAGGAGTTTGGGGAGCAATGTAAATGTCCAGAGCTTCCCCCATCCCCATAATTTCAATATTTAAATCAATTTAAATCTCTTTTTGGTTGCTGTCTCTGTGGCCTACAAATGTTTCTTCAGAACATAAGGATCCACCTTCTGATATTTGGTGGCTGCTCCCCAAAAGAAGTTCTGCTTCACTTGGTGCTTTCTCTGTCTGTTCTAATGATTTTAAAGCCTACCTATATTTTAGAAAATTGATTTCAGCAGGCAAAATACATTATTTCAATTCTTCCCAGACTCCAATAATGTTTTATTTAAGTTGTTCAAGCAAATGGCAAATTTTCATTTTTAAAATAAGGGAAAATGCAGCTTTTTATGAGTCTAACCCTATTTCACTGCTAACTATGTATAAAAAAGGCAGAAAAAAAAAACATTTTAGAGATCACTGGTTTGTCTTCTCCTCCCAGACTGGCTCTTTTTGAGGTGTTTTTAAAAACACAATGTAAGAATTAAACAACTCAAGAGCTGAAAACATAAATTAGGGTAAAAATCCTCATTTAAGAATCAGCAAAACATCTTAATTCACTTAAAAGCATGTGATGTGAAAATGAAAACCAAAGTCTTGAAGTTAATGTGATGTGAAACGAAAGACAAAGTGAATTGAAATGTAAAAACTCCCATGTACATTCACTCCAAACAAGGCTTTTGATTTTCCTTCCTTAGGAATTCTGTTGCTCTGGTGACATGAGGAACATCTGTAGAGCGTAAAAACACAGGAAAGTTCAGCTTAGATCTTGAAGAATCACCTGAGCCAGTCCTGTAGGTCCAGTTCATGACATTGGTTTGTCCTGTCTCATTTCCCATTCAACCTTTTTTTTAAAATATATTCAATTTTTTTTTCTAAAGATTGAATAAATTGGGATTGCTCAACACAGATGGGTTAAAAAACAAAAAAAAAGAGAACTCTGGAATCTTCAAGCACATAATTTTGGATAAGAAGGAGAGAAAGAGTTTAGTGTGAATATGGGAATAATGGTGAACTAGGAGAGATCCTGGGAACTGGAGAGCTCCCTCTAAGCTAGAGCTGGACCAGTGGTCACTATGTAAAAACAACCACTTTGTGCACTCCCTTCCAGCCCAAGATCTGCTTCCCAAGCTTCATTTCACCATTCTTTCCACTGAAAAGTGGCACCCTGAAATGCCTTTAGCACGACACCCCCAGGGCAGGCAGGAAGCTGCACTTGCTTGCAGATTATTGCAGCACTGATGCTTCAATTGGAAAGGAAATTCCTGTATCCACTTAGGAGTTGTTCTCAATAAAAGTCCACTGATACACTGAGTAGAGCTACAAGTTTCTTGTTTCTTCTCCTTTCAGAAACATCCTTTTCTCCTGTCACTTCACATTAAGACAGATGAATGACTTGAATTGCAGATGTTTTTTACCTTTCAGCTCAGAGAGTTGAATTCTTTCTCAGTGCTAAGAAGCCAAAGGATAAAGCCATGGAATTATCTGCTTTGTCCCTGTCAGTACCAGGTTGTAAATACAGGTGTAATACAGAAGAGCAGCTGCTCTTTGAACTCATTCAAACCTGGCCATGACTGAATTTATGCAGAGCTTTGGGACATTATTTTTAAAATGAGCAGGAGGAGGCTTTTTTAATTATTGTTTTCTTTCTGCAAATTATTTCTCTTCATTATAGCACCCTTTCTTCAGCTGGAATAGGATTTAAAGAGTCCAATTTCTAATCTGACAGCTTTTGTCTGATGTTGTTACAGTCATAGTAAAGCACTCTCAAAGTACACACTGGATGTTCTCTGATTTAACTCCATGCAAACACTTTCCACAAAAAGCATTAATAACCTGTGTTTCTCTCAGTGTTTTAGAGCTCAGTGTCCAGAGAGCCTGCAGGGTCTTCCCAACCTTCAAAGTGCTGCTCCTCAGGGGACAGGGAACCATTGGTGGCTGTTCCTGGGGAATCCAGATTTTGTACATAATCATGTTGTAACACTAAATTACTAATTGAACACCAAATTGCTAATTGTCAAATGCTCAAAGCATGATGAGGTTCATCTCCCCTTGATTTTCAAAGTCAGATTTATTTCTTCCCCAAATCTTGCTTCTACCTTGCCCCAAATTAACTTAGTTGGCCAAGCATAATTCAGAATTAAGCTGCTTTTAAATTTCATTTTGGTTTCTAAATCTGAGTGAAAACTTGGTTTTGTTTTCTGTATAGATATAATACACATGGGATTGGATTGGAGCCATCTGTCCCAGCAGTCCAGAGTCTGACATCAGTGTTCTGAAAAGAGATTCTGCCTTGAATGTAAAGATCCTGGAGTGAAGGAAGGCTGAGAGAAATTTTCAATACAGCTTGGAGCCTTTTCTGTGGAGGGACACAGAGGGAAGTCACCAGATGTTGGGGTGTTCTTGTGACAGGCCATAAAATGTGTTAAGAGCAGGATGAAAAGCTGTGAACTCTAAATTAATTCTGCACCATTTTATTTCCAGAGGCACCTGCAGTTAAACCAAAGGTGGAACCACCATCAATCCCAGGAAAAGCAGAGCTGCAACCCACTCAGTTTATTTGTAATTCTTGTGCAAACAAAAAGCTTGGGGGGGAACATTCAGGAGTAGAACCTTTGCAGAGGAATGTTCAGCTTTGGGAGTTTGGTTACAACGCTGCCAGAATTTGGGGTGATTTTCCACCAGTATCTTTTTCAAAGGTTCTACAAATCCCTTTCAGAGAATTCACCCTAAGGCTTTGTTTTCTAATAATCAGTATTTAACATATGGAATGGTTCTGTCTCCAGGAGTGTGTTCTAAACAACATCCTCTCAGGGTAAATACAACCATCACCAGAAATTCTTCTCTCAAATTATCCAGCCAAAAAGCTTTTAATTTTAAATGCCAAAGACTGCAAGGAAAACTTGAGCATTTTCTAAAATAATTAATCTATTGGGTCATAGTTTATTTCTCAGGATCAGATAAATCTCCTGCCAAATACAGAAAATCACCTCCCTAGTGCATCTCTGTTTTTATTCCAGGATCAGAGTTGTTTCTACACAGAATAATTATTCCTGTCTGTTAATTAGGAATAAGCTCTACACCACACAACTGTACAAAGTTAAGTAAAGCTACAGCTGGGTTCAGCCCTAGATGTGATTGAAACAAAAGAAATCAGGAGACTGGAAGATTAAACAGAAGATCTTCAGGCTAAAATCATAAAGAAGAACAGTTTTTCTATACATGGCACCAGAAAAAGACAAACTAAAATTAAGCTGGGTGTGTTTTAGAAAGTGGAGGCAAAGTTCCAGCTGCCTTTCCAGGAATATCCACTGCCAGGTAATCTGGGTGAGGCTGGGCTGGGCTGAACTGCTGACAAGACCCCTGAAAAATAATTATCACTCAGCAAAAGTAAGGAAAGAAATTCTTCTAAATACTTTTTTAATATAGATTCACATAGGAACATAAGTGTATATTATTGAGGGTGGAACTGCTGCTCATCCAGAACATCAGAATAAAGGGTAATGATCAATTTAAATGGAAGTGTGGCTGTGAAAGCACCAGTATTTGACAGTGATTATGGCCCTGGGACAGGTGGAGAGAAGTGTAAGTCAACCTAAAGTATTTCTCTACTCAGAAAGCTTTCAGGTGTGACTGTGATGTTCTTTTCATTAAATGACAGATAAATTTATCCTGGAAATGTTCCAGGCCAGGTTGGATGGGGCTTGGAGCAACCTGGGACAGTGGGAGGTGTCCCTGCCCATGTCAGGGGTGGCACTGGATGAGCTTTATGATCCCTTCCAGCCCAAACCATTCCATGATTTTATGATTCTATTTAAATCTACCAAAACTTATTTTAATTTTTATTATTTTTACAAAATTATTTTGAAAAATAACTCATTGATAGCTAAAATTTATAAACATTAAATCTTACAATTAAAAGATCAACCCTATGGCACCTCAGTGGACTCCTCTTCTTCCTTCACGAGACCTTCTGGTTCTGGATCATGAAACAATTTCCAGGATTCACAGAGGAAATTCAATGGTACTGAACCCAGAAACTGCTCCCTGCAGTCCAAAAGGGGATGGAGTCTGATTAAATACAGAGAATTTCTCAATTCTGCACAAGCACAGATCCTACTTAACTCAAAGCAGGACAAAAAGTCCCAAGGAAAGAAAAATGCCAGCAAGGATATAAACATTCAACTTATGGACAGCCAAAGTAATACCTTAGAAATAACCTGCCAGAAATAATTAGGATATTGGTTTTAATAATAAGGAATAAGGACAACAGTAGATTTATCTTATCTGTTAAACCAGGTCCACTGTAAATCCATCAGGGGGTTTAATCAGACAATGAGATGCTCTGGGAAGTCTCCTGAGTTCTGCTCTGCCTTGTATAAGCACATTTCAGTAATTGTTTCCAGTGCCCTTTGTACTGCCTAAATGAATGATGAATAGTTATTAAAAGCATGGCTCAGAAGGGTTATTTATGCGACATATTTCACAAAATGCATGTTTAATTAAAAATCAGCAGTGCAATTATGAGCATCATAAAGGAAATAACAAAAGCAATATTAAACTGTTAATTAGGAGTTTTTTTCTCTTGGAAATGAAGTCAAGGCACTCCATGTGCATACACAAAATCCCTCATTGAAGGTATTTTACTTACTTCTGTTGGTATTAGCAAAAATATTAATCAAAATGTGGAAGAAAAGCAGCTTTCACTGAATGGCCCTTTTGGGATTAAGGCTTTTAGTCAAAGAAACAGCTAATTTCTCTCTAATTTCATTTCATGTCTTACACCTGCTCTGTCCAGGTAGCAGATAATCTTAGAATCATGGAATCACTGGGTGGTTTGGGTTGGAAGGGACCTTAAAGCCCATCCAGTGCCACCCCTGCCATGGGCAGGGACACCTCCCACTGTCCCAGGTGGCTCCAAGCCCCATCCAGCCTGGCCTTGGACACTTCCAGGGATCCAGGGGCAGCCACAGCTTCTCTGGGCACCCTGTGCCAGGGCCTCCCCACCCTCAAGGGAACAATTCCTTCCCAATATTCCATCCAACTCTGCCCTCCTTCAGTCTGAAGCCAAGGTAATTGTAATGCCATGATGTGGCTTCTGGAAGTGTTAGAAAAATTGAAATGTTGATTTCCCATTTTCAGTTCTCTGTGGTGAAATCATTCATCATCTCTCCTTATGAGCTAGAAGAATCATTCTGAAATAGCTTTCCAGATAATCCATATTTTTTCTTGGGTTCATTGGCCTCTGAAAACAAATCAAGTAGTAGTAAAAATGGGTTTCAAAATTAGAAGATTCAGATAAATTCACCATAATTGATTAAGAAACCATTTTGATATCTAGTTGTGCTTTCTGGCCACAAAACAACACAACTCATTAGATGGTAAGAGCTCACCAACTCCCCAGCTTCCAGTTATGATGAGAAGAGTTTTTGTGCCATTAAATATATTTAAATTCCACTTGCTTTAAATGCTGTGCTTCTTCACCCATCACAATGATCCTGCAACCTAAATATTAAAAGGGTAAACAAGAAACCCCCTTATTTTTGCAATCAAGTTAAACATTCCTCATGAAGACACACCTGTTCAAGTATTCATTCAGAGGCTGATCAGCTTCATGCATTTTTGAAGAGCCATTTTCTGCACCAGTCACCAGCAATGTCACACTGTCAATGCAGCAGTGATTTTCCTCCACAAAACACACATTAATCAGCAGCACAAAGAAGGGATTTCTGTAGTTAAAAACACAAACAAGAGTCTGCAGGAGTCAACCACTGGGCTGCAGGCTGATGCTACCCAAGCCACAAAAATAATACATTAAAGCCACTGAAAAAATGCTGTTGGCTGAAGATAGACCTGGTCAGGTAATGACAGAGGTTCCTTATGAAGGAGTTTTTGATTCCCATTATCAGGGCTATGGATTAAAGCCACAATAAATAACTGGCAGTGCTTTAATAGGAAGTTACAACTTCTTATTAAAGAGATTCATATCAGCTACAGATCACTGTGAAGGGAGGGTTTAGATTCACCATGCCAGGTTTAAATTTTAAAAACCTGGACCAAACCTTTATTAGTTCATTAATCAACACCACAGTTCTTGCCAACATTGAGTTCTTAATGACCATCCCTACAAACACAGAAATGTCCATTTTTAACCCTCATATTCTGCCTCAGTCACATGTTTACAGCACTATTAATGTTGGATAATGAGCACTGATGTCTGTGCTGTTTGTTGGGTCTTGGTTGTGGCCATGAAAGTGATGGGAGAAGTTGGAAGAGAAATGGGTTGTGTCAGATTTTTACTCCATCCCTCCTCTTTTATGCTGATTTTCCCTCTCTCCAGAGGAGGTCTTGCCTCTGGATGTTTCTTACCTTGGGTTTGGTTCTCCAAGCCCTGCTCTGCCACCCCCAGCACTTTTGTTTGCCTTGTCCTTTACCTTCCAGCTTTTTATCATCCAGATGAAGCTGGCCCTTACTTTTGTTCACTCTGAAGGGTTTTTGTCTGGGAAATTCCTCAGGATTCATGGGAAGGCTTTTTAAGGGATTAAGGTTAAGGTAACAGCTTTGGAGAGAGCAAGAGGAAGCCCAGAGCTCCAGTTAGACTTATCGAGATTCATCCTTGCAGAATTTCTTTCCCTGGTCAATGATTTGGTTCTGATCTGAGCAATAAAGTTAAGTTTGTGAACAGGAAATAAATCTCCAGACCCACCAGAGCTGATCTTTAAAAGTGTTGAAAAAGGAGAGTCAGGCTATGAATTCTCCCAAGAGTTTTTATATTTGGACAACGACTGAGGAATCTTGTCCTTAGGGTGGTAAGAGTTTTACAGCTGAGGTAAAGGATTGTTTTGAGACCAAGAAAAATGCAGAGCTCAGGTCACCCCAAGACTGTTCAGGGCTGCCAGAGGCAGATAGGAACAGGAACAAAACCTACCCTGAGAAATATTTCATCCAGGCTGTGGCTGAGATCTCTGGCAAAGGCTTAGGCAAGAGCTGGTGTGAGGTTTAAGGATGAGTTTATGGATCAGCTTGAGGGGAAAAGCCCTTAAGCTTCAGGTGAGGCAGGATTGCAAGAGGAAAACCAGGGAACTTGTAAACTGCAAAAAGAATATTCTCTGAGAAGTTATTCCTTTGGGCAATGGCTTGGGAGCCTTGTCTAAAGCTCAGCTGTGTATGAGGGTCAAGAGGAAAGAAAAGCCTTGAACTCCAGTCCCAGTATCTCTGATGGAGGGAACCTGGCAAAATCCCTTCTGTTTCTTCTTCCAAAGTAGGCAAAAATGACAAAATTGTGCATGCCAAGCTCATTCTCCTCAAATGAAAAGATTCCCTTCTCTGGCTGGAATTGCCCATCCTGATGAACTAAGGCAGGAATTCTCTCTGCAATGAGCTGTGTGTGCCTTTGCTATTTATAACACATTTAAAATCTGAGGCACAAGGAGGAGCCCATGTTCCTGTACCATGGGATAAAACAATAATGTACTTGGGAGATGGACAGCAGCAGTTCTGCACTCTCACTGCGTTCCTCCAGAAGTGCTCTGCTACACATCAGTATTTGGAAGTAATAAATTCAACTAATCTTTTTAAAAGAATGCACAGAAAGCTTCAGCAGGACTTCAGGCAATGAAATGTATATAGTACAGACAGAAAAAAGTCATCTGTGTGCCTCTGTCCATGAAGTTTGCCTCTGTTTTCCATCCAAGGGGTACAGCTACCTGTGCTACACTGACTGGAAAATGAGGGCAAACTTACTCCCTCTGGAAAGAAAGAGGATTAGCAGTAACTGCAATTTTGCTGGTTGGATTAGTCATAGTCTGTCTATATTTGCAATAGTTTCTTTCTTAACAAGAAACTTTCTGCCTTTCCAATAAATGATATATTTGAGAGATTCCTCTGCTAATAACTGCATCTTTCACATTTGGGAGAAAATGGCACAATTATTTGGTAACTGAAGGTAATTTACTTTGTAATTTAGTTATTTTCCCTTGTGATTCAAAGTGTATAATAGTTCCTAAAATGAATCAGATTCATAAATACTGCACAAATATATCTGCAGTGAGTCTTACTCTTCAGGTTTAAATAAGGGAGATAGAAAACCAGAGAGATTACCTGACTTGCTTAAGGACATGCAAATAGTAAAGGTTGTGGTGGGAAAGTAAATGATGAATTCCAAGTCAGGCTCTTTCATTCAGCTACATTGTTATTTGCCAAAAAAATAAAATCTGCCACCAAAGAAAGATCAACAACAAGACTTCAGTGATGGACAGCAAAAATATTTACAGGTGGACAATCATTAGAAAGTCCAGGAAATTTTTTATTCCACTGTGTTTAATTAAGGAGCAAGAGAACTGTTGTTAGACAGCTTAGGAAAACATCATCTTTCAATCAAGCAATCCTAACTAAAGAGTCCTTAAAGGCATCCAAGCAATCCTTGCAAATATTTAAATATTTTTCCCTACTTTGGACCTGAGACATGAAAGATATGCAAAATTCAACTCATGTCCTGTTGTTTGTCTGATGCAACTTGCAGCAAATCTTTCTTTCTCAGTATTTTGGAGCAAATATTTTGGGTTGAAACTCTGCCTACACCTCTCTGTCCTGGATGTCCATTGAAAGAAAACAATTGTCAGAAGAAGCTGCTTATCAAAGTGCTGCAAATTGGGGTGAGTTAAAGAACTTTTTCAATTATATCATCCCTGACATATTCAAAAACGAGCTCTTTGAGGAAGAACATGATCAGCTTGAATAAAACCTGCTGCTTCTTTGTGGCATTGACCATTATTATTTTAATTAAACCAGAATTTGAATTAAAGTTAATATTTCAATACCCATTTGAACCCACTGACTAACATTTTGTTTCATACCAACCCAACCCCTCTCCCCCAGCATTTTGCCCACGTGCTGCTCACTCATCTGTGAACAGAACTCCTGATATGCTTCTTCCAAGGTAAATAATGACTTATGGGCCATGGCACATATACAGGAAAATGATGGGAGTTGGTGTTTTTTGACCAGCCTCTTCAGGCTATTTCAGTTTTAATTTTCAGCTTTAAGAATTATGATATTTTTATGATGTTTTATCTTTGACATGTCATGTTTTATGTCTTATTTTATGATGTTATTATGTCTTTGCCATGGAAGAAATTACAAAACAGTGGTAGAGCTGAGGATTTCTTTTCACTCTCTGTAATTATTAAGGAGAATTTTTCTTATGCAGCTCCAAGCAAGGCTGCACTTTGGTCTCTGATGTTTGCTGAATACCAGGTATGTGTGACTTATGTAACACCTGATTCTGCTTTAGAGAGACATAATGAGAACCTATCTTAATTCTCTTTTTCTCTTAAAATTTCACTGACTTGGCAACACTTCTTCCTTGCTGTCCACACCCTTTAGAATTGCAGAGTGATTAATCATTAAAGTTGGAAAAGACCTCTGAGATCACCAAGTCCAGCCAGCACCACGTTCCCCATTAAGTCACATCCCCAGGTGCCACATGCACAGGTTTTTGAGCACTTTCCAGGGCTGCTGACTTCCCTGGGCAGCTCTTTCCAATGAAAGGCAAAAAAGAGCCTTTGTGATATTGTTCCTGCCTTGTGCAGACACCACGAGCTGCTCAAATCCTCGAGAGGGCCTCAGGCAGAGATGAACAGCGGGGATCTACAAAGTTTTCCTGTATTAAGTGAACTCCAGTGTCCTGCAGGCCAGTATAAGTTTATATGGGATGTCCAGCACAGGGAGGATGTGGAGCTGCTGGAGAGGGTCCAGAGGAGGCACCAGGATGAGCAGAGGGATGGAGCAGCTCTGCTCTGACGAAAGGGTTGGGATTGTTCACCTGGAGAAATATTGGGGTGACCTCATGGTGGCCTTGAGGTTCCTGAAGGAGCTGACAAGAAAGATGGAGAGGGACTATTTACAGAGCCTGGAGGGACAGGACAAAAGGGAAGGGTTTCCCACTGCCAGAGGGCAGGGATAGATGGATCACTGGGAAAGAATTGCTCCCTGTGAGGGTAGCGAGGCCCTGGCACAGCTGTGGCTGCCCCTGGATCCCTGGAAGTGTCCAAGACCAGGCTGGAAGGGGCTTGGAGCCACCTGGGCTAGTGGAAGGTGTCCCTGCCCATGGCAGTGGATGAGCTTTAAGGCCCCTCCCAGCCCAGGCCATTCCAGGATTCTCTCTCTGGAAGGATGAGGATACACAGCTCTCCCTTGTGCTGCCTCTGCTATTCCCAGTTCCAAGCCTGGCACCTGATCCAGGACTTTCTTATTGAGTTATTCAGCTGTAATAGAGTCAAAACTTGGAGCCCAGAAAGAACAAAACTCTCTGGAAGATGAATGGCAAGAAGAAGCTGGAGCAGATTATAGAAGATATGCTGGCTAATAAAATGGTTTAATAGTCTATTACTGCACCTTAAACTCCCCATTTTGGCAGCTGATTATTTTCTGGTGACTGATGCCTAGGTGAGTTTGCCATTTGCAGAACTAGGGGTGTGCAAGTGTCCCTTGCCAGCCCAAACACCAATTCAAGAATATTTCAGTAAAACAAGCTCTGTGCTGCACAGCAATAACTGTGCTCTCAGTGTGCCCTAAGTCAAACAAACTGCCCTGCAGGCTTCACAGAGGGGACAATATTTTGAGAGATAAGCTATAGGGAAAGAAGAATTTCAATAGAATTCAGGTTTTTTTCCCTGCCTGGATTTCCTGCTATCTCAGAATTTCCCATCTAATAAAGATGAAATAAGTTTATGAGGGTTGAAGGAGGAAACTGTTGTGTAGGTGTCTTAATTTTAATGCAACAGCATTAAAAGAGAAATTAAAAGTGAAAATCTAGCATTTAAGCAGCTGTTTTAAAGGGGCAAATGGTGCCTTTCCTTTCTAATTTAACAAAGTTTTGCAGCAGAACTGTCATTTGAAAATTTGTAGTGAGATTGGTCTAAGCTTGAATTATTTGTAATCTTGAGAACAACAACATTAGATTAAAAAGAAGCATATTAATTATTTTTAAAAATTATATAAATATGGAGGGATCATATATTCCTGTTTAAAATATTAATTTACCCTGTGTGACGAATATCTACATAAATATAAAATCACAGAATGTTTTTGGTTGGAAGAGGCCTTGAAACTCATCTTGTTTCCCCTCCCTGCCATGGGCAGGGACATCTTCCACTATCCCAGGTTGCTCCAAGCCCATCCAACTGGAATATGGACATATAAATTAATATAAACAAACCTGTAGCTCACCTGAGCATACAGACACCAATTCAATGAGATCCTAGAGGGTGTGTTTTTCTCCATTCCCTTCATATTACAACAGAAGTTACTCATCTGCAAAATTCCCCCCAGAATGAAGATGTTGATGCTCCATGAAATCCATTTTCTGTTCTGCAGGAGGCTGTTTAGAATTCTTTTCTTTATAATCAGCTAATCATATCCCAAATCTGTTACCTCACAAAGAATCTCCGAGCCCATTAGAGAAGATAATTCAGCAACAGACAGGAATAATCAATAGGATGTTCAAGCATTCCTTCTTTTGTTTGCCAGACAGTATTATTATGGAAATTATTCCAAAAACATCAGCCAGGCTGAGGAGATCTCTGTTCTAATCACAGTAATTTGTCACATCAAAAAAGGTTCCTGAGTGGTGTTAGAGGGTGCCAAGCCCAGCAGTTCCAGGGAGATACAATCCTGTGATTCCCAGCTCCCAGTACAGCCAAACCCCTGCTCCCAGGAGGCTCCCAAACACATCCACAGGATAAATGTGGGCATGAAGGACACAAGCACAAAGTGCTGCCTTTACCAGCCCCATTCACCACCCAAATTACAGCCACCTACCACTGATCCAGCAGCGCTTCACCCACCCAAACACCCTCCAAAAGCCTGTCAGCATTCCCTGTCCTTGCTGGATCTACAGCCCTGGCTGTCCATGGTCCCACTCCAGTGCTGGCTCTCACTTGGCTGACTCAGCCTGAGGTGTTCCAGCCCAGCCCAGCTCGCTCCCCCAGCCCCCCACACTGCAGAGAGGGGAGGGAGTGAGGATGCAGGTTAGGATAGAGGGTATAGGGCTCAGTGAGAGAGGCACATTCTCCTCACTCCTTCTCAGTTCATCCATTGGAATGCCTCACCCCTCTCTTTCCCACCCTGGGTCCTGCCAAACCACCTTGATCCCTCCCATAAAATGATCTTTGGTCCATTTTATGNCCTTGACCCAAGACAGGCTGTTCTTCCTCTTTTATTTTTAAAGCAATCTCTGCCATGTTCACTTAGCAAAGAGCAGTTGTTACCCTCTCATAGAGCTTGGCTTGTCTTAGTCCTAGGCAGAGCTACAGGACAAATCCTTGTCCTTTGTAAAGAAATATAAAATATTTTATATCAATAAAAATTAAGAGAGAATAATTGGATGTCTCAAACATGAACAAAAGTTACAGCATTTTGTTTCAAAACCTATAATGGTGAAAAATGCAACAACCCTCCTTAAAAAAAATAACTTTCAAGAAATAATGTATAACACATAAGACTTTATTTAATAGTCAGATTTCTAACACACTAATTGTTTTTTGTTGTGAACATTAGAAATAGTTAATCTAGACAAGAACATTTATAAAACTCCAAAGAACTATTTTTGTCTCAGCTCTAGAACTCTATTAGCCTTCCCTGATAAATTAGCACAGGAGATTATTTTTTAAATGAATCTCTAATTAGACTTCATTAATGGCAATATTATCTCTTGCAAATTCCTTTCTTTCATTAAGATGTTTCCTACTTTTCATATGAAATATTCAACCCAATTATTTTAAGATGAACACAACTTTAAAATTATACAGCCTGAAGATGGATGGCATTTTCAAAGACAGAGGGAGAACTGGAGTTGTACTTTCATTAACAAATAACCTAGATTGTTTAGGCTTTAGCAATAGTCTCTATCTCATTTAATATCTAGGTGTCCCTTGATTGTGTGGCTTTAATAGGGAGAGAGATTATGGGTGGTGGGAGGTTTAACAGAGAATCTCTCTTTGAAAGCTCCAGTAACCAATTGCAAGAAAAAAAACTTAGCAGTATTTTTTATTTCTTTCTTTATTTAGTAAAAGAGATGGAGTGAGAGGGATAAGGAGAAAGAGAGGTATTGATGTTCTTTGTTTCATGGTAATAATTCTCATGGAGGTTGGAGCAAATATATACTTTCCTTAAAAAAGCACACTTCCTCAATTTGTTCTTCAGTCTGCAAATGCAGCAAGATTTTGTGTAATCTATCAAAATGATCTGAGCAAAATGCTGTTATTATGTGAAGGAATAAAAGTAGAGACAAAGGATTCACTGCTGAATACAAAATGCACATGAATGTAAAACCACAGAATAGTCTATTTTAACTAACTGAATATCCTTGTTTGCACAGGAGTCTATTCCTTTCCTTCTGACATAAAAGAAAGTGCTGGTCAACTGTCAATTCTGGCACAGATTATTCTTTGAAGAAGATGTTACAGATAGAGGAGTAAAAATCTCTCTTGATTTTAGCTTCAGCCAGTCCTAGGTTTTGACATCTTATCATTTTTTTGGTTGTTCTGTTGAATTTGTTTCCTGACTAATTCTATCTTTTGATAAATAAAGTAAATCCTGTTTTCTATTTGTATTTCTAAGACTTCTTTTTGATGTTGCTTTATCCAATACTGAACCTGTCAGCTGGTGCTCAGTATCAGAAGCTTAGGAAAAAAATAATATTAATATTACAGCAAGATAAAAATCCAGGGATAACTAGGATTCCAACCAGGACTAGGTCATTCATCTGTCAGAAAGATACTTCTTTCTCTCAATGAACTAATTTTGGAAACCTGAATTCTTTTGTTCTCTCCAGCCCAAATTGATGGGGAGTCATGGGAAATGGTGATGGAAATATGACAACAGAGAGAGGAAGGGAGACTAAAACACCTGGAAAAGGATTAGTCTCTAACCAGAGCCCTACCTAGAAATAAGTTGTCCTTCAGGGCTCCACAGGCCTCAGGAATCCTTTTCAGAACATCAGTTTTCGCTTATTTCTCTCATAATCTGTTTATAATTCCGGTCTTCCTCAAAGAATTTATCAAAAAAATGGTCCAATTTATTTGTAAGTAATCCTGGTGCCTCTCAGTTTGGGAAGAAGAGCTCATTTTTCTGTAAAATTCTCAGTTCTGGTCATTATTTACCTCCAAGGGTTAGTATTTCTAGAACCTTCACAGATGAAGATTTTTGAGCTGCAATTACATGGCATTATATAGAAATGGCATCCAGGTGTGTTAAACTCTAGAATTTCTTTTGTGACACAATATTTACTACTTGGTAAAAATCAATTTTTTTTACTTTAGAATCGACATGTTCCTCATTGGCTGAAATAATGTAGGACAGGGGAGGGATTTCATTAAAAGTGGAATTAGCATCTGGTAGAAACACTGTGGATTTTGAGTGAGCTTCTCTCTTTTTTAGTTGATCATGGGCTTGGACACAAAGCATTTAGTTCTCAGGATTTATTCAGATAAGTTTAAAAAAAATTGCTATGATTTGTTGACAAACTTGAAGAAGTAACAAACTGAGAGGAGGGCATGGAAGAAAAATACTCTCTAGAAAGAAAATACCATACTATTGGCATCAGACAGAGATTTGGACACCACCTTTCTTGAATAGATTTTAAAGGAGAGACAAGAAACAACATTTCCCATTTTTGGCTGAACCAGGGGAATAAACTGGACACATCAGCACCAAATTCAGTCTGTGTGTTCTGTTCTGCTGCTGTCTGACCAAGAACTCCTCATTTTATCAGTTGCTATAAGTTGATTATAAAAATGGTCACACTGGATGAAAATGGAATTTTTTTCTCCTCTTGGGTCTTGTGTTCCACGTGACCAAACTGATGCCTGAGGAAGCTACAGGAGAAGTGTGAGTCCCAAGGGATTCAAAAGAGGACTCCATAAACTTCCATGGAAAGGGAGTGTCTGCTCCTTTTAGGGCATCAGGTCAAAGGCCTTTTCCAATGTAAAAAGGGACACAAACATGACACAGATGATGGGGAGGCAGAGCAGACTTGGTCAAACAAACTGATTGGGGAGGATGGGAGGATGCTTATTGCAGTGAGTTTGTCTGATCAGAGACATTGTCACCTGGGAAATGGGAGCAGAGGGATGAACCTGACAGAATGAGCTTGGAAATCACCCCCAGATTTCATCAGTCCCACTGAGGGGCCACAGAGGTGTCATAGCCAGTGTCCCCTGGGGATGTGTTCCTGTCTGTGGGGTCAAACCTGGCAAGTGTGTCCCTCAGGCTGTGCCCACACCACTCATCCTCCTCTTCAGCTCCTTCCTGGGTGTGTTGAAAACCACAGGAAGCAGGACCCCTCACCTTGAACTGCAGCACCTGACCTGCTCTTTGATCCTCTTTGCAATGGGCCTTAACTTCTTACCCATCTCCTTGATGCCAACACTGTGAGGGACTCGACCCCTTTAATGACAGACCTTGCTTGCAGAGAAACCCTGGAAGTCCAGGGTGGCTGTTTCACTTCAGTCACCTTCACCCAGAGCTCTTTGTTTTATTCATTAAACTCAGTCAACTGTTTCAGTTCCACAGACTAACTGAAATCCCACTTTTTCTGTGACAAGTCAGAAAACTTTGTAAAGGTTTGGCTGTTGTTACAAGAAAATAATCAGAGGACCATAAAACTCTTGCCTTTCTGTTTATTCTGTGTTAAATTCAGAGCTACCTGGTTTTGATAATAAAAATTTTATTGATAGAGTTACATTATTTTCTCTCTCTCTCTTCATCTTTTCTGAACTAAAAGTGACCTTATTTTAAAAAACATTATAATCTCACCTAATAGGACCTCCTTATCTCTTTAGGGATATCTTTTCTAAGGTGTCCAAGTTAAGAATTTCATGTCACACGGCTGAATTTCTCTAAGCGGCTTTGGTGTTGATGAGTCTGAAATGTCATCTTTCTTAAATGTGCTATTTTTTACTATATTTACATTTTGGCACATTTTAGGTAAATGACACAGAAGTTCTCAAATGACTCCTCCTTTGAAGACCTATTTCCAGCAAACTCTTTAAAACTAAAAATGTTAAATGCCTCTGAAACTGTTGTAGCTACATACAAACAGAATATTTACTGTTCTACACAATAACATATTGATTTTTTATTTAATAAATTTACTTTTGACAGACATATAAGAGCTGCCAGAAAAATCATAGAACATAGAACAAACTCACATAGAAAAATGCAAGAAAAAAGCAGATGTACATTATTTAGTTTAGAACATTTATAACATAAGAAAAATTTTTTTGGAATCTGAAGCTGGAGTTTTGAAATTCTCTGCTCTAGGCTATTTCATTTGACTTGGAGTATCATTCACAATGAGTAGTTAATATATTTATATCTGAAGTCAAAAGTGAGACAGTGAAAATTAGTACCTTTGGAAATTTTGTTTCTGTATCACACTGCAATATAGAACTGCTTTTGATTTGTATTTTATATAAAATCCCTGTATTTTATGCCAAACTGATGAGGAATATAAGAATTTTCAATTATTGATGCTTCTTAAAAGTGCTGTGCAGGTGCTGTAAAATTGCAACACCTCATACAAAGTTTCTTCCTTTTCAAATCTATTAATATAATTTTAAATTGGAAATTTAATTGAAAACTTCATCTTTGGAGAGAAGAATTTCATGGATTAGTTCTTCCCTGTTTACAGTGCAGCCACATGTTAGATAAAAATATTCAGTGCACCCATCACAGGAAACACCTTCAATGTATTTCCATTTAATTTTCAGATTGAAAAGGAATTCTCTCTGTTCCCTGGTACTGTTCCTACAACTGAAATATGGATCCACAACATTCCACGCTGTGCCCAGTAAAATTCTGTGTAAATGTGACTCCTATCATAAGGAAGGCTAAAAGTTTTTGTTGATTAACCTGTGAAATCTGAAAGAATCCTATTCCTGTGGAAGAGAATTAAGTCTGGGCTGTGTTCTGGCCCTCATCCTTTGCCCTCTGCTATTCACAACCCTCAGCTCCCTGCATCATTGCATGAAGCTCTTCCCACAGGTGAGATCCTGCCACTTTTCCCAACAGAATCAATGGGACCGTGCCTGGGGGACATCACAGTTCCAAACAAGCTGGCAGAGCTGGCCCCAGGAAAGTGAGATCTCAGACAATGAATCCAGGAAGACGTTTGAAGAACAGAAGGTGTTTTCAGACACGCCCTGAGTGAGCAGCCTTTCTCCTGAGCAGCTCCAAAGTCACTCCAGAAGTCAGAGCTCCCAGACCTTCTCTACACCCTAGGAGCTCGGAGCTCCACCATAAGGATAAAGTGATGTTATCCAGATATCTCCTGAAGCAGCATTTGGCCAAACAGAGCCATGACTGCTCCCCAGTCCCTGTCTCCTCCAACTCCAGGCTATGCATTCCCTGCTGGAAGTCTGTTCCCTCTGGAGATTCTCCTGCCACCGGGACGCGCCGGTTTCCCTTCGCTCCAGAAGGTGCTGGGGAGGCTTTGTGGTGATGCTGGGAGTGGTTGTTCTGGAGGAAACCAATAACATTTACTGAGAAAAAAACAGTTTTATTCAGTGTGGCAGCTTCTGATCCCTGGCCAGGCAACATTCATTCAGGTCAGAATCCCAAAGTCCCAGAACCAAAGGTTGGGAAAAGCCCTCCCAGACCATCAACTCCAAGCTCTGCCTCATCCCCACCTTGTCCAGCCCAGAGCTCTGAGTGCCACATCCAGGACTTCCTTGGACACCTCCAGGGATGGGGACTCCAAACCTCCCTGGGCAGCCCCTGCCAAGGCCTGTCCACCCTTTCCATGGAGAAATTCCTCCTGATGCCCAACCTGATGAGAGGCCGTTCCCTCTCCTCCTGTCCCTGTTCCCTGGGAGAAATTAGTCCAAATGGAACAGTTTAATATTATTTCTCCTCAATAAAAATCTTTTCTGTTTGCCTGAAGTAATTGAACAAAGGGAGTAGATATTGCCTTCTTTAATTATTATCTCTGCCAGGTTAATTTCTGTGGGGCAGGCTAATTATGGGAGCTTAAATCCTCATTGCCATTGACTTTTCCTTTTGTGTCAGGCTTGTTTATGTCTTCTTATATTTGAGATATTTGAGAATATAATGAAAACCTGCAAACTTAGAGAAATGTAGGGAAAATCAAATAAGATTTGAAGCGTTTTATCAGGGTTTTTTCATTATATATGACACGTGAAGACTAAAAGAAGGCAACAAAATCTTTCTGTGAGGGAACATGAATGAGCAGGGCTAGTGCTGATTCACACATATCATAAACTGCACCCTGTATTTGTTTATAGCCATGTTAGGTGAGTTTAGTGTGTTAAAATTTCTGTTTTCTGCTTTTGAATGAGAGTAGACTGTATGAAACAAAACAGCTGCAAAGGCTGGGAAAGAACAGCTACCTGCAAAAGAAGTAACTTCTAAAAATATTCCTAAAATTTGAAGAATTCCAGATTCTAATCATCAAAAATGGATAATACAATTTTTGTTTCCCTATATTGATAATATTTTGTTAAAAAAAAAAGAAAATATCTTAGTTTTATTTCTTCTCCATAAGAACAAAGAAACACAGGACAAGATTATAAATATTGCCATTCTGTAAGGCTGGGGTAGAGTTTTCAGAAATGAAAAGGCATAAAAACATTAGGACACTATAAAATATCAAAGGGACTCATTCTTTTCTGCCTAGGTTTATTATGCTAATAAACAGAAACAATTTAAAAGAATAATTTTATGTAGGTAAACCAATCATAGTAATCACCCTTTTATTCATAACTTGTAACCCTGAAGAAATCTAATGTCAGGAATTTTCACACCTCTGAGTAAGCAGTCCTGTAGTTCTTGTGATAAATCTTCATTACAAAACCCAGGTACTGTGCTAGCATTCCTCTGAGATTTTGAGGAATTCCATAGTTGCTGATTGGGAGAATAAATAAATTAATTAATAAATAAATGAACAAATAAAAAGGACACCCCAAACCAACCAAAAAAAAACCAAAAAACCCCCAAACAACCCAGTTTGGTTATTTGCTGAAGTGGTTTTAAAGTTCATCACAGCCTGAGGCTCTCAAGTTTAATTAGAAGGGGATTTAACTCTAATCTGTCACACAGACTCAGTTATGTGACCATCTCCACACTGTGTATACTCCTTATTCCAAAATTTCCCACCTGCACACTCACATGCCATGTCCATGTTTGGGATTGGTCTGGGATTTTCTTACCAAGGAAGGAAAACACCCTCAAGAAATTCCTTGATACAGAATACTTTGATTTCATCTCCTGTAATTCTTCATCCTACATGTTGAGCCAGCAAGTCAATTCATTCACATTTAAATAACTCTTATTTAGGGTGGCTATAAATAAGGATAAATTGTGGTTGCTGAGGAAATAACTGCAAGAGGCAGATTTCTAAATACATGTAAATACTGACCACCATACTCAGGCTTCAGTTCAGCTGCTCACCTTCCTCCAGGAAAAATGTGGGGAATGAGAAGCTCTCCTAGAGAAATAGCTGCTTTCTAACATAAAAACTGAAAATCTGTTTGTTCAAGCAATAAATGACTGCAGAGTTAGGATGAACCTGACTGCTCACAAACTGATCTCTTGGGTGAAACCTGAAGTTACAATCACAGGGAAAAAGATGTTTTGTATGCGTTAATTGCTTTCAAGAACAACAATAAATGCATTAAAATAATTTTTAATATCATTTTTAAAGCAGGAAAATTTCAGTGAAGAGGAGTGGAAAGGGAAAAGAAAAAAATGGGATGGAATTTATTTAAGTTAGTGTAGCTGAATGTGTCTTCATCACAGGGAGAGGTTAAGGATCATCTCATTAATGAAAAGAAATATGTCAAATTGGTCACTAATTGAATTTGGAAAATAATATGTGAAATGCTCATTTTAAATTTTAAGGGTATATGCAAACTATGTAAAATATTTATCCATATAAAGGGTTACATTTCATCCCTTAGAATGAAAAGGGAAAAAACCCACATCTTATTATACATTAAAAGAGAATATAAGTTGCAGAAATTCAAAGTGCACTTGTTAACATGAAACTATCCCTGTTTTCCATCAGATATCCTTGATCCGTGGCAGATGCCTCATACAATTCAATGTCAGCACTAAGCCAGTGCAGAATAAAAGGCTCAAGCAAAGTAGGACAGGTACAAAAATGAGCCCTGGTGTCATTTCCAGGCCTGGAATTGCTGTCATGCTCTCAGCATATCCCATGGCTGCAGGGGATTTGCTGAAATCTGTTTTCTGAGCAGCAGAGGTTCTGGTGCCCTTCTCTCCTTGCCCTGCCCGCAGTGTGTGCACAGGAAGCTTTGGCAGAGGGGAGATCTGTGGAGGTTAACCCATGATTATGTTGTTCCTGCAGGAAAATGACCCTTGTGATCCCACAGCTTTGCTACATTCCCTGGGACTCCAAGTCAGCTCAGGAGGAAGAAGATCTCCAGAGTGATTCCAGTTCTGCAAGGTCAGCTCTGAGCTCAGAGCAGCACACTGCAGTCAGCCTGGAAGTGTCCCAGGCCAGGTTGGACTGGAGTATCCTGGGCTGGTGGAAGGTGTCCCTGCCATGGCAGGGACACCTTCCACCAGCCCAGGATACTCCAGTCCAACCTGGCCTGGGACACTTCCAGGCTGACTGCAGTGTGCTGCTCTGAGCTCAGAGCAGCACACTGCAGTCAGCCTGGAAGTGTCCCAGGCCAGGTTGGACTGGAGTATCCTGGGCTGGTGGAAGGTGTCCCTGCCCATGGCAGGGGGTGGAACTGGATAGGCTTTAATCCCTTCAATCCCAAATTATTCTGGGATTCCATGGCCATGTTGTCCTCTGCACTGTGCTTCCTACTCCTGAGGGATCAGCGTGTGGGTGTTTGTTTGTCCTTTTTGAAAAGAGGCAAAGTGAGAAATTAATGTCTCCTTTATGACAGACAAGTGTCAGGGAACTCAGGGGAGAAAGCTCCAAGGTTCCATAGAACCATAGAGGCACAGGATGGTTTGAGTGGAAAGAGACCCTAAAATTCACCCAGTTCCCACCCCTGCCATGGCAGGGACACCTTCCACTATCCCAGGTCACTCCAAGCCCCATCCAGCCTGGCCTTGGACACTTCCAGGGATCCAGGGGCAGCCACAGCTTCTCTGGATAATCTGTGCTCTTGAGAAACACAAAATTTGCAGCAGTGACTGCGTGGCAGCACAAATAAATAAATAGATAAAAAACTGCCATTAGCCTCAATGAGAATTTGAGGAGAAAAACTTCCCAGATGGTGAAGCTCAGCCATAGAATGTGCTGTCAGTACTCAGATATTAAGAGGCAGTTGCTTTGTATGATATCACATGGTAACAAACTGTTTACCAGAATCCAAAGCTATTAGGGGAAAAAAATAAAGATAATATTGATATTTTACTATTTCTGGTATTGTATGCAAAATGTATGGAGTGGAAGATCCATCTCTCTACCTGCTCTGAATCCCTTCTCACCTTACAGGAAGAAAAAATTATGTTTAGCTGCTCTTTGTCTTTCTAACCACATGAAAAATGCAGTTGGTTGTGTGGGATCAGATGGAATTCTGAGTTCTCATTACTCGTCTGTAGAATCACAAAATGTGTATTTTAAACTAGTCCTCGATATTTGTGCACAAAATTTTATTAGGGAGTTGTAACTATTGCATTATCCGTTTCCACAAAATGAACTATCATAAATCAAATTGCAAAAGTTAGGAAAGCAAAATTCATAATTCCCAAGCTTTCATCTCCTATGAGTTACGATGGCTCATTTTGTCACTGAGCAACTGGTGCCAAAAAAATCTGCATCTTAATCCACAATTCCAAGAAAGATGACACCTGCTTGCTGTAAATGATCAAGGCTGTAATGTATATTTCAAATCTTTTTGCTTTCTCTGGTTGAAAAATAACCCAAATAAATTTTTAGGATCTTTTGTATATATATATATATATTTTATTACCAATCACAAATAGATCATCCAGAAATTAGGTGTTTAAGGATGCTGTCTGCAAGCCACTGATGTTTCTTTGTGAAAGTGAAAAAACAGGCAGTATTTAAAACAAACTTTCTTATCCTTCAGGTTTTCCAGCACTTTTCTGGATTACTCCCAACCCAAGGGAAGTGTACTGTGTATTTGCAGGAACTTTTTCACTTATTTACTTTTCTTCCCTGATTCCAGGGAAAATGTACAACACATAAATTTGGATTGACTCATATTAAGAAATTTCAAGGCTTTTTCTACGAGATTTTAACCAAAATTAAGGAGATCTTGTTGCATGCAGCACGTTAGAGCCACACAGCACCTGAAATAATCTGCAAATTCATGGGATTTTTGGACTTGTGTTCTTCATATTCTCTTTAGTCCTTAAGTACAATTTTGATAAACAACAGAGGAAATATTTGAGCTGCTGGAGGGTTTTTCCCAACCCACTTGACCCAAGTTCCCACTCACCCATTGCTGCCAAGGCGTGGCAGATCTGATGGAAACCTTTGGAAAATCAATGCCCTTCTAAAATGAGGAATAACAGGAAGCTGGGATGCCTGAAGACACTCCAAGGAAAACTTGAGCTCCTTCTGAGAGTGGTGTGGCTGTACATACATGAAATTAATTACATGTCAGGTGTTGCTGGATTGAGGTCTCGAGATAAAAAGCCATCTGGTAGATTTTCATTACTTAGCACAACATCCTGGCTGAAAAAAAATCCATAAAAACTCATTATGAAGTACAGGCTGTAATATTAAAATCTAAATTGCAGAAAACACAAGAAATTAAAAAGTGTAATGAATATAGCACATTGTGCAGTTTAAGATTAAATTAAATTCAAATCAGTTGTTAAAATGACTAAGTAATAGACCACATTGTTGCATTTAATTTTAGGGATAAAAGTTGCTGTAGAAATCATTGTACTAACCATATAATTATCTATAGATTGGACAAGTAGTGAAAATAATCAAAGTTTAATATTCTGTATTGCAGATGTACACAGTAGAATAACAAAACTATTCTACAATGATGTACAAAAATAGCCTAGTGAGATTACTTACAATTTTTTACAGTTACTTTTAAGAACCTTCCATTTGATCCCAAATCATTTATGAAACAATCACTTTTTGCTTGTGAAATCAGGCTAAAAAAATATTTCTTGCAGTCGTGGGCTCATTTTTCATAATTTCTATACTGTGTGCACAAAACCCCAAATAAACAAATAATAAAAAATTCCCAGGTTCATTAATTCTATAAGAAGATCAGTGACAAAGACATTAGTGATTTTTAATTTGTGCATCAGTTGTTAGTGTTGAAGGAGTCATTCATATAAATTATTTGAATTTGGATAGAGGTTAATTGTTAATTCTATAAACCTTGAATGCTTACATTGTCTTTAGAAGATGAACCTTCTTATTGTCTCACCAGTGTCAGTGTATAACAATAGTTAATATAAGAGAATACATTTTATCTTGTAAAATGTTACTGGGATTTCACCCTTATCCATGCTTAGATATTCCCTGTTTTCATTTTCCATTTCCCTGATAATATTCCATTGGATATACTATCAACCACACTATATTAGTTTTGGAAAACACATTATCTAATCCTACAGGTTTAAGTTAAAAACCCTTGAATGTAGAAAATGCAAACATAATCTTGCAGGACATAATTATCAATGATATTTTCAGAGTATTAAAATCCAGCCTCAGAGGTTAATCAGACAATTGACAGTTGCAGATTTCTCCTTTTATGATGAGAAAAGCTCTTGTATTTTGTGAAGTAGGGAGGATTAAGAATAAAAGTAAATGGTTCCTGTGAGGAAATTTTGAAGGAGCTGAAAAACGTTTCTCAGGTTTTTTGCACTTTGATGGAAGATTCTGGAAGGAAGGAAATTAAAATGAGTTAACTTAAAATATTGTATTTTCCTTATTGTTATTTCCATTTATATTTTCTAAGTGACTATAATAGCAATAAAACCATGAAATTCTTTTGCTAACAGCCATAAATAGTAACATTTTAGAAAGTTTCCTGATCTGTAAATGTGAACATCTACATGGAATCCCAGAATGGTTTGGGGTGGAAGGGACCTTAAAGCCCATCCAGTGCCACCCCTGCCATGGGCAGGGACACCTTCCACTGTCCCAGGTTGCTCCAAGCCCCATCCAGCCTGGCCTTGGACACTTCCAGGGATCCAGGGGCAGCCACAGCTGCTCTGGGCAGCCTGGGCCAGTACATGTTCCAATGCATAACAATATCTTCTTTTAAAATTACTGTGCATATTTTCATCTATACTGAAACTTTTACTATATAAGAGTGTACAGCACTTTAAACACAATTTTTACTATAAAAAATAAACAGAGCACTGTTAATTATATTGGGGAATTAAACTCAAATTGGCTTCCCCCTGAGACCACCGATATCTTGGCTTGAACAATGCTGAAGAAGATCCATTTCTTCAGAAGTGCAATTCCCTGGACATTGAGAAATCCATCTTGTGTCATCAGAACAGATACTGAATGTCCCAAGCCAGATCTGCAAACAGACCAAATGTCACAGTCAGACAATCAGGCTCCCAGGAAGTATTGATTTATAGCTGGAAAAGGCACAAGAAGTACAAGGATTAGCAGCATTCCAAGCACAGCTCGGTGTCATTAAAAGTTTGATCTTTATCCTGTTGTGCCAGGGGAGGTTTAGATTGCAGCTTAGGGAAAATTTCATCCCAGAAAGAGTTGTCAGCCCTGGGTACAAGTGCCCATGGCAGTGGTGGAATCCCCATCCCTGGGAGGATTTAAAAGACCTGTAGGTGTGACACTTGGAGACATGTTAATGGGTTAATGGTGGCTCTGGCAGTGCTGGGGGAATGGTTGGCCTTGGAGGGCCTTTCCAACCTAAAATATCGTGTGATTCTGATTCTGTGACTGTGATTCTGTGAGCTTGTGTTGAAGGTACCATTTCTGAGGAAAGATGTTCTTGCAGCTGCCAGTGAGCAGTTTGCTCAGAAATGATTACGTGCCTGCATTGACACTGTCCAGGTGAGTAATTTGAGTAAAGTATTGATAGAGGTTATTTCAAAATAAGCAAAAACGCTTCAGTGGTGTGGATCAGATTTATCCCCAACCTAAAATCAAATGGAGTCTCCAAGAAGTATTAATTTTCAAGGCCTGGCCCTTAGAAAACCCACATGGAGCTGTATCATATCAATGGATTTGGATCTTTAACTCTCTGAATCACAGAACCACTGAGGTTGGGAAAAGGCCTCCAACACCATTGAGTGACTGATCCCCACCTTGTCACCAGCCCAGAGCACTGAGTGCCATGTCCAGGCCCTCCCTGGACACTTCCTGGGATGGGGACTCCAAACCCCCCTGGGAAGTCCCTTCCAAGTCTAAGCAACCCCTTCCCTGGTGTTGGGGATAAATTCAGGTGCTCAATGAGTCTATTGCAAATACTCTGTGTAAAGCCTGCTTTGGAGATCCTCTCTGATCTTCTAGGCATGTCCTTAGATATTTGGTTATCTTTGGGAATTATAGATGGTTCAAACCTAAGAGCAACTCTAGAAATGTGTTTAGCTGTGCAGCTTCTCTGGGTAGCAGATAATCCTTTACAATAATATCCACAGCTCTCTGCAGGCCACAAAAACCCTCCTGGAGGAGGCTGCAGGGAAAGATAACTTTTGACTACTGACTTTAAATCAAGTTTTCAGAACAGCAGCAGAACTCAAAGTTATTGTATCAGGCAACTCCCATCCATAAAGATCCCAGTGTGCTCCATAAAGGAATTACCTCAGCTCCAAGTAGAATATGGAGTCTTTTTAAAGGTGGGCCTCAACTCCTGGAGAAGAAAATAAACAAAACTCATTCAAAGGATTTAAGATGTTCTAAATAAGCCAAGTATATTTGCTTGAAATGGAATATGGTTGAAATCTAGGTTTTTGTCTTGGAAAAAACACCCCTATGAGTGTAATGATGGGAGATAATCAAAATGGAATGGCTTCAGTGAGAGGATTTGCCTGCAGTGAAGGAATCTTTCAAAATGATTCTTGCTTTCCTTTTCCCTGTTTTTAATTCTGCCAATATTTTCAGGGAATGCAGAAAACCTGAAGAAGTGTTAAGAGAAATCCTACAGTGAATTGCATGTGCCATCTACTGCAGAAAAGTAGTTAATACTTAATAAACCACCACAAGGAACATGAGGGAAATGAATCTATTAAGTGTGAATAGTTAAAAAGGGCAGTGGGTATCAGTGTGCTTAAGTAGTACCAGATAGAAAAGATTGCTAAAGTTATACTGCTCTGGAAAAGAGAAGGGAATAGCTGTTAAAGAAAATAAACTAATATGGGATAAGGGAATGAAAGGGCAAGGTCATGCACTGGATGAAAAAATTGCAACAGGTTGTTCAGCTGGCATAGTGGAAGTGTTTGTAGGTTCCTGAAGCAGGTGAAAAATAACACAGGAAGGCACCAAGGAAGAAAACATGAGGAGAAATAACTGCAAGGTGCAATTCATGTAGGGATCAGGAGAATTTTTTGTTATGGCATCAAGAAATTCTCATCAAATCCTGAGGCACAAAGAAGGAAGGCCCAGGATGCAGAACAGAAATGTGCTAAAGTTCTCAACAATAAGCAGGATAAAGCTGCTTCTATATTAAAACCAAGAAAAGCGTTATAGAATAAAAATGCATAAATTATTGATTATTTAAGTAATAGATGTGCTGAAAGGACTAGTGCAAGTAATTAATTAATTCAATGATCAGACTAAGCAGATAATTTTCTCTCTCCCTCTGTTCTTTCCACATTTTTTGCACATTTGGCTGTAGATAAGTGGCAATGATAAATACTCTACTGAAAACAGAGAAGTCAAGGGAAAGTTGGAGAAGAATTCAGGATTTTTTTTTCCTGTGATTTTGAGTTGATCAGTGTGAAAAGCTTTAGACTTAAAAGGGAAAATGTGACTATTATTTTTTTTTCTTCACATTTTTTATTGAAAATCTGATTCCTTCTTTTTCATGTATTGGCTTTGTCAAAAATGTCATTTCTGGTGGATCAAATTATTTACCAATTCATGTTCAATTCTCCAAAATGCTTTAACAATAAAATAGTAAAGAAAATAAAAATCAGTTTGCTTGTTTTGGTGTTGACATAATGTTCTAATAGAATTTCTACAAACTCACTAGAGCTAAAGTGGATTTTAAGCAGCAAAGGGATTCAAGTTTTGTTCTCTAATAATTTAAACTGTTGTTTTCTCATTGAATTGAATAATCAAATGTTTGGACAGATCCAAAGAGGAGTTGTTGGGATCTTTTTGATCACTTTCTAGGCCCCTGATTCACCTTCCATATTCCTGTGTCCAGCTGGCTTAGGATGATCCATAAAATTGTCACATCCCCCCTGTCTTCACCCTCCATAGGAAATGGTCTCAAGTTGTGCCAGGGGAGGGTCAGATAAGATATTGGGGAAAATTTCCTCACAAAAAGGTTTGCCAAGCTTTGGACCAGGCTACTCAGGGCAGTGGTGGAATCCCTGGAAATGTTCAGGGACCAGGTGGATGTGGCAGAGAGGACAGGGTTCAGTGGTGACCATGGTGGTGGTTGATGGTTGGACTTGGTGATCCCAGAGGGCTTTTCCAGTCTTAGGACTCTGTGATTCCATTGCTTGGATTGTCACTGGGCAGCACAGGGAGCCCCAGAGTGGGGAAAGCCCTGCTGTGGACAGCATGGAAGTGCTCAGGTTCTCAGGTTGTTCTCTGGGCAGGAATCCTGCCCTGAGCTCTTTCTCCATGATCAAACCCTCTGCTCTCCAACACTAAGGTTGGTGTTCAGCCACCATCTCCATCCCAGCTTTCCGAGCCATGCTGGCTCATATCAGCACACCACCCCATAACCTCTGATAAGCTCCTGGGAGATGACTGCCTCACCCATTTTTATTTTGTCTTTTTTCTGATCTCAAAGAAGAGATAAGCCTGGAGATGCCTTCATGCACAAGGTACCCCAAAGTGACAGCTCCACTCTCGCTTGGAGGGTCTGTAAACCCCATCCTGTGAACTGTGGGATGAAGTGATGGTGGCTGCAGAGGAATGTGTGATTATTCTTCTGGTGGGAGCATCCCAGTGATTTGTGTGCTGCTGGAACACTCTCAAACACTTCCTCCAGCTCAAACCAGCTCTAGGTGAGAGCAGCTGTCAGGAAAAGCTTCAGCCAGATCTGAACCTTCTGCCCTCTCTCTCTGCACTGTGACCCTAGGAAATGAGAATTTTGTCTAAGTCTAGGTCTTAGAATCACCAAATCATGGAATCATTAAGGCTGGAAAAGAACTCCAAGATCACCAAGACCAAACCAACATCACCACCATACTTCCAATACAGACATCTTCCATTTTAATTCACTTTAAAATGGTACTACTAGGAATAATTAATAGGTAACACCTGTTTTGGAGGTGTTCTTAACACCTTTGAAACTCTTTTCAACTGTAATTGAGTACTTTTGCTGGGACAAATAACAGTTAAATCTGTCACTGTTAAATGATTTTTGTAGTGTGTATTTTCCAGCTGAGCATCAATTTGTTGGCTTAAAGTTGTTTACATTAAAAGCTGTGAATTTACAGTGATCTATGTACATGTTCTGATATCAATATAATTCAATTAATGTATTAGGATAATTAATTATCTTAATGTATCAACTGATGCATTAGCAAGCTTTTCTATTAATATATTTCATAGGATAAACAAACCCAATAGAAAATGTTCATATATTGCTGACCTTAACAAATTAGTAGAGGAAACATATTTAAAGCCTTGAAAGAATTTGAAAGAATTTTAAAGGAAGCTTGAAATGTTTGTAAAAAGTTCCTCTCCACTGCTTAATGCCATTTTTGAGAAGATACAGAGATGACTTTTTCAGCAGAGTCAACTTGCCCCATGTCCTAGTGATAAAATTATTTGTTCTACTTGTCATTGTGACTGATTTCCTGGGCTAATAAAAAGCCCCCAAACAACAGAGATTTCAATTCACTGACAATTGCAAAGAAATAATGAGAAATAAGCTGTTTTTTCAGAGATGATGACTACTTTTCTTCTCAAATCAGAATGTTACAGGTAGTGGTTGTCCTTCAAGGAAATTTTGGTGAGTGGATGATGTGAAAGCTTCAATTTTTACAGGACATATGAAAATTATATTTTTAAGTAGAAGTAACAGAAAGTACTAAATGCTAAATATTCCTCTGTGTAGTGTGAACCTCTCCAAATGATTCCAATTCTTATATCAAACTTCACCTGTGAATTTAAATTAAGCATTTCTACTCTTCAAGCAGTGCAAGTATCCAGATTTTAACCAATCTAATTATGGTTCTTCCTTTCAAAGGCATAGAGAGAGAACATTTTTCTTGCATATTTTCCTCCCTGGAATGTAGACAACAATTACATGTTTCCAAACTATGCAGCCATTTCAAAGGCAAATCAAGTCACAACAAAGAAAAGCAAAATGATAATTTGAAGACAGAATTGAAATATTGTCAACAAAATAATAAACCCCACATTAACTCCATTCATGTCTGTCAAGAGTTGTTTATGTTTCAGACACTATTAGGAGAAAAAATCCAAATCAAAACAAAGAGAAACCTTTCATATTGTGCCTTTCACTTCATTTTAGATCATTCAGGTACCTGGTAGAAAACATTTATTATTTTTTACACCTTCCATCTGAACTGTGTTTCAAATTATTTTGAGTTGATAGGAAATATTGGAATCTTGTTCAATAATTTTTATTGCATTACCTGTGACATCCTGAAGAGAACAGTGAGCTCTTGGTGGCATAACAAATGTAGGAAATAAGGAACATGGGTTTTTTAAGAGCTTCACAACAAGGGCTCACTAGAAGTCAAAGCACAGCCCATGAGCAGCACAGTCACTTCTTGGTGTCCTTGTGGATTTCAAAACTCAATTGCTGTTATTGAAAAGCGAAATAGAAAATCTCTGAGAAAGGATTGATAATTATGCTTGAACTGCAGGTCAGCTTTTCAATAAAAGCTAATTTAATTGCCTATAAATTGTCTATTCAACTTGTTTAAGTGGAGAGGTTTAGAGAGCTCCACACTGAAAGCAGATTTTCCATATATAATACATACATTTACACACTGTTACCTGCACAGAGCTCTTGTGAGACCCTGCCTGGGGCACAGTGCCCAGGTCTAGTTCCCCAACATAACAAAGACATGGAACTGTTGGGGCAAGCCCAGAGGAGGTCAGGAAGTTGCTGAAGGATCTGGAGCACCTCCCCTATGGAGCCAGGCTGGGAGAGCTGGGAATGTTCAGCCTGGAGAAGGGAAGGTTGTGTGGAGACCTCACAGCAACTTCCAGGGGCTGCAGGGAACTGGAGAGGGACAATTCCTCAGGAACTGCAGTGCCAGGACACAGAGAATGGCTTCAAACTGACAGAGGGCAGGGTTAGATGGGATATTGGGAAGGAATTGTTCCCTGTGAGGGTGGGGAGGCCCTGGCACAGGGTGCCCAGAGAAGCTGTGGCTAACCCTGGATCCCTGGAAGTGTCCAAGGCCAGGCTGGATGGGGCTTGGAGCAACCTGGGACAGTGGGAAGTGTCCCTGCCATGGCAGGGGTGGCACTGGATGAGCTTTAAAGTCTCTTCCATCCCAACCCACTCCAGATTCTGTGATTTGGGGACATGATTTACTGGTGAACATTGGTGGTGGTGCTGGGTTGATGGTTGGACTTGGTGATCTTAAAGGTCTTTTCCACCCTTAACTATTCTATGATTCCTTGACCTCATATTATTCCAAGGTGTTGTATGACAGGGGTCTGTGTAAAAGCTTTTTAACTTGCTAAGACATCATCCTTCTCTTTCTTGCAGCAACTTTACACCCCTGTGGCAGCATTGGCTTTGCCTGGGTGTTAGCTGAATTTTTCCAAATCCTGGGATAGTAAAGAAATAAGCACAAGATTGTGGAAAACCACATGCTGGAGGTTTTTAATATGAATTCAAGACAAGGACTAGCTATTGAAATAGCTACACATCCATGAGTGCTGATTTTGTGCTGGGTTTCTTTTGCATTTTCTCTTATTTCTTCTTGTTTCAAATGGCTGGTACTTCATTACCTCCTTATATTTGAAATGGACTTTTGCATGCACTTAACATGGAAAGAGGACAGAGAGAAAGGAAATATTCACAGCAAATATTCAGCATGAGACTTCTTTCATTTATTAATGCTATACACTATAAATGCAATTTGGAGGAGGAAGGAGGAGCTGGAAATAAAAATTCTGGTTTATATCTGTCTTCCTCATTCTGGATGTCGTCCATAGGACTTAGCAGCCTATCTGTTGCTTTGCAGAAATGTGCAGGGAAAATGCATCTCTCAGTAAATGAGATCCTCACTCAAAAAAAGAGATGACTGAGCTACAGATATGAGATGTGGGGGGTGAATTTTAATTTGAGCTCTTTCTGCTGTTGTGAATCCTCTGCACGAGTTACAAAGAGAAAAAACTATTTCTTACTGCTGAAGCAACACGTAAAGATGTGATTTCTATCTCCTGGTTACCATTTCTTTTCCTCATTATGTGTTCCCAAGCTTTGTATCCTTTAAAAAAAATCCCACTACTTAGTGCATAATATAAAATCCCAATATTTTGCCTCATTTCCATGTTACAGTCAAATTTACTGTTGTCATACAGCAAAAAATGCTGCAAGTCCAAGTGTGGTACAACTGCTGTGCCATTAACGTGTTATTAAACAAATTAAATCTTTAAATCATGCAGATTCACTGGAATTCCCTTTGATCAATGTCAGCATTAGGAGGCTGCTTTTCTTATTGCTGTACATTGGAACACCTTCCTGACATAAATATCCTGAGGACTGGAAATGGGCATTAAATCTGCTCTCAGATCCGGAATTTCAGATGAACCGTGGTTAAAGTAGGCCAGGATTAAATGAGCTCCACATTTCCTTTTATTGCTTCACCCATGCTACTTCCATTCTGTGGAAATCTTTTAATAAATTATTTCCAGTATATCAAAAGAGAGCTGCTGAAAAGTGCAGGATTCACTTTGGGAGAAACTGAGCGTGTACCTTTGCTGGTAATAACTTTTAGTGGGTAGAGAGCAGAAATGTCTTTCTGGAGTAAACCTGATTTTTCACAGGTAGATAAACCACCTTTTTAGCTACAGTTAAATTTGCTATTTAGAAAATAAAAACAAAGAAAACCAAGAAATCTTTTTGATTTTATTTCATAACCTAAGTATTAAAGCACCTGTGCTCATATGCACTGAAATATTTATGAAACTGTCTGTCACAAGGTGCTCTTTTCTACCTGCAGCATGCAGTCACTAAAGATAAACTCTAATGTCCTATTTATTAGTGCCAGGAGTTTATTTTGAAGTTTTCTTTTATTTCTGGTTCATTTCTCACACTTTAAACCATATTATTGCTGCTTGCAATCACACTGAACTATAAAAATATAGAACATTCTTAAATAAATGGATTTACAAACAAATAAAGGCTCACAGGCTAGATACCTCTAATTTCCTGATAATGAAACCCTGACATTCTAACTAGAAAATGTGTGTTTTCTATCAGGTGCCACTGCAATATCTGACTTTCTTTTCCTCCTTGACTCAATCTGCATTTTAAGATAAAATGAGAGAGTGACAACAGCACAAGAACTTTGAGTTGCTTCCTGTGCTGATGGATCCAGACTGACAAGGATGTGCTGCCTAGATGACAGCCATGAGGAGGGGTTCCAGGGATTTTCTGAAGCAGGGCTTAAGTAAGCCCAGACTGTGTGTAGCTGGAATTTAAAAAAAAAATAAAATAGAAACCAAAAAATATCTCTAGCAACCCCCAAGGCTTTAATTTGTGATCAAATGTATAAGATCTAAAAACTATATAACTATTGTGCAGCAAAATTAGGATCAACCAAGTAAAGTACTAAGACATTTTTTTTGTGAGGTCTTTTCATCCTTCCCAGCAAAATCTGGCTTAGGAAATATTCTTCCCTCTCACAGCACAAATGCTGTCTGAGAATGATGCTCCTACAAGGTGGCATTGTAAAGGTCTGTACACAGCAGGGAAAGCTGCATAAAAAGTGTTTTAAGAGATCTTTTATTATCTGCCTCTTCTTCCAGGAAAGAGTTACTATTTATCCCTGTGGCTTGATAGTAGCTGGAATTTGGGAACTGAAGTATTTCATAAACAGTATTTCACTGCTGATCACCAGACTTACAGCTATGCCTTTTTTCCAGCTGACAGGGAAACATTTAAAACATGAGCACTGAAGTGATTGCTCTTCCAGCTTTTTCTGCTGTAGAGTTTCCAGATTTTCTGTGCCAACTTGACTCCTTTCTGCCTCTCTGAGGGCACTGAGGAACTTTCCATCAGAGTCTGAACTGGACAACTCTGGTATAATAATAAATCCTGGACTTCTTTCTGAAATTTCCTAAATGGATTAAACCCTTTTTTGCCAGTTTTGCTTGTTCAGGCTCAGCATGACTCTGCAAAGGGCTCTGTTGTGGGAAAACCAAGGCAGTTCAGTGGTTTGAGCTCACAGTGATGAATTGAGAGCTCCAGACATAACTCAGTGAGCTTTCCTTTCCCAAAATGGATATTGCACAGCACAGGAGCCCCATACCCTTCCTGTGACTGAGTCAGTTCACCTCCTCATGCTGCAGACCCTCATATTCCTGTCAGGAAGAAGCAGTGAGTTTTCCTTTCAAGGAAATGAGTGAGCTGAGATTGGGATTCTTAAAAATACATCATTAAGATAATTCTTTCTGCGTTCCACTGCAGAGTGGGATGATTCTTTTCTTCAGGACTGCTGCCTGTCATTTTGATATGTGCTTTCTGGAGACAGCTTGTTACAGGCATTGAAAACATCCAAAACACCCCAGCAGCAGAGCCCATTCCTGAAATACTCTGAAAAAGTGTTCACCACTGCAACAGCAACAACACCAACAACAGCAGCTATTCCATTTCTTGGACTGACATTTTGGGTTTTGCAATAAACATCTCTTCTTGTCAAAAATAAAGTTTGGAGTGATACTATGTAGAAATCTCTGCCATGGATTAAAACAATATATTTGTGTTTTTCTATCAGGCTGCAGGAAGTGCTAATGCCACCTTTGCTTTCGAGGGCTGTAATTTCAGGACGTGGCTCTAGTGCAGCTTGAAGAAGGCCCATGATTAACTCTTATTGTTTAATGTATTCACTGTGCTAAAAGCCTTGCTTGCAGAAGTTCAGCAAATATTAGCTTTTCTGGAGAGGCCATACAGTAAACATTCGAGCTCTTGGAGTAGTATGTACATCCATCAGATGCTTCTTTCCAATTAAAAGCACTTTAGAGCTCCTTTTATGAAAAAGACACTCTGTGCAGTGCAAGGGAAGGGCCAAGAATAATTGACATTCACCCTGTGGAGAGCACATCAGCTGCTCCAAGGAACAGAAAGCTAAAAAAAGCATCACAGACAGAAGTTTCCCTCCAGCTTGTGAGGAAAGAAAAGCCCTGGGGGAAGCTGACATTCAGCTCTGTGCTGGGAGCAGTGGCTTTTAACAGCAGCCTGGTAAAGTGACTCCCATTCCCTGGGAATGGCTTGAGGGCAACCATAAAACCAGGCAGGAGCCCTTGCAGAGTTAGCCAGGACAGAGTGGGGGTGATTTGGGCTGGTTTGAGTTGATGGGGAGAAGCTGAAGACACAGTGGGATGCCAGTGATGGTCTGAAGCAGGTATTTGGGCTCCTGAGTGAGCTCGAGAGGGTGTTGCTTTTCCACAGCCCCGTGGTTATTTACAGTGATCCCAAAAGTTTGCTCCTCTGTCCTGCAGAGCCTGGCCTGGTGTTTGGCACCTTTGACCTGCACACACACACACAGCTGGTACCAACACCAGCCTCTCAGGAGCACCCCTGGCTCACAAGTGGCACAAACTGCATGGACACAGCATGAAAAATCCAGCTACCCATCAGCCTCTCCATAAATATCTGCAGCCCTGGGGCCCATCGAGGTTGTCCTCCAAAAGCAGCTGTGCCAGAGCAGGATCACCTCTGGTGGCCAGCCCTCACACCAGGCATCAAGAGATGACATTTGGCACATCTGTAACATTTAAGATACACACAGGAAGCTCACATGGTAATCTTTGTACCCCCTGCTAACTTCAGGTGTATTAAATAGTTGAGTATTCACCACCAAGCCACCTATTCTTACTAATTTACTATTTTACACACTTAAATTTACTGGTAAGGGCTCAATAATCTATCTACTTGGCCACATTTATCTGAGTGATCTCTGACCACACCATCCTGAGCTGGTTTGTCCAGAGTGTGTCCCACCCTTACCTGAGAGGTGACCCAGAGAGCTGCTCCCCATGGCTCATGGGGATGGGTGTGTTCAGGGGTCATGGATCTGCCAGGACAGCCCTGGGAGGGACCAGCACAAGGTGTTTGTTCATCAGAGTCCTCCCTTGGAGTTGGGGCATCCCTGTGCATCCCTGAGCTCCACTGCACGGCCTCTGCAGGCTGGATTTGGGCTTCTCCTCCTGCCATCCCCTCTGGGAGCTCCCTGGGACACGCTGAGGAACTTTATCACCACATGATATCATCTCTAAAACATGTGGGACAAAAGATCCCCTGTTCATGGGGCTTCAGTGACAGGGACTCTAAATCCACAGCAATTTATTTATGCAGAACACCACCTTTGGAAGGCTTTTATTTACTCTTTTCTCCCCTAAGATGAGCAGTTTATGGAGTGAGGTAAGATTAGCTGCTTACAGCCTTTTGCTTCAGCTTTCACAAGCCCAGCTGTAAATGTACCCTTCAAACATCCTGCTGGCACCTTGGACAACAAATGCACATTGGAATGGTAACACATAGAAAGAAAATGCCTTTTATACTTGGAATAGCTTAAATAAAAGAGAGAGTGGCTTGAGGTGAGTTATCAAAGCAATTAGTCCAGTAGCATATCCCCAGGAGTTACAATTAACATCTATCTATTACCAGATGTAATGTTTTTTCAGTTGTTTTTTTCCTGATTCTTTTGCCTATTGGGATAAAAAATTTGGTTTCAGGAGGAGTGTGACACAAGCCTGTTGTTTAATGCCCTTGAGGTGACCCCTGTGCAGAAATCCACTGGCAGGGGATATCACAGGAATGGTTTGAATGATGAGGGAAATAACCTGTGCTAGGAGCCTTGATAAAACCATTGAGGATTTAAAGTCATAAATAAACTTAGAAATCTGAAACTCTTAGCTACTTCCAATATTTTGAAGTCACTAAATTGGGTAGTCCTGTTGTTGGCATATTTATATTTTGAATAAAAACACATTTAGTGATTAATCTTTTCACTGCAGACTAATCTGAAGGTGCAGTGGGGGCGGAACAAGATGGTCTTTAAAGTTCCCTTCCCACCCAAACCATTCTGGGATTCTGTAAGTTTTATCAATAGTCACAGATGGCTCTTTCTTGCAATGTAAAGTTGTTTTCCACTCATTTCTAGTTAGGCTGTACCAAGAATGTTGTTAACAGTGTAGAACCATTTCAATATGTGAATATAAAAGGAAAAAGAAAAGAAGAAGAAAAAGCTGAAGAGAATGGAAATATTTTTTAGGATAGGAGGCAGGAGGCATGTAGAATTGTCAAAATCTCTTCCTAAAAGCCATGATGTAATTAAAATAATGTTAAATCACTGAGGAGCAGTCTTGGAACAAAACACATGACCAAAGATACAAAAAAAAAATCTACTGGTTTGTTTTGTTGGGGTTTTTTTGTTGTTGGTTTTGGTTTTTTTTTGTGATTAGCTAATTTTAACAAATTTCAATGTTCTTTGCAAGAGATACAATATGGGATACTGCCCACTGACTTTGGCCTTCAGACTTCCTCCCAGTGCTCTCTGTTGCACATGGGAATTATCAAAACAAATGTTTTGCCTTATCTGCTGCCAGTACTCTATAAAAATGCAGCTGTGTTATCAGTGTAAGTGTTAGAGACGTGAATTGTGTCTCCCTGAATAAGCTGCACACGTTATTTTCCATGTAGGTGTGGATCCTTGACAGTTCTGCAGGGCTGGACACTTCATTTGTGAGGAGAGGAAACAGAACCTTGTGCTGACAAGAGAGGAGATGCTGGGAGCTGATTACTGCCAGCCAGGTGAACTCTGTGAAAAACCCTCGCTGAACTTGGTTTGGGTGGTTTTTTGGTTGTTTGTTTTTCTTGTGAAGCATTACTGGGTTTCTTTCCCCTCTGAAACTACAACAAATGGGGTTCTCTGCCCTGTTTATACTGCAGAGACACGACACCAGATGGGGCACCCAAGCCCAGAGCTGGGGGAAAGTCTGTTCCAGATGGCAAAGTGAAATATTGCTAAATATGCCTGCAAGGTATTTGAGCACAGCGTGACAGACAGCCAGAACAAACAGAGAAGGGGGAAAAGCAGGATAAACAACAGCTGAGGACAGGCTGCCTTTTTGTGGATGCTCCAGCCTTGCAAAATCCTTAGCCAGTGTCTAAGGAGACACATGGAGGTGTTGTTTAGAGCAGGGAACAGGCCAGAGAGGTTGTAGGGCAGCTCTGGAGATGGGCACTGCAGCTCAGTTCCAGCTGGAACAGTCCCACCATCAGGCTTTTTTTAAAGAACATGGAAATTTGGTTAAAACAGCTTTGGGGATTTTGGGTTTTAGAGAAGGCAGCATATTTCTAGAGAGAGTGCCCTGGGTGTTGCTAAAAACATTCTTTCGTTGAATTACCTCTCTAAATCATTTTGGCTCTGGTTGTGCAATGAGCACAGGTTATGGGGAAGGCCCAGAAAATACCAAAATCTCTCTCCTTTTAGATGCTTTCCCTTGGATTCAGATGGATCCCCTGTGCTCAGCCTATCAATTTCTGGGAAGAACTGTTCCCTTGACAATTTTTACATCTTTGTTTGAGCTTTTCTGGTTTTCAATGCCTTGATCCACCAGCAAGGCTTCTTTACTGATTTCTTTCCTGGTGTGTTCCCAACAAGTGGTAGAAAATCCCAGGTCTGTCACCTTTTAGAAGAGGATAAACTGTGCTACAGATATTTTAAGATATTTTAATTATTTTAATATATTAAGATATATTATGGACAAGAGTGTATGAGTTGTGAAATTCCTAAACCCAGATTAGAACTCTGTTGTCTCTGTTGTTTTAACAAGTTGTTGACTGAAAAAAAAATCAAGAAAGTTTATTATAAAAGGAAAAAAAAGCCCAAGAGCTGAATTAAAAGATGACTTTTCATTTTCATAGAGCAATATTAAAATACAGAATCATGGAAACATGGAATAATTTGTGTTTGAAGGGACCTTGCAGCCCATTCAGTGTCATCCCCTGCCATGGATAGGAGCATTTTCTACTATCCCAGGTTGCTCCAAGCCCCATCCAGCCTGGCCTTGGACACTTCCAGGGATCCAGAGGCAGCCACAGCTTCTCTGGGCACCCTGTGCTGGGGCCTGACATTGAGACAGTTTTATTGCCAGTATTTTAGGGGTTATGAAATCTTTTAAAGGAAATACTTTATTTCTATAGGAAAAGAGTGAGTGGATTGGAGGAAGGGTTGGGGAAGTACTGTGTGATACAGGACAGCCCTAACAGCAGAGACAAGGGGAAGAGGAACCATATCACAGCTTTAGATATTGTCCTGTTTTTATAAAACCTCTCTGAGGCTTTCAGAAAATGCACAAGAGCATTGGCTGCTTGGGGAAATAAATTTTCACATCTACCTGAGGGAATGAATGCCACCATCCCCACCCTGAGTGCATAAAGTCATAGGCATTAAGTTTTTTGGGAGAGCAGCGTTGCTGGCAGAAGCTGTGCTGCCATGTAGTGAAAGATTAATGTGATCTGTGAGAAAAAGACAAGGAATATAACACAACCCAGAGGCAAGAATGCTTTGTGATGCTGTGCTGCTCTTCACTCTGAGACTGTGTCTGGAGTTTTTATTAAACTTTGATTGGCTGGCAGTGCATTCTAATGACCACACCGAGCTGCTCTGCTTTCTGGAGGGCACAGTGTTCCTAAAGCTCTCTGGAAGCAGAGATCTGGGCTCACTGGGGAGGCTCAAAAACAAACTGGGAAGCAGTTGGAGTTGGTTATTGTCTAACCTTGGGGTTAGTTAGGAGAGACTGTGCAGGACTCTGCTCCAGACTGCAGCAAAGCAGAATTTATGAAATAATATTGGGTGCCACAGAGCAGTGGAGAGTGTTGGGCTGGAATGGGAGCAATAACAGGACTGGGGGGTGAAAAACAAAGGCAGCCAATTTCCAGGATTGAAGGATTATGGCATAATGCTGCTTTGGAAATTACAGCTTGGACTGTCCAGATTCTCCACCAATACTTGGATCCAAACATTAAAGAGCCCTTGAGTTCAAATCCACATGAAAAACCATGTGAGCTAAAGAGATGCAGCTCCCATGCTAAGACTGGATTTCCAAGTTTCTGTGAAGTCCCTTATGATTAATCCAGGAATTGTTATTTTTTTCTTTCACAGTGACAGGAACATTTACAATTCCACCATTTTCTCTGCTTTTATTCACTCTGGTCACCTGTTCCTCAGGGTCCTGAGGTCAGGGGGAGCAGTTTCCTGAGGAAAAAGGAGAGCCTCCCAAGGCTTTCCCAAGCCCAGCACGCTGATATTTGGGACTTCCTGCTGAGTCTGCTTGAGGTCACTCCTGTAGCAGTGCCAAGATGTGCTGCCAGCTTTATAGAGCTGAAAGCTTGAACCTTATGCCCCAAATTTACTGCCTACTTTACATATTTTATGCATGCAATCATTTGTGATTTATCTTTACAGCCCCTGGACCATGGCACCATGCTGTGCTCCGACTTTAAGTCATCAGCTTGTCCCTGGTGTTGGCATTTTTGGGGGCCTTTGTAACATCCTTGTTTGGTTTGGTTGTAGGTTTTATCAAGGTGGGTTTTAATACTGACCTCTGTAGTTGCAGAGATTTGCTGATCACCTAAATAGTGCTTTGTTTACACACTCCAGAAATGTAGATGTCCTTCTTCTAGGATTGTTAACAGTTCATTGTGGAGAAATATTGACCTCTTAGAAGGCATACAGGACACAATGCTTTGGGAATTAATTGCCATTCCCACCACACTAGTCAAATCAAGGGTACAGACACAATTATTTCACATAATTTTCATTGTGCTTAGAATTTCTGTTCAGTAATAAATACATAGAGCACAAATGTGCCCAAGTTTTGGTAAGATTTACCCTAAACATTTCCAAGAGGAAAAGATACCTGACATCAAATATAACAACTAAATAAAATACAACTAAAACTGTGTCTATAGTTTAGTTGCTTGCAAATATTGATCAATAATATGAGGTCAGATCAGAGCTATTTAAACTTTTTTTTTTCCAAATTATCCAACGTGACAAAACCCGTGGTGAATTACAGACAAAATGATACAGAGTACTTCAGATCTTCCTTTGACTATAAAAGTGGGTTTTAATGAAAGCTGTTAAATTGATCAATATTAAATATGAGAATGATTTATTCAAAGACAACAGTTAAAACAGAACAGCTCTGCCTCTCTGGGATTGCTGTCTAAGCCCTGTAGCATACATAAATTCTGTTTGCACATACTGTTTGCACAGTACATTTTAAATGGGAAGAAGCCAATCCACAGGATTCTCCTGTTCCCTGCTTTTGCACTCTAGCCAGCACACTGTAGGAATTTGGAGGTGCACAGGAATTTTCTACATCCTTACATGCAGGAAAAGGCATAGGAATATCTCACACTAAACCTTTCATAACAGGAAATACAGACACGTGCTTGACTTTATGGAGAAATGTCAGCTCCTTTCTCCAAATATAAAGTTCCAGGAGCAAAGTTCTGGATCTGATTTACAGGAAGCTTGGAGTTACAAGGACACTGTTTAAAAGATGGGGACATCTTGGGTGTTTTGAGGTTTTTCTTGTATTCCGAAGATGAGCAGAAATTCTTGAAAAAGTCCAGAAGAATTAATGGGAGCAGACCAGAGGTTATCTCATTACCTTGGGGGCCAGGAAGGGAGGATTTGAAACAGCAGTGCAGATGCTGATTAATGTAAGAGGTTAATAAAGGGCAGAATACACAGAATTATCTCATAATAAGGGCATTCAACTTAAGGAATTAAAAGCCTCAATAAGAAAATTATTCACAATTATCAACATTCACTGATTCTGGTGAATATGCAGCTCTGTTTTAAAATGCCTGGAAAAACAAGAAACTCTTGTTTCAAAGTAAAATTAATCATACTTAATAAAAGGCTAGGATGCATGGTCAGCCACCTGCTACTATTTGCTTTGTTCATAGAAAAATATTTTGTTAGAACTTTGCTTTATTTTTACTATTATTTTTAAATTGTTATTCCCTAATTTGTCACCTTCCTTGCACAGGTCATCCACCTTCTGAAATGAATTGAAATCCATGAGTTAAAAAAAGCCAACAGAAAGATATTGACAGGATTGAAAAGATGTTCTTAAGGAAGCAAACTGCTAAAATTACCTATAACTACCTCATTTAAATTTATTAAACTCATTCCAGCCTTGGAGGCCTTTTAATCTTCTCATTGATCTTCGGATGCAATAAATGCTTCTCCCATGGAGTGGCCAGATCAGTTAATCCCATCATTTCTGCCACCTGGATCATTTCACTGCTTTGACCACACAAAAAGTGATAGGAAGAAGGGGAATGGCCTCAGGTTGTGCCAAGGGAGGTTGGGTATTAAGAAAAATTTCAAGCACTGGAAGGGGCTGCCCAGGGCTGTGGTGGAGTCACCATCCCTGAAGTGCTCGAAAAACAAGTGGATGTGGCAATTTGGGATGTGGTTCAGTGGCAGGGGGGGTTTTAGTCAAAGGTTTGGTGCTCTTGGAGGCCTTTTCCAGCCTTAATGATTCCATGAGCCAGAGACCTGACCACAAGCAGTGGTGCCTGTGCATGGATGGAAACTTCCAGGAAAGCTGGTTCTCCAGAGGGGAAGGAAAGAACAGACACAACTTGGAGTGACAAAATTACACCAGTCTGGCTTTTGCCCCCAAAATTCTACATCTTTATGAAAATAGACAAATGAAAAAAATCCCATAAATTGCAATGTCATCTGCAGACTGAGAGAAACTGATTGTTTTCTAGATCATGGTGTTCAGATGGGACTGTAAATTCTTAGCTCTTTTGAAATTCAAGTTACAGTTCAGAAGTTCAGCCAGTTATGGGCCCAACCTGCACGTCTGAAGACATTTGGAATTAACAGTGGGGTCTGTTCTTTGTTTTTAGTATTCCTGGTATCCAGGAATTCCATCTAACAAAATACTCTGTATGACATCCATAATAGTAAGTTATGAAGAAAATCCTATGAAAGTGCTCAAAGTGTGTAGAAGTGTTGCTTAGAATATGGCCCTGGCACCATCAGGTTAATGATTGGATTCATCTTAGAGGTCTTTTCCAGTTTAAATATTTCTATGATTCTATAATACCTTCAAATAAACCTCTAGAATTATTCTTTTATAATATCCCAAACTGTGATTTATTTCTTGAGCAGCCTGACTCATGTCACTGCATCCTTTCCCTTATCCTCATATCTTGAATTTTGAATCTGAGTATGAGAAGTAAAGGGGTTCTTAGAGGAGAGGAATGGTGGTGGATAAGACAGCTCTGAAGCCAATTGCATATGTAATTTAAAGGATGAAAAAATCCCTCCCTAACCTGTGTACATTGAAGGCAATCATCAGGTAGGACTGGATCCTGCTGAAGCAGCTTCTCCCTGATTTCAGTGTAACCAGCTTCTCTTTAATTAGTTTTTATTTATTTCATCATAATAAAAACTAACATATGCAACAATTTAAAAGAATACTTCTCCTTTTAATGCATTAAAGTGGAAGCAGAGTTCCTTTGCATAATTGCATTAGTAAACAGATTAATTTACATTTTAATTTACATTAGCACTGTAATTGGGATTCCAAAGTGTAATATACAGGAAGGAATGAAAGCAGGAACAAAGTCCCCCAGCTACTGAAGGATGGAGATGCCAGAGTCCAATTAAGACATTCTTTTGTCAAGCCTTATCTCTGAGGTTTGCAAGATTAACTTGAAACAAAATGGCTGGCTTTTATCTCCCCTGGTACTGGTTTTAATTCCACAACTTAAAAGGATTCCTTTGGAGATTTATGTGAGGAAGGCAATTTCTTCCACTGTGTCTTTCCAGTAGCACTGGCCCTATTTTGGGATAAATGGTGTAGCTAAGAGGAATATCAATTCTGCCTCAGTGCCCCTTGCTCTTGCCTCAGAGAGGTTTCCTTTGTAAAGCTTTATTTCTGAGTGCACTTTGTTTACTCTGAGGTGACACACTGAGTAACACATCCCACAGGGGTGGTTATGTTCTGTGACAAGCAAATACAGTGCTGTCCTGAAACAGCACAATTATTTGTGCAAAAATAAGTGGCCAGGGCCCATTTTGGGAAGCTTAGAGGGAGTATTTGTACAGAACATGTGGCATTTGGGCCAGCAGTGCCCTGGGGGCTATGGGATCCTGAGGAGAGCATTCCCAGCAGGGCAGGGGGGATCCTGCCCCTGTGCCACCCCTGCAGCCCCTCTGCAGTGTTCCTCAGCCCTGGGGTCCCTGGCTGTCCANGCAGTGCCAGCCCTGAGCACAGTGCCCAGAGAGGCTGTGCAGGGCCCTCCCTGGGGCTGTTGCAGGGCTGTGAGCACTCCCTGCTGTCCCTGTGCTCGGGGATGGCCCTGCTGGGGCACGGAGGGGGCACCGCAGGAGACACTGCGGGGACTTCAGCCGGGACCACTCTGGGGCTCTGGGACAGCTGCATGAAGAGCCTCCCTGTGAGTTCATGCATCAAAAGGAGCCCTGGGGAAGTTCATCAGCTTCCAGGGGAGTAGAATCTGAAAAAAAGGAAAAAAAAGAAAAAATCCATCTCGATGGGTTAAAGGTGGGAAATTCCTGGTTTCCCACACAAAGAAGTGAATTTGACAGGTGCCCAGAGCACACAGAACAAGTGACTCAGTAACACAGCTGAACCCAAACAGGGCCTGGAGATCCAGAATTCTCTGTTAAACCAGCACTGCACACTTAGGAGCCACCATGGGGTTTTTATACAGGAACACAACCTAGATGGGAATCTGGGTGTATTAGTCCTTATAGGCAGAAATCTGTCCAAGTAAAAAGGTCAGGCCTCAGGTGGCTTATCTGGAGCTATTTATAATCTGAGGATTTTAGCAAATTTACCCCAGACCTGGTGGTCAAATCTACTGAGAAAAAAGCAGATAAAGAAACTCATGTACAGATTTCTATAGAGCTGCAGGCTGACTTGTGACTTATGCAGTGTCCAGTTTTTGAGCAAGCTTCATCCTAAATGGTCCAGAGGGAATTAAAAAATCCTGCTGGTAGAAAGTATTATGGAAATCCTGCTGGAAGAAGTCTCATTGAGACCTCCAGCAACTAGGTAGGCTTAAACAAAGAGCATGGTTACAAAAATACGTTTAAAAATTTGGGAATGATATTCTCTTTGGCTATTTTGGTGTCCAGTCTTTCAAATTTAATAAAATATTGACTTCATGTGGCAGTCCCATAACTATCCTTTAGTGAATATTTTGATCAGTGTTGAGTTTCCCTTTTTCAAGCTCACTGACTTCTCCTTCAGTGTTACTATTAAACCTGATAAACAGATATTTCCTAATCTAATTTCTTAATAGGGTTTATTGCCATCTTACCTTGCTGCTTTTCCAGCATTTTATATTTACACTAATTTTCTCATATTCTCTGTTTTATATTAATCTGATGAGTGTTTCTTCACAACAATTGCTTTCATCACTCCTTTCTGAAAGTCCACATTCCACAGAATCTTCTTGGAAAGGGGGTGGTGAGTAAATAAGGCTTCATGCACACAATGATGTTCAGTAGTTATTGTTCACAATTTTTTTCTTCTGCTACCGAATCAAACCATTTCAGAATTTCATTCTCTGAAACAGTTTGATAGAGAACTTCTGGAAGAGAATTACTCTGATATCAAAGTCAATTATCACAAGATATTAGAACTGACCAGTAAACCCAAGCATGTTAAGTAAGGATTCAAGTGCTCTGGTGCCATAATCCCACATTATCTGGAAATTGCTCTCTTCCATTGGGTGAAAAAAAGTCACTTTATCATGCACTGCAGGGTTGAGATTTTCATTTATTTAGCCTTTAGGAATAACTTTAAGTGGATGAGCTTTCTAATAAGGTTTAAGACATATCTGGCTTTGTAACATCTGCTTTATCTTAAAAATATGCTTTAAAGGGACATGCCAAGCAGCAAACTCTCCCTGGTGCCTCACTCAAACTGCTGAGTGAAGACTCTTTGTCTTGTGAAGGAGGATAATCCTAATGCCAGACATGACTGGATTGTTTTTCCCTAGCCTTGAGTATCTCTCAATACATGGGAAATTCAGTTTGGAGACTAAAGAGAGTCTTCCAATGATCAGTGTAAGTGATCCTGTGGCCTGACTTTGTTGATGTGTGAACAAGTACCCATGAAAAGAAATACCATGTGCAATATCTAACTAAAATAAACCACAAGAGTAAGGTAGGCTCATCCTCAGAATTCCTTAATGGTATTTGTGCTCAGCTATCAGTGTCTCATAGGCTGCTTCCAATATTTACTTTATCCTTGTCTACAGTGACCTCAAATAGTTATTGAGGGGAAAATGGAACTCTAATTCAAAGATCACACTTTGATAGAAAGCTTTCTCTTGGTTAGGAGCACTTATTTTTTAAATAGAAATATATAAGTATTCCAGTTTAATTTAGCTCATACTGAAGTGAGGATGAGTGAGCTTTGCCAGGGTACACTGTGGGCCAGGAGCCAGGGAATGTGAGTCTGAGCAGGGTGTGTCCCACCACCCCAAAATTAGCCCTGTTCCAGGTGCACAGACATGAACACCCTTGGAAATTGCATATTTTCCTTTGGCTGTGGTATAAGGATGCACACAGATATATTTGACAAAGCACTCAGCCATACACCTGGTGTTTGTTTCTCATCCTGTTGTGATTTTTCAGTGACATAGGAAGACTTTTGCCTGTGAGCCATCTGACTTCAGCTGAATTCTACCAACCTCACATATTGCTCATGCATTAAAATTACACCAAAGAATTCCTAAAAGCCTTTGCAGTAGAATTTTTGGGTTAATTTAGCAAATCTGATGTGTCACAAAGTGATTGGATTGGCTGCAAGTCATGACGATGATTTAATCAGCCAGCAAATGTTGGGGTTATTACATCATCATGGTCACATTCAGGCTGACAGTAATTAATGAAGTAAAGTAGTAACTAATGAAGTAAAAATGAGCCATTGAGTGTGATACAGACAGGACCTGTTGCCACAGTAACCCAACGTGACATTGCTGAGATAAACTCCAAGCTCAGTTCACCTGGAGTAAGCATTTCTTCCCTGGATCTGCCAGCTTACTTAGAGGTTCAAGGTTTATTACAGAGCCTGGTCCACTTTTAGTGGTGCTTTATATCATGTTCTGTTTAGCTATAAATGAAATAAGTGCAAGAAAGGAGTCTCAGTTCCTCAGCCCTCTGCATTGTTTAGTATCTCTACAAATAATCCTAATATATATTTAAAAAGCAAGTGAGTGAACAAATCCTACTTGACATGATTCAAAATGACAATAATTCAGTGTTCAAGAGATTTGCAGGATGTAATCTTTTTTAGATACAGCATAGGTTTGCTGCAATGGCCACAGTCTGGCTGCTCTATGGCCTCTCTTCCAGTCTGTGGGCTGTCAAAAAATAAACCCTCAAACTTTTTGTGTCAGATGATAGTTTCAATGATGCTTTTAAAGAGCTGCAAGTAGCTGGCTGTTCTGGATGCTTGCAGAAACTTCCTTTGAAAAGTCATCTGTTGACAAATGATGTCTCCTCCTCATCCCCAAGGATGTGCCCCTTTCCTTGAGCTTGCCTTGGCCACAACATTATTATTTCATGTCTTGCAGCTCCCTTTCCTGTGGTAAGAGAGTGGTTGGTCATGTCATACCTGAACTGTCAGCCTGCTGCAGTGCACTGCTGCCTGAGGGACTCAGAGGTATGATTCTCATTAACTCTTCATGAAAGTCAAAACCTTCCATAATGCATCTCCAAACCCTGTTCTGGTGATTTGCTGTTCCTGTATGGAACACTCCTGATGGGCAGATATTGCTGGCACCCTCCCCTTTCCCAGTGCTGTTACCTCAGCTCTGCTTTGACTTTTGATCTGCTGTGAAATCCTGCTGAACAAATGTTTATTAAAGCCTTTTATAATGAGGGAAAAATAACTATTATGTTCTTCAAAATGAGCTGATGCTTTCCATCTTGAGTAGCCTTTGAGTGAAGTGTTGCAGTTATAGCTACTTAAAGTGTTATAAATCTATGAACATCAAAGACCAGCTACATTCTTGATTTCTGAAGGAAGAACCAGGAAAAGGTTCACAGAGTAGATATTTCCTCCAAATTCTCATCCCAGGCAATCTGCTTTACCAGTATCAAAAATATTCCTCACAGTTACTCCCAAATAAGACAAATATAGTGAGGGTTGCCCAGAGAAGCTGTGGCTGCCCCTGGATCCCTGGAAGTGTCCAAGGCCAGGCTGGACAGGGCTTGGAGCAACCTGGGATAGTGGAAGGTGTCCCTGCCCATGGCAGAGGGTGGTAAAAATGGGCTTTAAGGTCCCTTCCAACCCAAACCATTCCATGTTTCTATGATCCTTATGAAATCCTTAAATATCAGCACATATAGCTGCCAGAAAACTGATTTTTTTGGTTGTCACCCAGTATTGTCTCTGCTGATGTTTGTAATGAGAATTCAGTTTTCACTGAATGCAATGTAAAACGTAAATATAATGTAGAACTCTCAAAAAAATAAAAAAAAAAAAAAACCACACAAAAAACCCCAAACCAAACCCCAAACAACTCTCATTTAAAGTAAGCTTCTTGTTATTTGGAAATGTTTGAGAAGTTTTAAATGCTTTATTAAACATCCAGAAAACTTATGAACTAAAGACCAGATCTCATCACAGGGCTTCACTGAGGGCACGCATTGCCTGACCCTCCTGGTGACTTTAGATAGTGATAAACCCTTAAAAATGACAGTTTCTGCTGGAGGGCAGAGTTTGAGGGTAGTGCCAGGATTTGAACAAGCAGCAGTGGCCACCTGCAGTTACTGCAAACATGAAGTTCCTGTTGTGCACTTGGAATGACTCTGGTAGACATTGTGACTCTAATTGTGTTTAACAGTCCATTTAATATTTTTAACCTAATGCATTCCACAAAGTGGTCCTACTGATTTTTTATCTATTTTTTTTTAATGTAACATTTGTTTCCATATATTAAAATACTGGCTGGGAAACCTTTCTGTGCACTTCTGAGAAAATTACAAGGTTACAAAACTTTCAGCCAGGCCAGTTCAGTCGAAGAGTCACGTTTTTACCACCCCTGACCACTGTTAACTCAAACAGAAACACACTTTTTCTTTAGCACCCTGCTAGCTAACAAACTAAAATACCCTAGGTGATCTGATCTGCCCAAGAATGTGACCCACCTCTCTATATCTTTTATCTTCTTTTCTGCCTAAATCCAAATTCTTACCTCTTCCTTTTTAATTTAGTGAGTCATGTAGCTCCAAATACTCAGATTGTCACTGTACTATAATTTAATTCATATACATTCCACAGCTCATTTGATATCATTAATGTCAAGATTGAATGGCCTCTTACAAGCAATGATTCATTAGCACAGCACATTCATTATTATGTTTGTCTTTCAACAGATTTTCCTTCATTTGTCTAGCAACACTGGAAGTTTCTCATGGAATTCCACTGTTTATTAGCACAATAATAGGTCTGCGAACATCTGCTTTTTTATTTCCTCTTTGTTTCAGGAGCAGTCCTGAGGCAGGTTCAGGTTCTGTCAGCACAAAAAGGGGACCTGCTGGCTGATGTTTCATTTATGTGTGTGCTCTGCTCTTTTTGGGATATTGCTTTTACCTTGCCTTTAATTAAAACTGAATTTACAGCCTCAAAATTAAGTGTTCAGACATGCAAGGACTAAGTCTGTCTAATTAGGCAGGACTGAGCAGTAGGATCTGGTTTAAGTAAGGCAGCAGCTGTATTGGGAAGAATTTACCTCTCTAAAATGTAGATCCTGAAGGTTCTTTCATGGAATCAGTAAAACCTAAGAAAAAATGAAACGAGATATAACCAAGTCCTTCTGCTTTTCCCAAAACTTTTGCTAAATATATTCACTAATTATAATTAAATGAGTATTTTTTCCCCATATTAAAGAACTTGCACCATTTCAAGAGCAAAGATTTAGCACTTTCCACCTGAAAATTTGTGTCTTCATCATGCAAGGGAATTATTTGTGCAATAATTTGTGTTGGCAACCTGTGCCTTCCCTCACAGGGAAGAATTTCTTCTAATGTCTTTCCCATGGATTCTATTCTTGGATTATTTAATATAATTACTATGACTAGCTCAGAGATTAGGCCACAGCTGGAGTAATCTGGCATTAACAGCTTGCCTATAGAACAACCTTTAAATGCTTAATATTGTCTCTTTTCATACTAATTTCTTTATATGAATATTAACTGCTATTTTAGTCTTAGGTTCTTAATAGATCACTGAAACCTTTGGTGTTTTCAGTGTCTTCACCTGCCCCTGAAGACAATGTAAGATGAGTTCTGAATACAAAACATCTTTAACCAGCAGCAGTTACAGATGAGGAATCAAAGGCAAAATTAATGATTAATCTTTTTTTTTCTTTTGGTTTCCTTTCATTTTTATCAGAGAGTGTCTTAGACAGAAACGATGTAATTTGATAGATATTATAGGAAAAAATTTAATTTGTACTCTGTTTTATCAATTTGTACATGAAGGGGTTTTTACTAACAATGATTTTATTGAACTGAATGAATCCAACAAAGGAATAAAACAATCAGTTCTATTCAAAGTGCTCAAGTAGTCACAGTTCTTACCTGAAACTGAGAAATCTGGGAAAATCCCCCAGCTGTGGAAGGAAAATATTTTCTGGTCAAGAGCTTTTTCAGTGTAAAAAATAGTAAATTAAAGAAGGAAGATTTAAACATTCAGGAAAAAAACCCTGGTCTGTCACACAGCTGCTGAGGAATGTGGAGTAAGAGATGGATTGTTTTGCAGTTAGATTATCTAAGGAAGAGCCTTGCCAAACTGGGACAACAAGAGAAAAGAAGGAGACAAACACACAGAGGCACAAATCACGAGCTGATTTGGGTGCTCAGTGTCACACTCAGCTGCTGCACTGGAGAAATCCTTACCTGCACCTGTAACTGGACACTCTGCTGGGGCTGCTCCTATTTTCTGGGTCCTTTTCAGGACAAGACAGGGAGAGCTGAGTTTTTCCCTAGTTCAAGAGCCTTTGCTGTAGGCCAAGGGTGACTGTCCCTTGCCTGCAGTGCCAGACATGTCCAGGACCACATTCCCTCTGGCAGAGTGATCTTTCACCTGGCTCCATGCATTCCCAGAGACTCCTGGACTGCCTGCAGATTTCCCAGCAGATGGAGGGCTTGGAGTCATGCATCAGGAGGAGAGCCTGGGAGCAGGAGACTCCTCTGGAAACAGGAGTCCTCACCAGTCAGCTCAGGCATGAGCCAACAGAAGGAATTTTAGGGGTTGTATTAGACTGTATGAAACAAATTATATTATATCAAGGAGAGGAGGCTGTGTAAGACATGCTGGGTGTGCAGAAGGGTTGTTAGTAGGGAAAAGAGGGATTGGGGTGGATTTGGGAAGGGACAACCATGGAGAACAGAGGGGAAAGCAGATAAAAGAGAAGGCTTTGCATTGACAGGGGATCTCCTACATCCCCAAATCCACCAGATCCAGGTACCTCTAACACTTTCCTGGTTGTGTTTTAGCTGCTCAGAACAGACAAAGGAAAAACATTTTTAGCTTTTGGTCCCAGAGATGAAGCCACAGTTAATTAAAAGTGAAAACACAGCCTGACATAACTTAAGAAAAGGCTCAGAATTGCTTCCTCAATTGTGCCTTGAAGGATTTCTGTTGCTCCCCTTTCCAGACATAACTTTTGGAAGTGCCAGAGCTGTCAGCTCAGAGCTCTCCTCTCCTAGCCTGGTTTAAAGGTACTATCAGCATTCCCAATGCCATTTTAAAACCCTCGCAGCACTGGGAATTTTGGAACTTAATTTCTGATGTCCAGAATATTGCCTGAAGGAGGTGCTTTAAAATCGATGTGGGAAAATGAGTTTCACCTTAAAATGTGAGGTCAAGGAATAAACAATGCTGTGCTACTGAATAATTAAAGCAGGGCATGACTTTTGTCATGAAGTTGGAGAATCCAACTGCCAGATTTGTGAGTAAAGAATGGGTAAATAAAATCTGAGAAACACTTTAAAAATCTTTAGCATGTTCTGGTATAAACAAGGATGGATTGGGATTTTTTTTAAAGTATTAGATCTTGGAGAAAAAGGAGGAAGTACTCTGGCTGCAATCCTTCAGAGGGGCTGAGTGAGCAAGCAAAAAGTATTCAANGAGGAGAGGAGAGGAGAGGAATATATATTTAGATGCACACATATATATTTATGTTTTCCCTCCTCTCAGTCTTAGATTTTTTTTTTTTTATTTTCCCTTTATTTCACAACAAAAGACATCCTCTCTTGGGAGGACCAACAATTCAAACTTTTCAATACAATATATACTTGAAAATTTAACTTTTTGCTAAAGTCATGTCTAGATTAAACAAACTGATATCCTTTGGTTCCACGTTTGCTCTGCATTTCTTTCTTGATGTTACCTTCGATTTCAGATTTGTATTTCACTGCATTTGAACAGAAAGGAAAATTAACTGCAGTGAGCAAACCTCGGACTATTGGGGAGAGAAGGAAATGACATTTGGCATTTTAAATTTGCTGCTCCATTAAATCGAATATTTACCCTGTGGACCAAGAAAATTGTATCAGGATAGTGATACTTGGATGCACTTGGACAGAATCATTTTCTGAGGGTGTGAAGTTGCCATGAGGGATTCTCCTGAGTCTACTCCATTAGGGAACTGTTCCTGGAAAGGACTCCCTCCTTTTCCTAACTGATTTCTTTCTCTATCCTGCACTGAGCACAAGCAAAATATGAAAGTAAGTAGAGCTGATAATTAAGTGCTTCTAACCCAATGTTTCCAGACAAAAAGGTGAATGCAAATGGGATTAATTCCTTTCCAAGTTATCTGTATCACTCAGAAAGAGAGTGGAAATGTGGTGATGTGGGAGTAAAACTCCCTTAAAGGAGATTGTGAGTTGACCTCTTCTCCCAGGCAGCTAAAGGTAGGAACAAGGGAAACATCCTCAAGATGTGCCAGGTTGGATTCTAGAAAAAAAATCTTCACTTAAAGCATGGTCAAGCTTGGAACAGTGGTGGAGTCCCCATCCCTGGAAGTGTCCAAAAAATGAGCAGATGCAGCACTTCATGACAAGGTTTAGTGGGCAAGCAGTCAAAGGTTGGATTTGATGATCTTGAAGATCTTTTCCAATCTTCCAGGACTCCATGGGATAAAATACATCATTAATTTGGTCAAAATTCATAAGAGAGAGCACAAAACAGTGTCACATAAACAATCAGTTAAGCTGAGGCTCTAAAAAAGGAATCCTGCCAGTGTTGTTTGCAAGACATAAAAAAGCTACTGTCCCACCAGAAAAAGCAATCAGAAAACTCGTTTTTGGGTTGTGAGTGAATCCTTTGAATGCAGGAACTCTGGAGGGTAGCAGAAAGGTGGTGGAGAGGGTTTAGCAGCCTTTTGCTTCCTGAAACACGCCTTGTACCACACCAACCCAATCTCCACAAAGCCTAAATGTGGAAAAATAAGGAAGAGATTTGATAGAGTATCTTATTTTACTATCTCTGCTCTGCAGTGAAAATCATTCTGTGAATGGCCAACACCTTTGGAATGAAAACCCTGAGATGGTGGATTTTTCTGAGGAGAAATTAGGAATTCATGTTTGGGAATTGGTGTCATTATTTGACAAGGACATGCCATATTCTTAGGTGGGTTTTTTCACTCTAATGATTTGACAAGGAGAAGTGATGCAAGAGTAAATGCCTGCTAAAAGTTTAAAGTGCTGACTGGCTTTGATTTGCTGAAAAATACACTTCCAGGGAATAAATTAAAAGAAAAATGATGTTTTCTACTCAAAGTGAGGTAGTATTCCCCTTGATGGCCCATATCCATATAACTTGAGGGGAAAAATGGACTTTGGATTGCACAGCTAAATCAGGATGGCTTGTAAATGTCTTATGAATAACTCACTGAAACATCTGTTTTAGAAATATTTGTTAACATTATCTCACAGCAAAACTCCAGTAGCTACTGATGCTCATTTTAATAACAGACAAAAAAAAAACAAACAAAAAAGAAAACAAAAAACAAACAAACAAACACAAACAAAAAACAACAACAACAACAAAAATAAAAAATAAAGAGGGCAAGATGGTAAGCTCCACAATTTATTTGATGGAATAAATGGAAGCAAGAAGCAAGTCTGATGCTTTACAACCCTTTCCATGAAGAATTTATTCACAATATCCACTCTAAACCTCCCCTGGAGCAACTTAAGACCATTTCATTTCACACCTTGTGTATATATATATCCATATGTTTTTCTTTAAAGAAAAATCTGGAATTCTAAATGTTTCAAAGGACCTTCTGTCAAACTTCTGAGATAAGTGTCAAAAACAAATTCTTCCTAAAAATGATTTTTTTTCAATCAAATCTCAGCTCTCCAATGACTTTCTCTATCTCCACAGAGGTCAGAAAGGAAGAAATAACTTATGTAAAATCTATAACAGGTATGCAACATAACAGATAATGTTTTTTCTCCTTTATTTCTGCCATAAAACAGATTAATGACTTGAAGTGTCCAAAGCATTAAAAACTGCAAGAATAATAGACTTTCAGGTTGATGAAGAAGTTCAGATTATTAAAATGAAATTTCCCATATCAGACTCTTTCAGACTTTCCAATTTTGCACAGAGGACAGAAGAGGTGACTTCAGTGAGAGCAGAGAAGTGACCCCAATTCTGTTCTATGTCACCAACATCAGGGTATAAATATAAATATAAATATGTACTGGAGGGAATGATTAAACAGGAAAAAACAACTTGAATTTTGAGAAAAAAAACACACAATTTGGAGTGTTAGTATAATTCATAGATGAGAAAACAGCTGCTGCATGTCTCTGTATAAAACATTTCTTATTCTAACAGGAAATATTTTCTTCCTTTTGAGAGATATCAAACTTTTCCAAGTTTGCCAGTTTTTATCTCATCAGTGAAAAAATTGAAATAATTTTTATGGATTTCAGTGGCATCAATCATAAAAATATTCTGTCATCTGACAAGACCCTACAAAATTTTCTCTTAAACAATATAAAAAGGAAAATTCTTACAACCATAGGTGTTCTTCTAACGAAGGGAAAATTCTAATATTCTTTGATTATTTGAAGCCTTTCTCAAGCCAGTGTTGATATTCAAATTGAGCCACTGCAAGACTCCACAAATTTATTTCATTGAGGTTTATTGGCATTATTCTGGCCTAGTAATTTATTAGAAATGGGATGTCAGAATTCCTTGGGTCAGTGAAGGGTTATGTTAATACAGGCTGGATGTGTTTCCATTTCTTATCCCAGAGCTTGAAGCCTGTTTCCAGTTGAATACTTTTTTTCTTTGACAAAATCAGTTGGGAACAGGGGCAAGAAAATTTATGGTACAAATAAACCCAGATTCAGGTCAGTGTCTCCTTCACTGCTGGCGTTTGTCCAGGGTGGGATCCCAAGCCGTAATTCAGATTTTTTCACAGTTCTTATGAACTAAGACTCCCTGAAATTTTCTTTGGAATGATACATTTCACCTTCTGCCTTGCCCCTTGTTCTTTACCCTTGCACAGTTGACTGCCTTTAAAATCCATGCCTCTTTAATTAATTTTAGAGACTTTGTCCTAGGGACACTGTCTTATAAAATCACTTTTTCACAAGGTGAAAGAGAAAACGTGATATCCACTGAAAGTTTCCTGGGTAGGGATTGTTAATGGGGTCACTTTGGAAATCAAGATTCATCAAAATACCTCACAGTCTTCATGGCCATTAATCTATTGGTTTAAAGACCAAATTTTTGTCTCTTTATCAGTATAATAAAATATAATATAATAATGTGAATGTCTTTAGATGTGTGCCAGCTGCTCTACTCAGAGTTTTCTTCACCTTGCAATAAGTCTAAAATACACAGACTGGATCCAGAGGTCTTTTGAGAAGGTTTTTCCCTCTGTCTTCCCCTCAGCCAGATAATAAATCCAAAATGTAAAACCAATCTACTAAATTATTGATCAGGATTTGAAAAACAAAAGAAAAAGTAAGCAAAAATGTATTTTTTTTTTAAATTTTCAAATTAAATATTGTCTGTTGAAATAATTTTCTCTTATAGTGTGTGGATATACCCATGAATGTGTGTAAGCAGATGTGTGTGTGTGTGTGTGTGTGTGTTCAGGCATTATTGTGTGAATGTGCATGAGCAGAGTAAAGGTTTGGAGCTCAAAAAGAAGCCCTATGGCTGCAAGAAATATCATTCCTGCTGCACAAGAAATGCCAGCCATGAAAAATGAAAACCTGGGATTAAAATTCCCAACCTCAGTGAATTTGTGATTCTGTGATACAGTGAATAGAACATTCCCATTGTAATCTATGATGGTATATTTTTTTTTCTTATTTCAAGATGATTTAACAACCTTAATGAGTTTGTTATAGGCACTGGTCCCAGTGGAATATGTTTGGATGATTTTCTTTCCTAAGGATGTGCCATTGGCACAGCTCTGAATGTGTATCTGGAAGTTTTATCTTTGTAGCTAATTCCAAGTCAGTGTCAACCACTTCAGGAGTGGCTTCTTAAGAACCAGAATTTGTAAAAATCCCACATCAGATCTCTTGTGCTGGACTTTTGAGGAGCCATCTGTGCTGTCAGACACCAGTCATGGTGGGGATAAGGAAGAGAAGACAAAAATAGGTAAATTTTCTTTTCTTGACTTGATTGCAAGTGGCTTTAGATTTTTCTCAGCAGCACCTTGCATCTTCTGTAAGGCCCACAATATTCTGAGAATCATTTCTAAAATGTGTGAGATGTTACTTCATTTGAAAGAGAAAAATAAATCAAATTATGTGAGATGTTGAAAATAGTTTTTATCCATTAACTTCCAGTCTGACATTCTTTTCTATTTTCCATAATGGATACCTTTCAAAAGTTCATGATAATGGATATTCCAAACCACAACCTTCCTGGCATCATTTTTCTTACAGTGGAATCTGCAAGGGAGAATTTTGATTTGTCATTCTTTATATACACAGGTAAGAACCATTATTTTTTCTGTGACACAATCCATTGTTTTAGTAGAAAAGGATTCTAATATTTATATTATCTAGAAGGAAGGAAGGAAGGAAGGCAGGAAGGCAGGAAGGCAGGAAGGAAGGCGCGGAAGGCGCGGAAGGCAGGAAGGCAGGAAGGCAGGAAGGCAGGAAGGCAGGAAGGCAGGCAGGCAGGCAGGAAGGCAGGAAGGCAGGCAGGAAGGCAGGAAGGAAGGAAGGCAGGAAGGAAGGAAGGAAGGAAGGAAGGAAGGAAGGAAGGAAGGAAGGAAGGAAGGAAAAGTTTTCATGTCTTGCCTTCAGGATGAGGAGTCCAGACCTGTCCAGAAGGCACATGTATTTTTGAATATATTATTTAATTTTAGAAGAACCTACATTCAGAATAATTCTCAGTTTTCCTCTAGATCTGGTAATGATTTATGAATTCCCACTTACGTATCAATTATCAATGCTAATATTGTTAGAGCTCTGCAAAATAATTGGCAGTGTCTCTGTTCTAGGTGTTTTTTAAGGAAAAATCAACCAATTTGAACACTTCTTAAAGAAATTTACAGGAATTCAAAGTGGAATGTTTTGAAAGTAAAATATAGAGTGATATTATCGTTACGTCAAAGCTGCCATTTGAGTCTTATTAGCAAAGGAGATAATTTGCTTAAAAACAGAGAATTAAAGTGCAGATGAGACTAAATGAGCTAGGAGAGGCACAAAGAGGGAATAATGTACTAAAGTGAAAAGACAGGGATGAGAAAATGAAAAAAAAAAAGCCTTCTACAGAGTGCATGCTGGAAATAATGGAGTCAAGAATTTTAAGAGAAAAAGAAATAGCAATACTTGTCCTATTTTTATATAGCAAGGAATATAAGCTTGAGACATGTTCAGTGTGTAGGTGAGCTTGTAATTTACATTCCTGAAACACCAGCTCAAACAAAAGAATGTTGAATATATTCAAGGTAGTGGAAAAAAGAATAAAAATACCATTGTAGTTATTTTAGCATTTAGGCCTCCTCTCTCTTCCTGTCCTCTGGCACAGATCACAGTGTTATATTTGTTCTGAAGTGTCCAATTCCTTATGACAAAATCCTACATTGTTTTTTTCCCAGGGATTTTTAATGATTGGCTCCCCTTGTGTTCCAGCTGTGGGTTTTTGTAGGCTGTGAGAATCAGAATTTCCCCCAACTGCTTCACCAAGTGTTGCAAGTTTGGCAGCTCCAGGTTGCTCCTCTTTGTCCCTGCTCCTGCCTTCCCAAAACTAATTGTTGTGGAAGTTGACTGGCACCATCGATTTCTTTTCCCTGTGTGCAAGTTCTAATTGCTTATTTCCTGCAAAAGTTGACATAATTAATAGGTAATGATTTTCTTTTTTCTTCAGGCAGAGCACACTCTGCTCTGATGTTAGAGATAAGCTGATAGGGCAGGCTCTACAAAAATAATGAGGCCACTGCCTCTTCAAGTGGAGTTTGAGTCTCCTTTGGCTCCATCCCATGGCTTAAGGAATGTGCACTGTAAAGTGGCCAGGACTGAAGGGCTCCTTTGAACTGGATGTGAACACTCACTCCTTGGGTGTGTCCAACCTCGAGTCAGCAGGAGCCTCCTATGAACATTTCTGTGGAAAAAAGTAGTGGGAAACATTCAGACCTGGAAGGGCATCCTCGTGTTCATATGGATCTCGGAGCTGGGAGAGATGGGCCTGTCCAGCTGGGAGAAGGGAAGAACTCAGAGCCCCTTCCAGTGCCTAAAGGGGCTCCAGGAGAGCTGGAGAGGGACCTGGGACAAGGGCCTGGAGGGACAGGACACAGGGAGCACAGTGCCCAGGTCTAGTTCCCCAACATAATCAAGACATGAAACTGTTGGGGCAAGTCCTGAGGAGGCCAGGATGTTGCTGAAGGGTCTGGAGCACCTCCCCTGTGGAGCCAGGCTGGGAGAGCTGGGAATGTTCAGCCTGGAGAAGGGAAGGTTGTGTGGAGACCTCACAGCAACTTCCAGGGGCTGCGGGGAACTGGAGAGGGACAATTCCTCAGGAACTGCAGTGCCAGGACACAGAGAATGGCTTCAAACTGACAGAGGGCAGGGCTGGATGGGCTATTGGGAAGGAATTGTTCCCTGTGAGATTGGTGGGGAGGCCCTGGCACAGGGCGCCCAGAGAAGCTGTGGCTGCCCCTGGATCCCTGGAAGTGTCCAAGGCCAGGCTGGACAGGGCTTGGAGCAACCTGGGATAGTGGAAGGTGTCCCTGCCCATGGCAGGGAGGGGACTGGATGGAGGCTAAAGTCCCTTCCAGCATATCTCAGAACCATGAAAGTGAAAAGCTTCCATTATTCTCTGCTAATATTTGAAAACCTCAGGGGAATTTGCAAAAAAGAACAAAAGTGTTTGGGGGTGGGGTTTTGTTGGTTGCTTTCAATTGGTTGGTTTTGGTTTCTTTTAATGAAATGCCTCTTCCAGGTTTATTTGGGTTTGGGTTTAGTTATTTAAACTAATTTACATTAAATAATAGCCTCCACTGTGCTCTAACAATGGTAAACTATTTTTATTTCAATAAAATGGGAAGCTACAGGAGTTACACTTCAAAACAGCAATCCAGTTGTGTTAGAAATGCTACTGCAGATATCAGGCTTAGAAATCCTCACACTTCTCTGCACAGAATTTCACTGCAGAATCCTGCCCTGTGTAATTCCCCTCTCCCAGGCCTCCAGAAGCACTGCAGGAACAGGAGAGTCTAGATCCCAGGGAAAGCAAGTGATACATGAGGTGCTTAATTGCTTTAGTCCAGTGCAAACACACAATTACAGCACAAGCAAAGGACACAAATTAAAACCACTTTTTTGGCTTTTCTGTGATCCATAACTTGACTTCTGACTTGACCTATGGCTTAATTGTAATATTTTTTGGCCATAGCCTCATATTTGCAATTTAATTGTTTTAAAATTGGAAGCTGTTCTTGGACTGGGTCACAACACTGTGAAGAACAACTAGGCCAAGTTTTTGCTCTTGAATTTCTTGCAAATCATCAGGGTGTCTGTGTCCTTCAATTTTTTTAACTTTCCAAACTCTTAGAAAGATCTTTTTAGTTTCACACACCTTTGAATTGAACTTTAACACCATTAGGAATAGCTGCAGTTCACAGCTTTAAGAATTGTACTTAAGAGTCTGGGATTAAGGGGCCAAAATAATTTAATTTCCTATCTGCAAGGGGCTGAGTCTCAGTAGAGCAATTACCACAAAGCCAGGATCAGAGAGATCAGGGAAGTCAGACCTGCTATAAACCATTTATACAGGCACCCCAGTGCATGTGAAAAATGGGACTGGGGGGCAATGTGCACTGCTCATAAATTAGGAGTAATTTTTCAGCATCTACAACAAACTGAGCACAATATAATCTATGTATGCACGAGGCAGAATGGTCATGGTTATGAGCTGAATAACCATTTCACACCAATAAATGCTGAAATAATGCAAGATCCACACTCATTCAAATGGGCCAGGACTTGGTCCTAAATATGTGCTTAGGGTTTGCTTTCTTTGGAAGCTTTGAGGAACTTCATACCTGAGTTTCCTCCATATCAAATTTGGTTTCATTTCAGCACTTGTGAAAACCAACATGGTCAAAGAGACCTGAAACAATAAAGTTTTACAGAGTGTCACTTCCATTTTTATGCTGAAACTTTTAAAGTTTGTACCTTTCAACAGGGACCCAGGATCAATAATTCTGTTTCACATCTGCATTGAAAGAGAAGGGTGAGAGACTCTCTGACTAAGGAAACTTGTAAAGTTTATACTTTTTCAAAATTTTGAATAGGAAATCCTGACAGGATCAACTATTCTCTTTCACTTGTGCATTGAAACAGAATTTATAACATTTAAAATCTTTACACACACACTAAAATATTCCTCTTTCATTAAAAATTACACAAACTTGCAGTGTCTGAAGCATGAAGTCAGGACTTCCTGTCCACTTACACTTCATTCCTGTCTGCAGGAAAACCAACTGTGAAATGAAGGGTTTTTCACCAAAATAACCTCCCAGCAGGCATTGATTTCATCTCAGGATCTTCCTAAGTGTTCACTGTCTTCAAATATGTATCAACTCTCCCTTTTCCTTTTCAGATTGGTTCTAAATTAATATTTAATCTCACAATTTCTTCCTGTTGTTAATGACAAACCAATTCCTTTTATTTATTTTTGATTTTTTTTAGTATACTTTCCATTTACACTTTGTAAGTCAAAACCTACTGTGAACAACTGTTCTCTGGTAATGATTCTTAGCCCTTCTCTGATCAGAAGATCAAGTTTAGTCAGTTTATCCTAGAAGACAACCCATAACTATAATTTTCCTTGCTAATAAAAAACCTTATTAAAAGCAACTTAGAATTTTCAGAATGCTGTAAAACCTTCTGTACATTTGTATCAAAAACCACCACCATGTATAAAAATTGTTTTATCTGTGTGTGATTTTAGGAACATACCCTGCAAGAGTGACCTAAGCAAAATGTTCACTCTTTTTTTTTGCTACATTGTAAGTGTTCTTCTCATTTTTATTTAATTTTTTTTTTGTAATTTACACTCTATGCCTAATGAACATATTGAATATTGCAAAGATTGGGCTAATTAAATTTTAACATAGGAATCATCAAAAGAGCAATTTGAGGGAAAAATTAACACCCCATCTCTGCAGCAAACATTGCTTCTACCACTTGGCAAGTCTGAGACCTTCAGCAGTTTTTCTTTTTCCACCTCCCTGTTAACTCATCTTTTTAAAAATACCATGAGAGACAGGAAATGGAGCTGATCCCACATTATTGCAGTAATGGAAGCCCTCTGTTCACAGCCCTTCATTTTGATTGTATCTCTTTCATAAAGTTCAGAAAAAACCCAGAGTCTGAATGTTTGGCATGTCCAAATTGCTTTAATCTTGCAATGATTTTACACTTGAAAGGCCAAAACAGCACTACTCAATATTTGCTGCAGATTCAATCCTAATTTATTTCTTCTTCCAATCATTTGGGTTTTTATTTGACAGCCAGGAAAACACACCACCCACAGATTTCAGTGGGAACTGGGCTGGAATAATGTTGTGTATTATCTACAAGACTCAGTTCTTTGAGACTTTTTATGAAATATATTAACAAAATGCTTTTGCTTTCTATGGGTAATTCTTGAAATAATACAGAAACTGCAAAATCTGATGATTTGCTACATTAAATACATATAAACTCATGTATATAATAGTCATTAAACTGAATGTTATATACTCACATGCAATATGCATCTACTCATATATTCAATTTAACAATTTAAATGTGTTATTCCATTTATATATCTACAAACACACTTTGTTTTGCAACCCACCATTCCTTCTGCTCTCCTTAAAGTTTGTTTTCTGTGAATTTACAGGTTTAAACCCCAGGTAACAGTGGTTACAAAGGGTGGCAAAAAGGGAGTTAGGAAAGAATGGGACTGAAAATCTGAGAGTTAAAGGGGTGGAGAACTGGGATTATCTGGGAATAAAAGTTGTGCAGTGACATTTGTCTTCAAAAAGAACTCAGGTTAAGAAAGTCAAGAAGGTAGGCTGGGAATATGAGATTTTAGAGCTATGAGAAGAGACTGTACAAAAACTGGGATGGTGGAAAATAAACTAATTTAGATGAAAGCAATTAGTGGCTGAATTAGAATGAGGAAGGAGTAAAGAAAAGCTGGGAGGTGGTGGGAAGAGGCAGCCATGTCTCAAACTGTGTAGAAAGTCAAGTGGAATTACCAAAGTAATTCCATTTTCCTTCAATTGCAGCAGACAACAATATTTATTGCTTAAACCTCTGCCTCCCAGAATCCACTTGCTTTCATTTCATCCCCTTGATTTCTTTGGACAGTTCTGAAGCTGCCATGAACTATTTCCTGGGATTTTGACATGTCTCCTACCTTGCCAAGACACAAATGTAAAATGAGTTTTGCTTCTGTATTTCACACTCCAGTCAGGTTGGATAACTGTGAGAAAAATGGACTCTCAGTTGAGATGGTGCAGGTCAACCATGGAGCAGCCAAAGGTGAGAGCTCCTCCAGTCCTATTTCAATTTTTTATATAAATTTATAAAACTCTAGGCATTTTCAATCTGATTTCATCTTTGCTGCTCAAGAAAATCCTACATGGAATTGCTTAGTGAGATACAAAGTCAGGAAGATTAAACTACACTTAATTCTTAGACTTCTGGAAGTAAAGTGTCAATTCATCTGTGCTTCACACTGTTTTCTTTGATATTTCTAGGAAAAATTACTGCCCATAAGTGCATATTGTTGTCTTACCTCTTTTCCCTTTGGAGAGGACAGAGTGCAGTTCTAAGGACTTCTGATTTCTCAGAATAAATTAGTTTTGTGAGTATCTGAGGATAAAAATACCTTTCTTCAGTAAACAAGAGGAACTTTTGCAGTGAATTCAGCCTTTATGGCATACTTGTAGCTTCAGAATTAAGGAGCATCCTGAAGAAACTTAATATCTTCTTGCAAGTGGATTTATTGTTTGGACAAAATGTTGGATTCCTTCCTTTAAAACAGCTCTGCAAATCTGAGACCTCTCCCATCCTTAGAGTGAATAACAAGAGTAGTCATAGTTATAACAGCACCAGAACTTGTTGGAAAAAGGAAATGAGTTCTTTTTCCATGACTGAAATAAAATTAAACATTAATGAAATTAATGACAATTAACTTGGGTTTTAATTGTAGGACTGGGCAGGTGGAAAAAAAAACCTTCACAGGAAACTAAAGCCATCTCTCAGTCCAAAAATCTTTGAAATATTGGAAGAATTTAGGCCACCATCATCCTGCAGGAGATTCAAAGCAATACAGTTTTCAATATTTACAGTTCTTTTAAAATACAGTTTTTCTGATTTTGGGAAGCAGCCCCCAGCCATGTGTGCACACAGAGAAAAATATTAATTAAAAATACTCACACAGAGAATCCCTTTAAACCTGGGCAATAAGAGCTGCAAAAGAGCTGAAAGCAAACATCTGCAGCTACTGTACTGCAGGTTATTGGTAATTATTCCCTTTGGAATTTATTAGTCTTGTGTAGGCAAAATAAACCCTCCAGTTTAGAGCAGGCAATAGAAGTCCCTCCCCTGGCACCTGTAAAGTCTCCACAGCTCCTGTCTAAGAGCTTTAGGAAAGGTTGGGCTGAATTCCCCAAAGCCAAATCACAGCACAATGCAGGGCTCTTGTTCCACTTTCCAGGCATTTGAGTGTCTTTTCCAATTTCCCCAAGATAAATCTGTCTGCAGCCAGAGTCTTTCCAGCCTCAGGTGCTGAGTGATTCCAAATTCCTGCCTAAAAATGATCTGAAATAAAATACAGGACTGATACACTCACAAATTATGCACAACCTCTTTTTTTGGGGAGGGGTCTGCCTAATGTGTCTGCTCTAATTCCTCTTATTGCTCCTCTGCAAGGTTTTTATTGGATTATTGATCCTTCAGAAAGTGCTACAAGTTCCTGTGTCGTTATTTTAATAAAGGCAAATAACTTTGAAACAGAAAGGGCTACAAAGCATTTCTATCGTGCAGCAAAACATGGCCTAATTTCAAGATTTTTCCTTTCTTTTTTTCCAAGACACTTGATTCACAAGATTTTTCATATTTTTCATGAGTGTTTGGATATCAATTTAGTCTTCTATAAGATTTGAGATTTTAAAAAGACATAAATATCAGCTAAACATCAAGCAGAGTTTACTCCCATCCCCAGTGTGCAGCTGAAACCCTCCCAGGGAGATCTTCAGATTTACATGTTCAATTTTCAAGACCTTGGAAAAATTGTCTTGTGCAGAAGTATGAGAAAATACAGAATTTAGGCTCTGAAAAAGCATTTATCCTCATTTTCCCTCTAATTGTTTAGTGACTGATTGATTTATAACTCAAACAATGTTTGATTTTTATAATGTCATCCATGATCTTTATTTGCCATTAAAGCAACTGGCAGGAAAATACCTTTACAATCTTTTAAAATTCCTTATAAAATATAAACTAGTAGATATTGCTTATCTGGAGTCACTTGTGTGTCATTAATTAATTGGTTAATTTAGGATGAAAAAGCCCCTCTGATTTCAAAGAGCCCAGACTCCCTTTCAAAGCAGGTCAAACCAGATCAGTTGTTCTGAGACCTGACCAGTCAAGTTTTGAAAATCTTTAGGGGTGGAGATTTCACTGCATTTGTGGACAAACTGTTCCAATATTTGATAATTTTCAAAATTAAACAAACAAATAAAAGAATTATATATAATTAATTAATTGCATAATTCCAGTAATGAAATTAGATTTCCCTATGCTCCTACTGTGTCTGTTGCCTCTCATCCTATCACTGTCCACCACTGACAAATGTCTGAATTTCTCTTGTCTGCAACTTCCTGTGATATTTATTCCTAAAACATCCCATGATTTTAAATTAATAATTTAATAATTAATTTTCTTTTCAGTACCATATGGACATAGGCCAGGTAAATATTTGAGGCACTATTATAAATCAATAAATAAACAAAGAAACATAATATTTTCCAAAGTTTAAGACTCTGATCTTGAAGATAATGAGTAAGTCCTAAGAACAGTACTGGCAACTTTTTAAATTATGGCAGACTTTTTTGGAATTTTTGTAGGGAAAGAGAACATCTTCCTGCTCTGTTCTGGAGTGAACAAATACAGCCCTTCAGGATGATCCTGGGATGTTCCTGAGGCCAAGCCCAGCAACACAATCCATGTAATTCCATTTATGTTTGTCTGCAAGGCCAACCAGGGGATCACTGCTGTTTATGCTCATGGAATTCAGGGTTGACTGGAAGCTTTAAGTTTCTGCTCTATTCCTTCTCTTCCCTTTTCCTGCAGCAGAAAGGGTTCCACACTTGAGCAGGAGAGGCTCCTCTGCACTCCAGAGACAGCCTGGTTATTACTGAATATCTCAAAATGCCAAGCACAAAACAAGAAATCACAGAGAGATCATTTCCTCTCCAGGAGGTGAATGTGAGCTTGTATCCTGGGATACAGAACCACACAATCATGGAATCACAGGAGGGTTTGGACTCACCCTCACAGAGAATTCCCTCTTAACAACCCTAGCAGTGAAGAGCTTCTTCCTAAGATAAATGATCAGTTCAGTGTTGCTCTGATGCCACTGGCAGCCCATGAATTGAACATGGGAGCAATTTTCTCCTTCCTGGTAAGGAAAGAGGTTGCACCCAAGGTTTACCTTGTGTGTTTATCCTGGAATACCAATTAAAATCTGAAAACTTTTGAACTCTGTGTGTTACAGTTAATTCTGATCCACTCATTCATTTCAGGGGACAGCTGGAGCCCATGTGGTATTTAAGGCACCAATTTGGATACAAACTCATCAGTCCACAAAAAGTCCCCAAAAGGTTCCAGATGCAGCAATGTTGTCATGATTAGATTTGGTAAATTAATATGAAACCAGATACTTCAGCCACCAAAAGTTCAGTGGGATGCAGAATTCTCAAGCAAAGGCAGAAAATTTCTGTAAATGAAATTATGATGATATAAAATACTTACAACTTGTGCTATATTCCATGATTAGAAACTGAAATTTGGAGTTCTTCCCTCCCATGAACTGTAAGAATTATTCAAACAACACAAATGAGTTCACCCAAGGACACAGTTATGGTGAATTGAATGCAACAACACTAAGGCAAGGTTTAATCTCAAGAGGAAGATTAAAATGGCATTTTATATAAAACCTGATTTGCAGCTCATTAACAGGACAAAAATCTAGCATATGGCCATCCCAAAATTTGTTTAGCAGAGGAGCCAGAAAAAAACCACCCTGATATCTTTTGTGTCAAAGACAAGGGTGATTTGCTTCCACACATTTGTTCCCTTTGTGCCACCCTCCTTTCCTGTGCCAAGCACTTCTGTGCCTGCTGGAAAACTCCTCAGTTTGATTACCATGTCCTGGTGACAAAACACTGAGTCCATTCTGATTATTAATGATAATGAGAAATAAAGAAATCAGATGAGAGAGTTCATAAATCCTTGGGAGAGAAGGCCCAGGCTAAATGTTTGTGTTGCTGTGGTGATTATCAGAGCTAATACATCCTCCCATCCCTAATAGCAACATGAGGCCAGGTCCTCAGGGGGGATAAATCATTCTGGTTCTTGTACTGTAAAGGATTTTGCTTGGTTGGCAGGTTGGGTTTGGTTTATTTCAGTATTTTTGCTCTATACAATGAATTAAGGCCTCTCTCCTCCCACAGCACAGCTCCCCCATAATGGGAGCTCTGACTTGTGTAATTGAATATATCTTTTCTCCAAAACCCAACCAGTGCATAATACTCCAATTTTCAAGTATTTTTCACAGAATAACTAGATTTAAAGTCCTCTATATTTTATTTCTATATTATTTTGGTCATCTGTGGTGAAGCCAAACAAAGACATGAAAATTTTAATTTTTAAAAAAGACAAACAAACCTCAAAGATTGACCTCAAAATGCCAGTTCTTTTACCTGCTGGCTTTGCTGTTAAATCACGAGCCTAGCCCAGTAAATCCCAAGAGTTCAGGATGTTGGAGACTGTAATATTTCTTTTGTTAGAGCAGCAGCTCAGTCTCTTTGAGAGAACAGACCAAGGTGTCTTGTAACTTGTCCAGTCAAGCATTGAAGAAAAATGACTCAATCCATTTTCCAAATCTGTGTGCTTTCACTCAGATTATTTCTTAATGTGCCTTTTGACAAATTGTCAGGAAGGGAAGTTAGCAGGCTTGGCTTCTCTGGTCAGACATGCCAAGCAACAAGGAGCCAAGACCTCTGAGTGGGAACCCAGCCTGGAAAGGTGGTGGCCAAACAGAGCTGGAGTCAGGAATATCAGGGAGAAAGCAAGTGGAGGTGGTGGTGACCATGCTGTCCTGGGTGTTTGTCTGAGAAAAGACATCAGAGAGAAGGAACTGGCCAGAAAATAAATTTTTACTTTGTTTTTAATAAAGAAAATTGAAAGAGAATATTTTTGGGTCTATGGTGAAAGACACAGTCCATAATATAGGTCTGTGTATGCATTCTGAAGTGTTTATTTTCATAATTTCAATGTAAATGATATCTAAGCTAAGTGATTAGAAAGCACATGGAACTTGCACTGATTCCATGTAGTAAAGGAATGTATGTTTTGTTTACATTAATGTGTTGTGTCCCAAATACTTACTGGGAAAGCAGACCAGAAGGGAAATGGCACAAGGAATGTTCCCATCTGGAACAAATCTTTATATTTTTCCACATTAATTTAACAATTTCAACCCTCTGTAAGACCTGATTGCTCAGGACTGAAGTATTTGATTACATTTTGCAAAGTCAGAATCTGAGCCATTGGCAAACACCCCAACCTAGGGTGTGTTTGGAGGGAAGGGAGTTGTGCTGCCCTGGATGGGCTTTGAGGTCCCCTCCAGCCCAAACCATTCCAGGATTCCAGGATTCTGTGGTACCTGCATTAAAGCAATGAACATGTGAACCACGTCCTTACCTGTGAGAGAAACTCATGCAAATCCACCCACAGGAATTTTTCATGAGTTCTCCATTGTGTGCTAAGTTTTCTCTGAAATTCCCCCTGTCCCCAACAGCCAAGGCTTTTTTCCCTCTTTTGGACACTGAGAGCCTCTGCAATAATTCTAACACACTAAGAAACCTATTTAACACACTAAGCTGCCTATTTAAAACCAGATGACACTTCAGTGACACTTAAAATGCTTTCATTTAATACCTGTGCTTGTCTTTAGGCTTATGAAGTGCTTTTGGGCACCTCCAGGTCTGTATAAATTTCTCTTTTCAAATGTTTCAATTATCTCTTGTGTCTAGGATTCATAGAATCATAAAATCCCAGAGTGGTTTGGGTTGGAAGGGACCTCAAAGCCCATCCAGTCCCACCCCTGCCATGGGCAGGGACACCTCCCACTGTCCCAGGTGGCTCCAAGCCCCATCCAGCCTGGCCTTGGACACTTCCAGGGACCCAGGGGCAGCCACAGCTTCTCCGGGCACCCTGTGCCAGGGCCTCACCCACCCTCACAGGGAACAATTCCTTCCCAATATCCCATCCACCCCTGCCCCTGGCAGTGGGAAGCCATTCCCTGTGTCCTGTCCCTCCAGGCCTTAACCTTACTAGGACAATGTGGAATGACTTTAAACTGACACAATAGATTTAAATTAGAAATTAGGAATAAGCCATGAGCTAAAAGGATTGCAGCCCCTCACCTGGAGAGAGGCTGAGAAAATTGGGAATGTTCAGCCTGGAGAAAGGAAGGTTGTGTGGAGACCTCACTGCATCTTCCAGGATCTGTAAGGGCTACAGGGAAAGCAGAGATGGACAATCCATCAGGAGCTGTGGTCACAGGACAAGTTCCCTTCAACTCAAACCATTCTGGGATTCTGATTCTGTTGGAATCAGTTTCAGTTGGAAAATTTTGTCCTTATGGCAGAAATAAAAAAAAAAAAAGGACAAGGTTATGTATGTTACAGAAATATAAGAATATAGAAATATCATACAGGATGCTATAGAAAGAGGGAGAACAAAGGGGGACAGCACATCTTGTTCATCCAGCAGCATTTTGTGTGTGTTTATTACACTTATTAAAAAATATTTTCTATTAAAGAATTATATAAACTTAAAAAATAAACCCAAAACAAACCATTATTTTTTCCCTGTGCTCTGTCAAGAATGGAAGACTCACCTAATGCCCCTGACTTGTGGCTGACCATTTTCAGTATCAGTGGAGCACAATTCTCTTGGAATTTGAGTTCACTCATGTAAAAGTGTGCAAATGATGCCCCTGCTGCTGGGCCACACTTCCCTACCCAGGGATCTCAGCAGTCCAAGGGAAGCTGAGCATGGAGAAACCCCAGGGGTTACTCACAAAAGGGCAGAGAAATTCATCAAAATTGAGGGAAGGTTCTCTGCACTTTGGGGAAAAGTGAAGCCTTGCATGACAAGCAGAGCCTGTTTGGAGGTGTGGGATGGGACAGGGGTGGAATGAACCTGCTTCCAGAGATGCTGCATGGAATAATCCCTCTCCCAGGGCAGGTGGGACAGCAGGAATCACTGACCTGGGCTTGCTGTGCCCTGAGGAAAGACACAGCCCTGGGCTGTAGAGCCAGTGATTGGAAATTTTACTGCTTTAATGAGGATGTGATCAGGGTTTGAAAATGTGGCCTTCAGGGAGGAAAAACAAACAAACAAAACTCCCAAACAATAAATCAATATCACCAACAAAAACTTCACCAAAATTAGGTTGTAAGGGGAGTTTCAACTCTTTTAAGGAGAAGTTTTGAGAGTTGTATTGAGCTTTGCTGTCAGTAGGAAAAAGAAGATCAGACTAGAAGGTTGTTGGGTTGTCAGAGTGAACAGGAAAGGTGATCCAGCTGACACTAGAACTAATTACAGTATTTGAATGAGAAGGAAAAGGACTCAGGGAAAGGGACTCAATTGTCACATTTATAACATTTGTAGCATTCCACATTGGAACTAATTGGAGCATTTTGCCTTGATGAAGTGCAAAGATATTTTTGCAACACAGCAGAGCAGTAAAGTTGCATTTGTGCTCATCAGTATTTTCAACCTGAGATTAAGGAGAGAAGGAGGGTCAGAGTGTACAGAAACCACCTCTCCAGATTCCTTCCTTTGAAAGGGAACTGAAATAGAAATTGAATTTGCCTCACTGGTGAAATCCAGCTCCATGATCTTTGAGAACTCTGCTGGTTATCAGCATTTTTAGCTGATGATACAACTGAGGAGTAGAAGTTGAAATAGTGAACAGCAAATTATAATTATTTTTGTGAGAGAAATTAGAAATCCTTTGCTGGTGGTGGCAATGGAGAGCTGCACATAGGCAGAAATCTTTGGAAGGTCCAAAAAATTCCATTCCCCAACACCAGTGATGGCAAAGCTCTCCTGCATTGCCAGGGGCTGGCCCCATCCAAGCCTTATCCAAAAGAATTTAAATTTTAAACATGAACCAACTGTCTGCAGCTCCCAAACAAATCAATGGAAATATGTGCTTGGACATTTAATTAGGGAGGCTTGGTTTTGCAAGGCATTCAGTTCTAAAAGGAATTAAAATGTTCTAAATAGAACTAAAAAGTTCTAAAACCACAAAAGCCTCTGATCAGAGGTGCAGGAGTGAAATGTGCCTCAGTCTTTCTTCCAAGAAGGAGGATCTGGGCCTGGTAAAATGGATGGGTGTCATTTAAATTCCATGTGGGATACAAGGAAATGAGGTTTAGAAAAGTTCTCTCTCACCTCTCCCAGGATGATGCCTTCATCTATCACATTAACTTAATAGGAAAATATAAATAAATAAAAGCAAGGAAACATATTTTAAAAATAGACATTTAGGCAATATGGAGTTAGTAAATTCCACATTGACTGTGGAATGGCATTGGACAAGGCAGGTCAGATGGTTTTTGCAGGGCCAAGAGTTGGACTCAATGATCCTCATGTGCCCCTTCCCACTCAGGACATTCTGTGATTCTATGAAACAGAAAAGATAAAAATAAAGAAGGGGAGAAGTTTTTGCTTCAGTTAGAAAGGAATTTCCTTTCATATCTCTATATTTAAAAAATCTAGAGAGGAAAGTTGAAAAAGAGAAAGAAATTTCTGGTTTAGTGGCTGAAGTTGTGTGCAGGAAATGTCACTTGAGGTGATCTTTCCCTTCCAGGAGTGCCAGAGGTTCCAGGTGTTTCCCAGTGCTCTGAGTGTTGAATATATTCCATGTAATCTGCTCTGTGAGGTACTTGATGCTCTTAACTCCTTCTCAGAGACAGATGAAGCAAAAGATGAAGCAAAAGAGAAATGTCAGGGGCAAGGCAGAGGGGCACCTGTGTGCTTTAACCCATGTACTTTGCTATTCTCTTGTATCTGTCCTTTTCTGGGAGGAAAAAGGAAAAGCAAAGATTGGTAGAGAACAAAGTTTTTTGTTTTTTTTACAGATTAATGTATAGCAACACTCATGGAGTAGGGAAAAGGATTTTTGGATGCACATTTGCTGGATTTTCTGATTTTTTTTTTTTTTGAGACTGGAGAAAAAGCTGATTACAGAAAGCAATGAATATTCCATTACCTGGAAAAGCAAAGGAACAAGCAGCAGCAAGCAAACAGACAAAACCTAAGGCAACACACTCCAAATGGTTTGGGGTATTTAATTTCAGCTGCTCACTCAAACTGAGACACTGAAGGGTTTGATTTCAAGAAAATTCAAGACTCAGGCTGATATCAACAGGCTCTTTGGAAGCAAAGCATTCTGAGCAAACACAATTGAGGTGCCTAAAATAATTTTCTGTTCTGTCTTGTTTATAGAAATAAAGAATTTCCTTTGAGCTGAAGTAAACAGATTTATGGAAGACAGAAGTTGAGCTGAGTGATTTTCACTCCATCAGGTCAGGGCAGCACACTCCATAATACAAGAAAACAAATATTTGTTACTCTCTCTTTACCTAATAGATTTTGGCTTTCAGTGTGGCTGTTTTTCCTTGCAACATAAAGGATCCAGAGGTCGTAGACAGGCATTTTTACAGTTTAATGTAAATCACTTTGAGTAGGAATAATACTCCTTTCTAGCTGCATTATAATTTCTATTCCACAGGCCAGCACTGTTATTTGACCTTTCCAAACAAATATCAAATTGTTTCAATAACAAATGGCAATAAGAATTGTTTCAGTAACAAATGGCAATAAGAATTGTTTCCATAACAAATGGCAATAAGTTTTGCCTCTCCAACAGGGGAGAAGTGACCACTGTCCTCGTTGGCATTCCTGGCTAGTGGGATGTTCTCAGCCAGTGGCTGATATTTATTTCTTATGAATAACAAATTAACTGTGAAGCCTGAGCTTTCCAGGAGGAAGTTAAGACACTCAGGAGGTGACAATGCATCCCTGCTGTGTGGCTGTAAGCAAGCAGCCTCCCTGTGCTTCATGTTTGGGTAATAAATGCACTTTGTCCTCCAGAGAGGTGAGCCAAGCCCTGTGATCGATGGCCTCAGCTTGGACCCAGAGCATCAGCACCACTTCAGGTTGTTTTAGTGCAAAGAGGAAACTGCTTTGTGCAGATCAGAGCTGCCCTCTGATGACCCTTGTGAGTCCCTTCCCTTTCAGTGCTTCTCTGATATCACAACTGGAGTCATTGCATTTATTGTCTCTTTGATATAATGTGGTTTCACTTTAGTTACTTGGTGAGGCAAATCCCACAAGCAGACCTTTAAAAATGTGGTTTGTTCTTTTCTTTCACTGTTTACAGCTCATTTGGGTCTCTATTCAGCAGCTTCTCTTTGTAGCCCCAAGGATGCAGCAAAATGAAGCAGAGCCTTCACAGAGAAAAGAAAATTACCTATTTTTCCTTTTACACAGTAGTTGCTTTCCCAAACAAAATCAAGCAATCACAGCCCTTTGCAAAACAAAGGATAAACAAACTTCAGTGTTCCAGGAGGTTTTTAAATCCATGGATCTCTGCTGGAGATGTATAAGGCACTCCACTAACTCAGTCAGAAAAAAAGAAGTCCAAAAAGCATCTGATTAATCTTCCTAAAGTAAAAACAAAACAAAACAAAACAAAACAAACAAATAAAAAACCCCAACCCAAACCAAACCAAAAATAAAATTATGAACTGAAACCAGAATACAACTTTTGGAATGGTTTAGGGACCATAATAGAAGCAGGATGCTCCAAAGTCAAAAGAGACAAATAATGACAGCCCTGGAAAGGCTTGGAAGAGGAACTGAAAAAGCTCCAGCTTTTCAGGTGTTCTAACAGGAATTTCTTCTGAGGAATGCTGCTATCATCAATTCCTCTTTGGAAAAGCAAGGCACTGCTTTATTATGGAGAGTTGCAGAGCTGGGGGTTGTGGCTCTAGAACAGAGCAGAGGAAGGAAAAGGTAAATTAAAGAGATTAAAATAATTCAATAACAAAATCATTAGAGGGCAATAAATATCAAATAATTAAAGCAAGTTATTTGCAAATAATCATTAAGTTATTTTAATATGTAAATATTCTTCTTCTTATGTGGAATCAATAACAGTAAAAAGAATACTGCTTGTAAGCACATCTAGCTTAAAAATTCAGTATTATATGTGGGAACAAAACAAGGATTATACCTGGGAATAGAAAGATTTTGGTGTCACTGTAGATTTGCCCTTACATTACACATTGACACCTAAGAAATCCTGAGCTAAGCCAACTTTTCCCCTGGCATGGTATGGCAACCCTGTTGTTCCTATGCCAATAAAAGTAAAATAGAGGATGGATTTTGTGACCTGGCCTGCAGCTGAGATTCCTGGATTTGTGATGGGAAGATCCCACAGAAACACAGCTCTCACAATGTACCTTTTGTCCCAAAAGCAGCACTGATTTTTTGCACAAACCCCAAAAGATGCTTTAGAATTAACTGTGTCTGACTGCAATGCTGCTGTCTAATGACCATGCAACTACAAACTGTCAACCAATATTTAACCCCATTAAGGAAAACACCAAATTCAGACCCAGTCATTCTTACATCATGATATTGAAAATTGAATTTCCTGCAAGAAGAGTTGTTTTATGTTTTATGCATTCTGTTATTATTATATAGCAGTTGTTCCTCACCTTGGAAAAGGAGGAGTTTGTAAAGACATGCATTTGAGAAGGGATTCTGCCCCAAAAGTCCCATTATAAGGTCTCTGAGGGACATTATGTCCAAAAATCATCACTGTGAGATGCCTGATTAGTCATTCACTTCTGTTTCCACAGTTGTGCATATATAGAACTTGTTTAGGCACATATATTACTTTTTTCCCCCAACACTTGACAATATTTCTCTCATTTAGGATTTCTGGCTGCCTTTGGGATCTTCATTTGTTCAGCCATCTGCTTGGGGATATCCCTTGCTGGAGTGGATTTGGGAAAGGCAAAGCTCAGCCCATTCACATGTTGTTTAATGTCTTTATTAACAAGGAGGATGAAATGAAGTGAGATGCTCCAGCTGCAAGTGGAGTGACTGATAAATTCTGGGCTGGGATGGTTGGAAGGGACACCTGGGCAGGGCCTGAGGGCTGGACACAACCTCAGGAGGTTCCAGCTGCAGCACAAGCAAAGCTGGGCTGGGTGCACAGCTGGGGCTGGGCTGCTGGGACAGCTGGAGGTGGGAACAGCTGGAGAGGTGGGAGCAGCTGGAGAGGTGGGAACAGCTGGGGAGGTGGGAACAGCTGGAGAGGTGGGAGCAGTTGGGGAAGCAGGAACAGCTGGAGATATGGGAACATCTGGAGAAGTGGGAACAGCTGGGGAAGCAGGAACATCTGGAGAGGCAGGAGAAGCTGGGGAGGTGGGAACATCTGGAGAGGCAGGAGAAGCTGGAGAGGTGGGAACAGCTGGAGAGGCAGGATAAGCTGGAGGGACAGGGACTGGGGGTCCTGTTGGAGAACGTGTTGAGCCACGTGCCACACGTACTCCTGGCTGAATTTCCAAGGCCACACCTGGAGTGCTGGCTCCACTTTGGACCCTCTCAGCTCATGAGAACCATGGAAATATTGGAGAGAGCCCAGTGGAGGCACAGGAGATACAAGAGAAGGCCAGGAGAACCTGGTTTGTTGGATCTTTAAGGGCTTGGCTAAGGGAGATCAGGGCTGTCTTTGGCCATAAACTTCCTAATAAATCTGGCTGGTTGTGCAGGAGTAAAGGGGGTATAAAAAAATCCTTCATTGTTCAGTTCATGCTGTAAACTCAGTGGTTTTAACTACCACAGTTATGCATCAAATCATAAAATTATCCAGACATTTTAGAAATTCAGCTGCACTGTTTGACTCCCTGACCTCCTGCTGCAGAGGATTTCACAGATCCACTAAAAGATGTTGGAAGAATTGCTTCAATTACCCCTTTTCTTCATCACTGGGCTTTCAGATTATAATTCAACAAATGGAACACCCACCCTGGGCTCCTGGATGTCAAATCCCACACTTCTGCTCTCCTGCAATGTTTAACCAAGTGAGTTCCTGTCACTGGCATTGATAATCAGGTGATGGGAGGAGCAGGATAAAGGCAGAGAGCCAAAATTTTACCCACAAGGATAAGGACTCCTTGGGCTTTCTCAGGACTGAGGCCATGACCATTCCCTGGGGAGCCTGTTCCAGTGCTTTTCTGGAAGTTTCTTCCCTGTTTTTGTCTGTGGTAAATCTGTAGGTATTTCTTCACATCTCAACAGCACCTGTCAGGACCCAAGTGAAGACCAAGTAGGCAAAATTCTGCTTCCATGAGAATCTAAAAAACTTCAAAATCACTGAAACCACTGTTTATTATTTGATATCATCCAGCTGTGCATTGAACTCAAAGTGCTGTTGGGAATTTTATGCTGGTATCTGGCCTGGTTTGGGGCAGAACAAAAGACTATCCCTAAAATAAGCAAAAAATCCTCATTATCCCTTGGGGTTGCACATTTATCCTTTCACCCTCCTTTTCAATCCAAATAAATTAATTTGTGAAACAAACCCAAGTCACCACAGACACCTTTCTCTGCTGGCAGCCTGGAAATAAACCCTTGGATAGGCTGGAATTTTTAATACATGGCATCTAAAGCTGGGTAATACCATGGATTATGTCACAGAGGAGAGTTAAGCAGGGACAGGCATTAGACCAGCTGCTGTTAAAAATAAAGTCTGCAATGGATAATGGGGAAGCAATAACAACATATCTTCAATTAAAATATGTGGGCTAAATTGAGCCATTTTGATATTAATTCATTGTCACAAAAGAGTGGTTTCTGCTTCTTAAAGAGCCTCCATCAAAGGTATTGGCAAAAAGCAGATTTTAATTGAGTTCAGTGGCAAAGTTCACTCTATTACTGACTACAGCAAGGAAGTGTATATAGGAAAACGGGATTGGAGTCAATTTCGAGTGATTTACACTGTGACTGGAGGTGGAAAAGGGTCAGGGGCAATGGAAACAGATACAAAAGAGTGCAAGAGGATTTAGCAACACTTAATCATCCACCATTTAACATTAAAAAGAGTGATTCACCATCACACTCAACTGACTTTATTTAAAAAGAAAATTATTAAATAAAGAATAAATAAAAATAAAATAAAGAACTGATATTGCTTTTAATGCTGAAGATGCTTTTTATATTAGCCAACATTTGGAGCTTTTTTTTTCCTGCAAAATGAAGGTGTTTAGCACACTTAAATGTTTATTTATATATATATTTCTAAAGCATAAAGAACAGCAGGGGATTGGAGTGAGATGATCCAAAAGATCCCTTTGAATCTGAACTACTCCATGTTTTTGAGTAATTTGCAGGTTTTCAAAAACTGATCCAAAAATTCAATAAAGGTATAGATGGGTGGAAGACAACAATGAATACTCACTGGGTGCTACTTTCTTCTTTATTAGAAAATGCTACTGGTCTTTTCCAGGTCATGGAATGAGATAAAGGAATTATCTAATACACCCATTTTATATTTTTTCCTAGTAAATATTTAGGATTTTTTTTTGTGGGATAGAGAGAAGGGGAAATTCAAGCCCATCTTTTCAAAAGATCTGGTGTAAAAGTCCTTTTTGAGCATTTAACAATATGAGAGAAGCCTGATCCTGTCCTTACATGACAAATATCTGGTTCTGGTGTCAGAGGGTGAAAATAAACTTTTTGGTATCCAAACTGGGCAATCTCTGGAATGCTCATTTCTCCAATGAACCTCGCAGATGAGCAGGGGAAGGATTTCCTGGCGTGCTGCACAACCTGCTCAGGCCAAGGAGGAACTTTCATGGTTCTTGCAAAAGGGAGCCTGATGGAAATTCCCCAATCTGCACAAACCAAGGCTGGGAAAGTTTGAGAAAACTGTGGGGCCACTGGAATTTCCTTTCCCAAGCAGAGCATGCACTAGGAATCCAACAGGAGGTTCATCAGTGCAAAGAGCCCTGGTCAATCATTCCTTCTGCAGCTGGCATTGATCCTTTGCTCTTCACAATTTTAAATTTAAACCTCACAGGGGTCTGGTGGGGAAGGAAATCACCACAGACTCAAAGACAATCCCACATCTGTCATCATCTTTATTTTACCTGGGTCAGATCTCAGATAAATACAAGATATGAAGGACTTTGGGGAGGCAGAGAGAAGATATATCTGCAAGGAGATGTATTTGGTATAAAAGATATTGGGAAGGAGGGTGGGGAGGTCCTGGCACAGGGTGCCCAGAGAAGCTGTGGCTGCCCCTGGATCCCTGGAAGTGTCCAAGGCCAGGCTGGATGGGGCTTGGAGCCACCTGGGATAATGGGAGGTGTCCCTGCCCATAGTAAGGGGTGGCACTGGATGGGCTTTAAGGTCCCTTCCAACCCAAATGTTCCACATTTCTGTGATAAAAGGTAAGAGGTAGATAAGCTATATGTGCAGGGGACAGTTGGCTAAATCTAACTGATATCTAAAGATTTTAAGTTAAATTGGGAATGCAAATGTTAAATATGATTTCAGCTTTCCCACTTAAAACAGCAAAAGTGAACATCTCTTTCCTATTCTAGCTGTGTACAGGGAAGTGGGGCTAATTCCTTGAATTTTTTATTTGTTTCTGTTGTTTTTGTCAAGTGGATGAGTAATGATGCAGCCTTTCTATTTCTTACAGACCTCCAGAGAAGTGTGTATGTCACTACTGGCTCATACTCTTTGTTTTCCTGTAATTGAGAATGAATTACAGTTTAATCCTTTCTTGTCAATACAGCCAAAACCAATCATGGAATCCTCACAGGAAAACTCTTTGGAAAACAATTTGCAATTAAACAGAAGTGCAAACAAGGCAGGTGGTTAAACTGAGAAATAACAGAAATAAAGTGTAATGACCCTAAAAAGATGAGACTGTGCAAGAAAAAAATAATCATTGTAATGATATCTAACTTTGGGGATTTTTTGTATATTTATTTAGTTTTTAATAAAAGGAGCAGACCTTCACTCACTGTAAGGCTTTGTTGACTTCAGTATCTGTTTATATACAAAAACTACTCAACATCGAATCTGGCATTAATCCAGTCAAGAAACTGCTCAGATAAAGGATATTTTCTGGTTATTTAGGAGGAATGTCAAAGGAAATTCATCATTCTGAGGTTTGGTTTCATTTACAGGAAGTCTTTTTTTCAGAGTTTGACAAGTTTCACCCAGGAGTGAAGGTTCTCTTGTGGTATAAAAGATCTGGTTTGAGATCTGGGTAAGTTTCCACTTTTACTGGCAAGTTTGCCCCTGTTAGAACACAACTTGCCAAGCCATATTTCCTTGGCCTCAGATGGAAAGCCAAGAGCCAAATTTCCTGTCAGGTTATGGCTGGACAAGCCTAGTGAGGGTGAGGAGTTGAAAGGAACCCAAGAAACTCCACACATTTGAAGACAGGATGCAGAAATATTAAAGTGGGAGTTCTGAGATGCTTTTCACACTGAGGTAAATCTTCATTTCCATTTGGATCTTAGTTGAAATTAAGACTCTTGTTGAAATTAAAGCAGAAACAAACGTGTTTGACAAGAGTTTAAAGGTTTGGAACTATGAGAAAACATCCAGTGTAGATTGAAATGTGCCACTGGGATCATCCAGAAAAGTAGAATTTTACTTAAAAATGTGTTCAGAAAACACAGAGAGGAGCTTGGGAAGCTTGAGCAGATGTGTCCCTTCCAGCTGGGAAATGTGGCATCACACATTCCAGTGTCCACAGAAAGTCTCCCTTGCAGATTTTTGGAGACACAGCTGAGGGCTCTGCACCACTGTGGCCCCAAATACAGGGACACAGGCAGGAAAAGAACATGCTGGAACAGGAATGCCATGGGACTTCTGCCTGTGGGATTTCTCTGCCTGCAGCAGAAATGCACAGCCAGGGTCTGGGTGCACAAAGAAATTAAGGAGGGGTATTATTCCTGTAGGACTGAACCAATCCAGACCTTTGTCTGTAGAAATTCATATCCCATGAAAATGAGGCAGAATGCACAAAGTGCTTTGGACAGGGAATTAGTAGGGGAGAAGTTTCTGGGAAGATGATTTTGTTGAGATTTTGCCAGGAACTGACAGAGTCCTTCACTATCAGAAACTGAGGTGGAAACAAGCAAAGAAATTTGTCCCAAGGAAAATGAACACAACCAAGTGAATTCCAGCTTTTGACAGCAAATTTTTTGATTCACTGTGCTGACACTTTAAGAATTCACCTGTCAATTAATTAAAACAGCCTGAATATTAAAATTCCTGATTTGTTCTTTCTTAATATCTTTGAGGTTCACCCACTTCCTGATGAAAATACACGGGTGTGAGCACAGCAAAACCTGTCCCACTCCAATGATTTCATAGATGGGCTGTGAGAATTGTGCAGGCACCAATTTGGACAAATGGGTTTGTTCTGGTTTGGAAGGAAAATATTTTCACAGTAAAAACATAAATTGAATAGCTCCTTCAGTATCTGTCCAGAAAATGCTGAAGTGGAAAAATCAGCTTCAGTCTAAACAGGAATTTGAAAATATCTCACTCACCAGCAAAAAGATCATAACTTTATTAATAATGAGATGAATATGTCACTTGTAGGCTATTGAACTCACTCTGACAGATAAAGAAGCATTAAGTAGTGACCTTTAAATGCTAATTGCTGATGTGTTGGAGCTTGTAAACTGCTTAAATGGAGCTCATGCACACAAATCTTAGAGCAACAAAGGATGTGTTCATTTGGAATATTAAAGGAACAATTTACTGTAACAGTCTGAGAAAGTACATTTGACATTAGAAGTGTAGCAAAATGATAAAACAACATTATTAGATGTCCAAAGGTCAAATGTCTGAAGCCAAAGCCACCACCATGTGTAAAAAGCCAAGCTATTTGAAAGGAGTGGAAGTTGTTTAAAACACCTGCCCATGGCCAAATGTAAACTGTAGAGAAGGAATGGAAATGAGACAGGCAAGAAAAGTCAATAATGGATTTATAAGGTAGTTTCCTCTGTAGCTTTTGCACAACCTGGTTTTGGTAGCAGGGGGGTCACTGAGGCGGCTTCTGTGAGAAGCTGCTGGAAGCTNCAGGGAGTGCAGAGATCCACCCACAGCCCCTGGGGATCCACAGGGAGTGCAGAGATCCACCCACAGCCCTGGGGATCCACAGGGATGCAGAGATCCACCTGCAGCCCGCTGGGGAGCCCCCTCCAGAGCAGGTGGATGTCTGGAGGAGCTGTGATCCAGTGGCAGACCCAGAGCAGAGAGAGGGCCCTGCTCCCAGGCTGGAGCAGCCTGTCCTTGCAGGACTGCAGCCTGTGGAAGAGTGACCCACGCTGCAGCAGTTTTGGGAGGGCTGTGTGCCCGTGGGAGAGACTCAGGTTGCAGCAGTTTTGGGAAGGCTGCTGCTCCTGAGATTTGGAGCCACGCTGGAGAAGTTCACAGAGAACCATCTCCTGTGGGAGGGACCCCACGGTGCAGCAGGGGGAGGACTCCTCTCCCTGAGCAGCAGAAGAAAACCCTGGGTGATGGACTGACCAACCCCCCTGCTCTGTCTCCCTGCACTGTCCGTGGGAAGGATGGAGGGGATGAGGGAAGAAAAGGTGTTTTAAGGGCTGATTTTACTTCTCATTGTCATCCTCTGGTTTTGTTAGCAATAAATTCACTTTGTACTTCTAATTCAAGTCTGGTTTGCCCTTGGAGTGTTTTCTCCCAGTCCTTATCTCAACTCATGAGCCCTTCACTAAACTTTTCTCTCCTCTGCCCAGCTGTGGCAGGGGAGGGTGAGTGAGAGACTCTGGTGGGTGCCTGGCATTTGGCCAGTGTCAAAGCATGACATTGCCTCACTAATTCTGTTGCTGTTAAGTCTTATGTTCATCTTTGTAAGTCTACCATCTCCTGTAAAAACTGCTGAAGTCCTCAAGTGAAGTCTGATGTTAACCAAGAACATATTTCCTTCAAAGAGGGACCTCTTGTGACTTTATAAACCATGTCTCTCCCCTAAAGTGGAAAATTTGGCAGTTGGTCTGTGGAGAGGGAGCTGACAGGAATGTCTCAGATATAACCTGCCTGTTTTCTCATGCACAGCTGAGTAGGATTAATGTTTTATTTTAGTTATTTTAATTATTTTTGTCACCTGACTAAAGGTTGGCTCAAAGCAAGGACGTCTTGAAGAACAGGAGACCAGCAATGCTTGGTGGAACTTCAGTGAGCCAATCATTGAAAATTCCTTACTCCCAAGGCTGCCAAAGGAGAGGGATTCACCCATTCCACTCTCTGGTGAACAGACACAGAGAAGACTCAAGGGGGGAAACTCTCTGACCCCAAACCACTCCAGGATTCTGATTCTGACCAGGATCCAGACCAAACCCTTGCACTACTGCAGTACCTTAACTAGAAATATTTCATTTTTCTCTTGATACAGTTAATTGCATTATTTGTCTTTTCTTTTTCTGTTACATTCTGAAATTGAAATACTTAAGCCTTCCTTTGAAATAATTTTTAATTGCATTCTAGAAACAGTTCTGTGAGGTCTTGAATTCAAACATTTCTCTTTATTGTGTCTTCACTGATATATGTGAACTACAGATTTGGAAGTTTGGGTTAAAATCTTTGTGAGACTAAGCAATATTTTAAATATTTTTTTCAGTTATGTCTTGAAATTAAAATATTAATCTGCTTTTTAAGGTTTTGTTGAAAATAGCTTTTTACAGAAGTTACTTTATGGTGACTCTTTTATTCCAAAGCACAGAGATTCTTTTTTTTCTACATCCACAACTATAAACCTAATGAGTCTATGCCAGGTGTCTTCTGCCTCAATTCATCAAGGACATCAAAAGCAAGAGGAAAAGGTGTGAAATCCCTTTTATAATTCACTCTGCAGTGAAAACCATGGAGTTCACCACTACTGCTGACCTGTGCCAGCCAGTCCAGGCAATGGCACTGCCCTGGTGCTGCAGGAGGGGTATCAGTCTTTCCAAGCACACAATAAACCTTTCCCAGTGTCACCAGCAGGTTGGATGTGTTACTGTAATCCTTACAGACATCCCTGAATTCGGCATTTTGTCTTTTTTTGTCTGCAGTGTATCCACTGGGTTTTGTAAATGACACTTGGATTTCAATCTGTCCAGCACAGGATTGGGGAGCTGTTGGAACAGGAGCTTCTGAGTACAAATCACACCCATTTGATGCAGGTATTTCTCATAAAATTCATAAAGATCCGCCAAATAAGCAGAAATCCTCTAACTCCTTCTCTTTCATTGCAATCTGCACATGTAAAATACATGGATATAATTAAAATAGAACAGTTCAAAGCAGAAGTATTGGAGAGTCTATTTAGAAAATACAGAATATTCCATTAGAAGCTGAGAAACTCTCTTTGAATTTCTTTAAGAAGATGGAAGATTTAAAATACAGGTCTCCTACACCCTGGGAAAATCCTATTCCACTCACCCTGTAGGAATCAGCAGTGATGAACCCTTTTCTGGTAGATTTCCTGAGCACAATCTCTCTTTCCTCTGTTCATTTCTCCCTGAAAATTGGGGAATTTTGTATAAAATCACAGTGTGCAGGGAGGGAAGAGGCTGATGGATAGACTTATTTTCCTGCAAGAATTAAAGGAACTTTGCCCAGGGCCTAAGTTTGTGCTCCTTACTTGCAGTGAAATCTCCTTGGGGGGCTAAAAGAGAGCTCAAGTTTTAATACATTTTTTCCCATTTTTAAGTAGTTTTCAATTGTTTTCCTCATCTTTCTCCTCCACACAGACATTTGGAAGGAAAAACACCAAATCCATGTGTTTATGGAAACTGTGTTTTGTGCTTTTTGTGCTTTTTTGCCAACAGTCCCATTCTGCATAACAAGATTTCTGCTGTTAGAAAGCCCCAAAATGCACTCAGCAGCTCTTCTGTGCCTGTTCTTTTAGCTCTCCTGGTATCAAGCACAACCATTTGTTTTCTTGAATTTTAACCCAATTGTAGAAATATACCTCAGGGTCCAGCAAGAATACGATTATTTTTGTCCTATTTACAATATCTCTAGTCACTTTTAGGTTGCAAAGCTGCAAACAAGGAAAACACAGCTGTTTAACTCACTGTTAAAACCTTTATTTTTACAGTTTTGAACAACAAAAAACAACAAAAACAAAAACAACAAAACAAACCAGAGCCTACTATTAAATAATATTTTAATGTTATGGTCATTTTTCAACCTGGGCTTGGGGAGATATAGGGGGGGCATTTGCCTTGTTCCTCCTCAACTTGCATTCTACAGGATATAATCCTGGGAATGTAACCCCATCCCTGGAAGTGTCCAAGGCCAGGCTGGACAGGGCTTGGAGCAACCTGGGACAGTGGGAGGTGTCCCTGCCCATGGCAGGGGTGGCACTGGATGGGCTTTAAGGTTCTGTCCAACCCAAACCATTCTGGGATTCCAAGAAAATCTTTATGCATTTAAAAGTGTTTCACTTGCAGTTTGCTCTCTATTCTTATTCTAAAAGAACATTAAGTCAGCAGGAAATACATTTATGTTTTCTCAAGTTGATCAAGATGTTGCTAGTCTGAAAAATACATAGATTTAAAAATGTCTATGTTTATAGCCCCCTCTTTCTAAAAAGTTCTAAGAAATTCTAGTATTTGCATAGGATTATTCTATTTTATTTATCTAAATAGCAATGCAACAGAAGGACTGAATAGATAATTGGGGGGAAAAAAAACGAAGACAAAAATGGAGAGGAAGAGATTATAGAGATCAGTAGATTGTTGTTCATTTTCTTTCATCCTTCCCAAAGTTATGCAGCCATGCTGAATGATTTAGCCCTGCATTAATGGGAAACAATGCAATAACAAAACCCAGCAATTGCTGGAACAAAACACTCTGCTGTCAGTGAAGAACAATAGTGCAAAAGCAACAAATCAAAGTATTTTCTCAGTTTTTATCCTCCAGAAGGAAAGAGAAGGCAGAGCTTTGCTCTGATCCCGTGGCACTTCTGTAGTTCCGCTCCTACTTTTGAAATTCCGTGAGGTCGCTGCAGCATCTCCCCATCTTTTAAAGGGAAGCCAAACACTTACAACCCTAATAACTATTTTGATCATTAGCCACGCACTAAAGAACCAGGAGAAAAGATCAGATGATTTCTTTGGCTCCTGAAAAGAAGAGAGAGAAAGCCCCCCACTAATGAGATTGCTGACGCCATGCCGGTATCGACTGCTGCACATCAGCCAGCTCAGGGCACGCTGCTGGACTCCTCAGCACAGGCAGCTCGCTGGGGAAGATTAAAATATGCCTGGGAGCCTCTTCAGATTTGGGAAATTCAAAGCAGGATCTATACTGTTTGAAGTAGAGGGGAAGAGGGTGAGGGAGAAGTGTCACTTGCCAAGCTCGGCTGCTCCAGCTGAACAAAGCCTCACTTTGGCACATCCACACAGGGAAACATCAGGCTCAGGCACTGGTTCACCTTTTGCCCTGCACCAAAACTTAAAATAAGCCTTTTTTTCTTGAAGAAGAATCTGCAGGCAGGTGTAAACTCTGCATTTCAGGCACAACAGATACTGCTGTGTCATTAGACTTAAAGGAATATATTATTTTTATTCCTTTTCTCTGGTTTTAGACAGAAACTATTTCTTTAATATTCAGGATATTAATCCAGATATAGTTGTTTTTCACAAACAATTCAATAATTATTCATAACCATGATGGCATAACTGCTACAATAACTGTTTTCTTTGCTGTGTCTCATTTTTATCTGAGGTTTTAAACCTTTCCTTGATTAAATAACATCCTTTAACAGACCCCAGTTTTCTCAAGCTTTACAAGAAGTGTCAAACCCTGTGCTGCCATTGACATCACCATATCTTTGCTCACAATTTGCTTTGCATTTGAAAGCAGATATTACTGCAGAGATGTTTTTAGGGGCTCATTTCACAGCTGTCCATGAAAACCACGAAGTGAATTGTGTTTCAGCAGTGACATTTAATAAAAGCCTGTAGTTTTACTTTCCTGAATTCAACAAGCATGAGCAGTGCTGTGTTTTCTGTTGGCCAGAGCAGGGGAGGTGGTTTGGCAGGTGAGGAAAAACAGGGACCATGCCTGCATATCCTCAGTACAGAACACAGCTCACAAACACAAGAAATGGAATAATTAATCCTAAAATGAGCACAAAGTGAGACTGAAAGGTCAGCCAAGCTGATGGGCATGTTTTGCAGCATAACAATTTCAGAAATGATGTTGAACTTCTGCAGGTTACGTGGTGCTGGAAATGCCACCCACCTGCTTGAGCTGAGCTTCAGCTCTGGGGTTTGGAGTTACACAGAGGAGGATCAGCCACGCATGGAAAGGAACAGCAGAGAGAATTTTGAAGGTGGAGAGGGGGAAGCTGAAGGTTTAAGTTGTCCCTGTTGTAGAGGTCTTAATCATTCATGCTGCTGCTAATAGTAAATTATGACTTTAAATGTCAGACCATGGCTGTGCATCTGCATCAGAACCAAGGAAAATCTCTCGTTACTGGCATTTGGCCTCTAGGAGAGGAGTCACCAAGAACAGTTTTCCCTGCTGCTGCTGCTCTGCAAAAGATGGAAAACTGTGCCCTTGCCAGACTCATTCCTCCAGGATGAATGTTACATTCCCCCCTACTTGGTTATAATATAAATGAACATATAATTAATTCGTTTTTTGGTCAAAAACAGTATCCAAAACTGATTTGACCACTGGAGATGGAATTTTTCTGGGTTAGAAATGAAGTGCATTAACAAGACAAAAGAGAAAAAGCTGAAAAGAAATATTCTTAGTGTTTTCACCCATGTCAAATGGCTTTAAGCTGAAAGAGGGGAGATTTAGATGGGAAATTGGGAAGGAATTGTTCCCTATGAGGGTGGGGAGGCCCTGGCACAGGGTGCCCAGAGAAGCTGTGGCTGCCCCTGGATCCCTGGAAGTGTCCAAGGCCAGGCTGGATGGGGCTTGGAGCAGTGGAAGATGTCCCTGCCCATGGCAGGAGTGGCACTGGATGGGCTTTGAGGTCCCTTCCAACCTAAACCATTCCATGATTTTGTGATTTTATCAACAACAAATTCCCTGGCAACAAAAAACCCTAGAGAATCAGCAGTTCTTATAATGACTACAACTGTCACTTAAAAATACTTACCCTATAAAATATTTACACCTTAAAATGAGATGTGAGACTAAACACAAAAACCAGACAGAAGGAAACATTAACTTTAAACATGTGCTGTATATAATTGTAGATTAAAATATTACAGCAAGTCATTTTTTCTTGATGTTCTCCAAGCAGCCTCATGAGGAAATATGACAGTTTTGACAGAACACATTTTGCAAACACAGGTAGCAATTTTGCTAAAAATACACAGAATTCTAGTTTTATTCGTATCAAATAATGATATGTTAAATTTTAATTTAAAAATTACAGCTGTGTTGGTATAATTCAGTTCCTGCTAAATAAGTAAAATCAATCCAAGAATTAAATATTTAGATTTTATTAAAATAGGATGCCATTTCTATAGAATGTATTTTAGCTGCTTAAAACACATATTTATTGAGAGATTTTGTAGGTTTTCCTAGTTTTCCTTTGCAGAGAAGCTATTATCTATCAGCATTGCACCATTTATGTCCTGAATTAAGTATGTTCTAATATCAGAGTGCCAAATATTAGAAGCCAAAGATTTCATACTTGAAACATTTAATGATGTCACAGTCCAGCATTAGAAACCCCATCAGCACAAACTCTCCTTAGATCAAGCAGAATAATAAACACTAATGAGATTGGTTCATCCCTTTTGTCTGATTCACAGTTTTTTTCCATGAAGTGTTAAACACTGATATTTTACTCATTCTTTGGGCCAGCAACAATTCTTTAGTGAAACTCAGGACTTATTTTGGGCTTTGACGCAGCTCAAACGAAAACCTGGCAGAATAATAATGTCCTTTAATTGTATTCATCACCTGAAGCAGTCAGTGTTTAATAAACCTAATCAGCTCCCCCTTCCTTCCTGCAATCAGGTGTGGCAGTGTAGTTTTCCTCCCACCATAGAGAGCTGGAGCCCAATTAATTAGAGCACTCCAGCTTCTCCCCACTCCATTTAAACCCTGTGCTGTGTCCTGGGACATTTATTGTCACAAATAAACTGCATCTCATTCCCATTGAGCTGGGACTTGTTTCCATGCCCACACATTGGCACAGGGATGTGGGATTCAGCTGCCCTGTGGCTGGGGGTTGGTTGTGGCAGTGCTGGTGTGTTTGGGGAGCAGTGCCAGGCACGGGGTGGGGTGCTGGGGTGGCTGTGCAAGGGCAGGACTTGGACTGGATGGTCCCTTCTGGCTCAGGACATTCTGTGATCCCATAACTCCATCACAGTTAACTCCTAATAACTCATCCCATAACTCATAATGACATTTTTGTCCCTGCCATTTGCCAAGGGAATGATTTTGGTTCTCAGCACAGGAGGAGGGGTAAAGAGACATCCTTTAGTTTCAACCACGACACAGCCATGGAGGTCTATCACTAAAACATCTATAGGTATTTATCTATAAGCCATAACATCATTAATTGAATGTCATTAAATCTAATTGCATAGGATTTCATCTTTTTGGGGAGCAGCACATGTCACATTAACACAGCCACAATGAGGAGGGGTAAAGGGGGTTACTCCCAGTTAACCATGTAAGAAGGATGCATTTTGTCTGAGGTGAAGAGTGCTTCAGGAAAGGCTAAATCTGAAATTATTTTAAACTGTAAATTAGTGAAATCATTACTCTGCCTTCTCAGAATAAATTGATATTAATGTTGTAGCACTGTGACTCAGCTGACCACGTTTCAGGAGCAGCAGCCATGTCCAGAGGGGATTTTTGTTAGTTTGTGTATTTGTTTTGTTGGGTTTTAGGATAGACAGGAGCTTACAAGCTGTTCAGGCTCTGTATGCTATGTTTAGAAGGTATAATCTGCTTTGTACCTATTGACTCTCTTTCCCTGGGATACCAAATTTCCTCTCTGGGCCATAAAAATAAACATGCATTCATGGTATAGACAAGGTGCAGATGTCCCTATGTGTACCAGAGAATCATCCTGATTTTATAATTTCCTTCGAAAAATTATCTTCCTGTGGTGATATCAATGATTCCTGACTTTTAACAGAAAATTCAGGGACTGATAAAACTGCACATGTAGCAGCCCTTCTCTGAAATAAAGATGTTCTTCTCACAATTTCAATGAAAACATGATACACAAAAACAGCAACAGCAATAACTGAAGTACCTTCCAATAATAATATCATTTAAAAAGCTAATACTTGATAAGTAAAAGGAAATGAAGGCAAATTAATAGCAATATTATCAACAGGCTGAATCATGACCTATTGTTGTGCAGACACCTGACTTTTGCACAGCTATTCCAGGAAAATTACAAGTTTTATTTCCAAGCTGGCTTGTCTTGGACATCATCTTCATTTTGGGAGCAGCAGTGAAAAGTTTCAAAGAAATGCTGTTCTACTTATGAGCACTTAATATTATAGCCTCAATATTTAATATAATTTACAGAAAACCACTCTATTTGCCAAATTCAGCTGGGCATGGTTTTATAGGTGGTTTCAGTGCACTAACTAGAAAAAAGAAGGTAAAAGGCAGAGTAAATTGTAATTATGTCTTGCCATATGGCCCTTGTTAAAGAAGGAAGAGGTTTCTTACTATATATTTTTAATTCAAAATGAGCTACCCTTTGTAATACAGCAACAACAACATCTTGAAAAAAATGTGTGACCCTAAAATTCAGGTGGGTCACTTCTGCCTGGGACACTATTAATAATTACCTGATGAGACAGTGATGATTAATGGACTTCAGGTGTTCCAACAGGACAAAGTGAAAACATTTGAGGCCTGGCTGAACCTCAGAGGGAGAGGAGGAGTTGCTCTGAAACTCAATTACACAAGGTTAAAGTTCCAGTGAAGAATATTCCTGTAAAACTTGGGACAGGCTTTACCTCCTCAGCACACAGAGGGGCTGGATTTTGTCTGTTCTATTTCTGAAAGAGATTTCCTGGGAATTTGGCAGCATTTTGGGCACTGTCCTGTGCAGCTCAGCAGCCAAGGAAACTGCTGGGAAGGAATGTCACTTTGGGAAATGCACTGCCAGTGATCCTTGGACAACATGAGCTGTCCAGAAGAGGAAAAAAAAGAGAAGAAATAAAAGTAAGTCACACTTTTGTTTCTTTTTTGCTGCCAGTCTAGCAAAGGAAAATGTGTTGTGACTCAGTGGGCTTTGGAGAAATGGTGCAAACTACAGGTATCTCTTCCATGAAGGGATTCTCCAGAGCAACAGGTTTTAAAATGATGATTATGGTGGTAGAAAACCTTGTTCCATGTTATTTCCCCTTGGCATCTCCTCGAGGTCAGCCTGACATTCCCCAGCTGGAAGAAAATCCCCTCCCACCTTTTCTCCATGAAGAGCAAAGGCATCTGGAGTTACTGTCCCAGCGTTAAACATGCAGGTATTGATTCCATGAAAAGCACACAGGAACAAGTTTTACCCTTATGAGGGTTGATAGCTTCTTTCCCTGAGATTTTTCTCCTCTTCAAAGCAGAAGAGAGCAGAGATTGCCCTTGTGTGTCCTTGGAAGTCTTTCTCTGGGGCTTTTTCCTTCAGCCTTCCCAGCCTGTGTGAAGCTCCCCTGGGCTGGGGGATGTGCTGAAGCTCCCCTGTGTTGCACACAGACACTTCTGGCCAACCTTTTCCCCCAAAATATCTATTTTTTGGGGTATTGAAACCAAAAACAGAGCCCAGCTCTACTTTCCCGTGGCAGCTCAATGCCAGGCACCTCAGCAGGATTAATTCCAGGCCTGGGATGGTGCAAGATCAGTACCCTGACTGCAGATTGTATTTACATATTGGGATCTGTGCTTCTTCCAAGGAAATGTCTGGAGTATAAGGAATGTCTGCAATTGGGGCTGCAATACAAGAGCAAAGTAATTATTTCAATTTCCTGTTACAGATTTCTGTTAAAACCTGCTTGGCTGAAAAAGAGAAACATTTAAATGAACAGTTTTCTGTTTGTGCAATTTGTGTACAAACAAGTTCTTTAAAACAAAAATCAAAGTTGTTTTTTTCTTGTATTGATAAGGCTTATTTTCCTCACATACCATCAGTCTTCTCTTTTATTTTCCCAATAAGATATTTGATTTCTGCTGGTTGAGTTTCTTGACTTGCATCTGTGAGTGGCCCTCGTGAGGTTCATCAAGTGCTATAATCTTTAAAAATAAAAATCAATGGGTGTTGCCTTTTTTTTTTTTCTCATAAAGAGTTTTTTGCTTATAATTCCAGCCAAATTTAAGGAAATCTTCCAGCAACACCATTTTTCAAAGAATTTCAAATCAAAAAGATTTGTATTTTCAATGCTCAGAAAGGCATCTCCCTACATTGCCTTGACATTTGCAGTCTAAGGGAATGTTAGACTACAAAGAAATCAATAACAATATTATTCAATAAAATGAGTGATATTTCTGGGAAGAAAATTACAAAGTTCAAATTTATTTATGTTTAAAAACGTGTTGACTTAAAGGTTTTCCTGACCCCCCTGTAAACCTGATGCTCATGATAACAAAATGTTCATAACCAGTGTTAGTGGGTCAGTCACATGTTAATTTTAGAATATATAACTTTGTGGGCCATCAAAGTCTTTTTTGTGTAGAAGACTGAAAATTTTTGTGTATCTTCCACATGGAACTCCTTTTCTCCTTCTTTTACTGGAAGTTTTCTGATGGGATCCAGCACAGCCTGAAAATGTGGCTTTATTTTTTTGCTCTTTTGCATTGAGCTTGGTACACCTTGGAGTTCTAGTGCCACTTATGCAGGTTTTTATGGGCTCTTGGGAGTGGGAAAGGAAAACTGGCCAAGTTAATAAGTGTGAGTTTGGTACAATAGTGAGAAGACAAATAATCCACTGCAAATATAAGTCTAAGTTCTAAGGTTGTGGTACTTCTGGAGGATAATTTTTATGAAACAATAAAAGCATCAGAAAAGGGCTTCATTCCTCTTATGAAAGGTTTAGATGCCCAACAAAAATTGGGCAAGATCTATCCTAAGTAATAGCATCTTGGAAAAATAAGCAGTTTTAAAGTAGAAGTAAAACAAAATTAACAAAAAGCTGGGGGGAAAAAAAAAGAAACAGCATCTTTGATATGAGTGGGGTTAAGATTTCTCCCTGTTTCCTTATTGATTTTCAGACTTGTTTTATATGTACAAGAAACATGGGGTTGCAGAAAAATCCATCCCAAGAAAGACAAATGCCAAGTTTTTGTTGGGTGTGACACAGGCAGCAGGCTGGAATGTTGACTTCTGCTCTGGTCACCAATCAGCAGATAATGAAATTTCTAGCTGGAATTTTTTTTCTTTATTTTTTGTATGGGAATGTGTTTGCTTTTCAACATCTAACATTTACCTAATTCATTGTGTCTCACAACAAAATAAATTGCCTGATTTTCCTAACATTGAGTGTTTCATAACATTGTGCAGCAGAAGATTCTCAGGAACACAGAGGTCATCTGGAAATACTCCCCTGGCTGTGGTTAGTTACAAATATATGGGCTGAAGTGGAGGAAAATCCTCTTTTTTTTGATCACAAGACTCACTTCTTATGTCAAATAGCAAAATTGATGTTGATCATAAAGATTAAGTAAGGAGGACTTCCAGTACCAAGTCTCAGGGTTAAATCTTTCCTGGAGATGTGAACTGCTTATGGAGTCAGTGGGAAATCATAAATACCATTATTATGGTTTATGGAAGACCTGAGACTGTTCCCTACACACCTAAAGCAGAATATGGAATGACATTGAAAAGATTGCTGTGAACTTATTTTATGCAAATGGTTGTGAGCAGAAAGGATTTGAATTCATTACAAACTGGAAAATATAACATTTTTCTTGCATCTCTTGGGGATGTTCTGTGCAAGGCTAAGGATTGAACTGAATGATTCTTGAGGGTCCCTCCCAGCTCAGCAGATTCTGTGATCTCTGTATTATTCCCTCAGAGATTTTTCTTCCTTCCTCACTGGGAACAAGCCAGAAGCTGTTGGACATAAAACAGATGAAGTGAAATATCTGTGTAGTTCCTCAAGAGCTAGCTGAAATTATGAAATTATCCAGCGTGTAACTAAATGTGAATTTTCCCATAAAACACTTGAGTTTCATGAGTTTATTGTCAGGAGAGTGACAGCCCCATCTATTATTTAGACCTCCACAGGCACTATCAGTGCACAAAACCCTCACATCCCTCACTGCTGGCTCTTTCTAGGTTAACTAAATTCATATTAATGATTTTTAGTAAGAACCAAGAAGTTGTTGAACAGTCAGGAGAGAAGTTTATTTAGAGAAACCCATGCAGAAGAGAAGTGTAGGGGTGAGCAGCTTTAAGAGGAACTAGAGATTGAACCTGGTTCAGCACTGAGCTGCTCAAGTTCTATCACCAAGGTGAGACCAAGCCCTGTGCTGGTGAAAAGAGAGGAAAAAAATCTCTTTTGTCATATTCTGTAGACAAACTTTAGATAATTTTGTGCATATTTAATGCAAGAATACAGAGAAATTCAATATTTCTGTAACAAATTCAGTGCCTCTGTGTTTGAAGGAACTTTCCCAGAGATGCTCTAAAATATAAAGATTTTAATCTGTGATAAAATTGATAAAATAGCTACTTATTTCCATTTCTGTTTCCAAAATGATCAAATTAACAAGTTGCAAGTAAACATTTGTTTTGAATTTGTCTCATTAGTGCCAATATTGAAAGGAGTAAATTTTTGTTCCAAATCCAGACCTTTACCAAAAGCAGTAAACTCACAGCACCTCTGGACCATACATCATATTTCTATAGGTTTAAATAGGAATATCCTCAGCTGAACAAGATCCAGAAGGATCAAGTCCAACCCCTGGCCCTGCACAGTCCTACCCTGTGCCTGAGAGTGTTGTCCAAGGAATCTGTGGAGATTTTTAGCTCCTTGATTTTATCATGCCTTGACTTCTCCTGCTGAAAAATTTAGGCAAGACATAACCAAAAGCTATTTAGTGAAAAATAACCCATCAAAACAAAAATGGCTTTAAATATTAAAGAATTTTTAGTTGAAGTTTTGGAAGTGAATTCACTACAGGACAAGGGACTTGTGTCCTTGAGCTCCCTTTTTAACTCTTTCATTCACCTTCTCATACAGCCTTTCTCTACACTCTGATTTTTAGTATATGCAACTGTTTCTTTATTTGCACATGGTTTCATGTTTTTTGATAAGTGATTCCTGTACATTTGGCTTTTTTTTTTGTGCTATATTTAGATCTAGTAGAACTTCTCTTTCTGCTAGAGAAATCACAGGAACATAAAAATTAGATAGCCTGAAGCCTCCACAGATTTCTCATGTTTAATTTTTTCAAGTTGCTATAGTAACTTATAACAAAAAAAAAATCATATTGTGTAAAAAAAATACTCTAGGTAAAATAACAAAACTTCATAGAAAACCAAATTAGATTCCAGTCCAAGAGAGGAGATTGAAACACATAAAAATAAAATGGCTACCACTATATTTTAGATCTATGTAAAGGAGAGCATTTAAAAATCTAAAGGTGGAAATCAGTCTTTAATCTGCAGCAATGTAAGTAAACAGCATAAACTTAGTTTTAATTTTCTTTGTCTATCCCAAGGGATTGGTTGGTGATGTTTAATCTTCCTGCTCAATCCAATTTCTTCATATGAACTCATGGAGTTATACAGGAATTCAGCTGTGAAAGTGTAAAGAGATTTAAAAAAAAAAAAAACAAAACCCACTCAAATCCACCCTTAAGAGAAGCTGTGGCTGCCCCTGGATCCCTGGAAGTGTCCAAAGCCGGGCTGGATGGGGCTTGGAGCCACCTGGGACAGTGGGAGGTGTCCCTGCCATGGCAGGAGGTGGCTCTGGATGGGCTTTGAGGTCCCTTCCAGCCAAACCCAGTCTGAGATTCCATGAAATTCAACACAAAAACTCTTAACAAATGGGACCTCCCAAAATTCAGGATAATTTCATGGTGAACAAGTGTGCCTTAATCTCCACTCAGATTATCTATGTCCTTAAAAGCAACATGTTCCCAGCTCTTGGAAGGCTGATGATAATCCGCTTAAAGCAGGGGAATTAGCATCTCTTTATTAATACAAAACCACAAAAATTCCGTTTGCACTTGCACCTCCCTGTAATATAATCCCTTGCAATAAATGATATGCAAAGAATATTCCATTTCTCTGAAGATGAAGTTCAGTTGACTTAGTAGAAATCCACAATCTGCAAAGAGAAAGCACATCAAATATTCTCTGCATCCATTAATAGCTGATTAAACAGTGACACTGAAATACTGAATCAAATTGTTTCCCCTATAAAAACTTTTGAAGAGCTTCCTTGAAGAGTCTATTCCTATATGGAAATCTGTGTGAAACATTCTCAAAGACGAAATGAAGGGATAAATGAAGGCTCAGAGATGCCCTGTAGGTGACCTTTTGGTTGACTAAAAACTTCATGTTCCTTGTCATTTTATAGGTCCCTGTTACCAAGTTTCTCAGCCCATCTTCAAATGTTGTGGTCATTTTATTTTACTTCTTTCTCTGGTAAAAAAGTAAAAATGTTATTGCTCATTTCATAGTCTTAATCATATTTAAGATGCACTGACTTACTATGGTGAGGCTTGTGAAGATGAAAGAATAACCTGGGGTCAGTTTTGAGGCCCTCAGGATGAGACAGACATTGAGGGGCTGGAGCCTGTCCAGGGAAAGGAACAACAGAGCTGGGGAAGGGGCTGGAGCCCCAGGAGTGGCTGAGGGAGCTGGGAAAGGGGCTCAGCCTGGAGCAAAGGAGGCTCAGGAGGGACCTTGTGGCTCTGCACAACTCCCTGACAGGAGGGGACAGCCAGGGGGGTTTGGGCTCTGCTCCCAGGGAACAGGGACAGGAGGAGAGGGAACGGCCTCAGGCTGGGCCAGGGGAGGATCAGGTTGGATACTGGGAAGAATTTCTTCACTGAAAGAGTGGTCAGACATTGGCACAGCTGCCCAGGAAGGTGTTGGAGTCCTCATCCCTGGAGGGATTTAAAGCCATGTCAATGTGGCAGCTGGGGACATGGGTCAGTGGTGGCCCTGGCAATGCTGGGGGATGGTTGGGCTCGGTGATCTCAAAGGGGTTTTCCAACTTGAACTATCCTATAATTCCATTTTGGAGCATTGAGGAAATATTACCTTTGAAAAAGACCAAGAGGAATATTTTGAGGGAGATAAGGAAGATGTGCTGATATGGCTTTGGCTGCGGGAAAGGATCCTGTGCTGTTTAAGAATGAAAGCTGAAGAAATCAGAAATTTTCTGAGAAATTGAACTTGGAGATGAGGGAGAATAGCTGCACATTAAACTCTCTAATCAGAGACCAGCCAGGAGATATTAGCATGATACAGAAAATCAGATTCTAATGTTAAATTAATGTTGATTAAAAAGTGAGAAACTGATTGCAATGGAAATAGAAGCCCCTTCTTCATCCATGGGGCATAAGCACCACAAAAATTAATTATTAATAAAGTTCAGCTACCGAAGTATTTAATATTCCATAAATGAGCTCCTGGCTCCAAGAGAAAGAGTGGCTTCCTTTATCAGTTCATGGCAAGCTTTGCTTGTGGAATCACTAAGAACAATATTGATGGCACTGAGGAATGTGCAACTGGGTTTTTTTTCACAATGCTGAGCCTATTTAGTCCTGACAAACTGGAACACAGAGCTCCAGGATAAATGCAAACTATCAGACATTGGATCTTTACTCCCAGTAGGGGAAATGTGGACAGTCTATTTAAATAGTGCAGCTACTACACTACAGCTAATTTATTAATCATAATTGAGGTGCAATATGCTGCATTATTTAAGGCTTTCCTACATTTCCACTTGCACAGTTATTTCAGGGAGATTCATAACTGTTGGCATGTGGAGCAGTCATTATTCTAATTAGGAGGGAAAATACTGATGGCTCAGTTCATCCTCCAACAAATCAATATTTAATTAACAATATGTCACCACCCAAAAGTCTGGAATTAAATTTTGTGTGGGTAAGAGGACAATACTGTTCTTTACCCACTCTGCTCTATACATTAAAATACTTGGACACATAAGTGAAAATGTACAAAAAGGCTATCACAAAGCATTCAGGCAGCCAGGGTCTCTTTTAACCTAGCCTCAATATAATAGTATATTTGGATTTTTATTTTTTTTTTTTAAATCTAGATTTCTCCCTTAACTTAGATCCTTCCTTTTGTATGAGAAACCAAAAGTCCTCCAAAATATCAGTATGCAAAGAGCTCTGGCTGTGAGACTCAGGCACATTCAGTGCCTGGGCTCTGGGAAACTTGGAGGAGATTTAAACTTCCTTTCCATCACTATTCTCCTATTGGGGTCTTTCCAACAGCTGGTACATAAATGTAACCATATTATTATGTGTATGAATATTTAGTGCAGAGGATAGCAGTGTTCCTAAGGAAACTTTGGAAAATCTTCTGCAAATGCCTCATCTCTATTGAAATTGTTTGCCAAAGTTTTACTGGACAAAATACAGAGATAAAAATTGAAGTGAGGCAATCATTGGCTCTTGAATAATCCTGAATAATCTTGACTAACCCAGCAACATTCCTATGGTTTTCTTCAATTTCGTTTGTGGTAATGAAGGATAATGTTTAGGGGGTATTTCTTTTTTAGGAATGTAGTTCTGCAATGTGTGACAGGCAAAAGGATATGGGAGGTGAGAGAGAACACAGGATTGAAAAAGACACAGCTGGTCAATACAATACTCTCAACACAGAAAATACCTTAATATTTTTATGTTAAGAATCTCTAGAATATTACTGAATTTTACTAAATATTAGAAATACTAATTTTACAGAAGCCCACTTCCCTGGGGACAAACTACAAACAGTGTTTTCTTTAGCATAATTTCAGGGTAAATTAATTTTGTAATTAAAGGTAAATTGGTTTTGGTTTTTCTTCAAAGCTAATAGGTACCCTTATATTAATTTAGAGCTCATGGATTTGCTGTTCATTTATGGTTTCTTGTATTTAGTTGTCTTAAAAGAGAATATTGCTCCTACGGTACATTCACAGTCTTTCCTAGTCCTGATTGAATTGTCACAGCTTGGTTTTAACCCTTTTGAAATATTAAACTTGTAAGCCCTGGAGACTTTTAACTTTCCAGGTGGTAGCAAGTTAAGCCTCCTGTCAGGTCTCTGCTTTTCCCTGGTACATGACCACCAGGCAGGATATAATCGCTGTAATTCCTTCAAAGCCAGGGAAGGAGATCAAACAGTGCCTTTTCCTGCAGTAACTTGGCAAATCCCAGGTGTGAATGCTGAAGCTTTCCCAAGGCCATGGGAATGTGTGCAGCAGGGTCAAACCAGTGCCAAGGCAGAGCTCTGGAGCAGGGATTACCCTTGGCAGAAACAGGGAAGGGGCAACTTTATTGCCACAGAGCTTTTCTTTCCTTACTGCAAGGAAATTAGATTTATTCTTTAGGAATATATATTAATATCTGTAGGAAAATATTACACCAGTTGTTGTCCTGTGAAATAAAACCATTTAGGGCTTCTTGCATGGAACTCTGTCCATGGGTCCAGTTCTGAAGTCCAAATCAGTTCTTCAGCACAGGTCTAAAATTCTAGGATTTTCCAGTCTGAACGGAGGTGGGTAAAGACCTCCAAGATCACCAAGTCCAACCTTCTAGACTGTTTTACCTGGCTTTTGCAAATTGTTTTCTTTGAAGTTTTTAAGTCATTTGAATCAGCTGAAATTATTTTCTCAGCTTTCTTCACTTGTAACTCCATAATTCAGGCCCAGATTGAGGTTTCATCTGCAAAGAAAACCCCCGTGGAAACCCTGTGTTCATGTGGAAACCACGTCCATGTCCACCATGCATCTGTCTGTTTTCAGAGAACTTCTACATTTTGATGTGTTTCCAACTCTTCTTTTGGCCCTAGAATACAGAAACTGGAAAAATATCCATTGTTCTGGTACCAGGGAACCTTCAGCTTGGCTGTCCCAGAATCTGGATGTGAGCTTCTCATGCAATGAGTTATTTGTGCCCTTCTGTGTTGAGTGCTCCTGTTCCTGGTTCTTTTTCCTTCAGCTTTTAGCATGGTGTTCAGGACTGTGGTCAGAAAGTCTGGAAAAAACACAGGAAGCAGAAAAACAGGACCACATCTCATTCCATCATCATATATATGAGAAATAGCCTGTAGGAGGTTATTTTATCCTTTTAGTCATAACAGACTGCTTGCAAAAGAGAGAAGAGACTTTAAATTTCCTTTGAGACACAAACCAGGATCAGAAGCAGGTTCCAAACAGGCTAATTGTTATCCCATAGACTGACTGGAAACTCTGTTAGATTACAGTTCCATTGTGCTCTACTAATTAATATATATAAAAGTAACTTGTTTATCTTTTTGCCTTGGAAACAAAAGAATGAAGCAACAAAATTAGGTCTTTCATCATGTGGGAAAGAACCAGCAATAGAAAAGTGGGCTCCAGAACCTGATCAGCTTGTCTTTCAGAAGAGAAAAATATGATCAAAATCAGGAATTGCTCTCTATATTCCTGACCTGAAAAATCAACTGCATGTGACAGTTTTCCTCGCTGTCCTCAAGGTGGAAGTTGTTACCACACCTTGCTGGGTGAAACTCAAAGCTATGAAGTAGAAAATGCACCATAATTTAAGGATTTAAAAATACTGTGCATTACCTAGATAAAGATATACTTTGTATTCCTACTGTTCTCCCACATTCTCCACATGACACCCCAAATTACCACTCTCCTCATTTATCATGTTGGGGATGTAAGATACCTGGATGGGACCATGGTGTAGTCTGACATCACAAAAATAAAGATACTTTTTGGTATCTGCCTCCCTAAACCCAAACAGGACAAAGCAAACACTGTCTGCAAATAATTTACATTTCTTTAGGTAGCATATACCTTAATGTCACTGGAAACTGCACAAAGTGAGGAAATATTGACCTGGGAATCCTGACAGATTTGTGGAGTCTCTCTGGAGTGAATTCCAGACTGCTTGGCCTACTAAAGATGCTGATTCTGCTGCCTGAAATGTGACACTTCTGCCATACCCCAGAGACAGGACTGGGACAAAGGTCTCACTGGCCCCTGGTATGAATGGGGAGGAGGAACAATTCACCTTTTTTTTTAATTCTTCCAAATATCCTTTTTCCTGAGCTGAGGATGCACAATGAAAGTGCCCCTAAAGACCTAAAGAAGGACAGTGGCTTGGCTCTGGCTGGAACCAAAGCAGAAATGCTGACCTAGAAATGGAGATCTTCCTTGGGTGGGAAGGTTTTATTATTAATTCCCTTGCAGTTGTGCTGAGGCAGTGATGAAAATCTGCCTTGCTACAGTTAAATATGAGGGGCAGCTGACTAGAAGTGATACCACTTCCAATTCCCTGATTATTTATGCACATGCAGTGTGGGATGGTGGGGGATCTGCACCACCACACAGGAATTTGTTACAGATTCCTCCCCCAGCAGTGGAGCTGAACTCCTGTGAAATCCTGCTGCCTGAGGCTGAAGCCAGGCTTTTCTCCATGCAGGATTTTTATCAGTCAACCTGTGACATTCACTCTCTGGCCTTTAGGAAAAAAGGGAACTGTGCTGTTACCACCTAGAGGAATTTTATTGCAAGTGGAATGATTAAAGTCTGTGCTTTTGGGAGTGTGGGACAGGTCTTTATTCTTGCTGCACCAATTACTGTCTGATTTGTCCAGCTGTTGTTCCAGTTGTCTATGGAATAGGACTCCACTCTTTATGGAATGGATTACAGGGAATGCTCGTATTTGTGAGCTCTTAATTAAAAAGACAACTTGGTCTAATTTGCAGATAGGTCTAAGCTATAAAACTCAGCTCTAGATTTCAACTCCTTCCTTCCCTTTAAAGAAACAAAAGCATTTATTAGGATTCAGACTTTGGATTGCCCAATTAAATAGAGAAGGGCCAACTGTGAAATTCAATTCTAACTTCATCCCAGAGAAACCTTTTCCTGGGAGACATGATTTTGTTTTAGATTAAGCACTGCAGATCTTGTATAAACAAACCCAACTCCCCCTCTTATTTAGATACTGTATTAGCAATAAATCCAGTCTGGATCATGGAATCACACAATGTTTCATAGAATAAGCCCCACTTCATCATTCATGATTTCAAGAGGTGTGGTTATACCTTCCACATACTGAGAATTAAATAATACAGTCACGGTGAAAATATTCTCTGTGTTTACACAGATAATTGTCATAGATGGCTCAGATAAGATCTTTGTTATCAGATAATTAATAACCAGAGCTTAGGTGAATAACAAATATTCAATTTATGTGGAAAATAACCATCTGAGGATGCTGAAAAGCAAGAAGATGCTGAACTGAATGCAAAAGGGTAAAAAATATTAGGATTAAATAAGATGTGTATGGAAAGATATTTGGATATTTGGGTTATCAGCTCTGATGTTTTTATGACTTTAAAAAATATATTTCTTATATACCTATCTCACAGATTATCAATATATAACTGTATTCCATTAATGTTCCATATATTCAATATCACCACTGAAATATGTCTATAAAATCACTGTAAATTCTAAACATGATTTCTGTAGTAAAAAAGAAAACTTTTCTTCTTATATTGCTGTTTCTTTTTGCTCCAAGGATATTTTTGACTGCTGTTGATCAATCCAGATTTATTTGACTGAATGTCTTGCATTATTTAATACACTCTGTATTGCCCTGCTCTGGTAGCTGGTATTGAACAACAGCTTTTAAAACTTTTTTTCCCCTTGTTATTTTGGTATTTGTAGAAACTTTACAGAACAAAGGTGAAATTCTGTATACCACCACCTAAATTTGAGCATACATCAAGATATCTCCCAGAAAAAAGGTGCCAGCAGGTAGGACTCTGCTTTTGGAGTGCCAGAGGCAACCTCCAAACTGACATCAAGAACATGGGGTGGTGGGTTTTGTTTCCCATGGGAAAGGGCCAGCATCTCTATCCTGGACACTGTGGCTGGAATTTGGGGCCCCCCATCTAAATTTGAGCATGGATCAAGATTTCTCCCAGAGGAAAAGTGCCTGCAGGCAGGACTCTGTCTGCTTTTGGAGTGCCAGAGGGCACCTGTTTCATGTCAGAAAATGATTCCAGGCTGTTGCAGGCAGCCTTTCTTCTTTTGAGAAATGGAAACCTCTACAAGCTTTAGGGGAAAAAAACNGACACTTCCAGGGATCCAAGGGCAGCCACAGCTTCTCTGGGCTGGGCTGCAAGTGTCGAGTTTGCTGTGGACAGAGGAGTCTAAAATTATTTCAAATGTTTTCAGGTAAAGCCAAGATCGCCAACTGCGACATAAAATACATTGAAAGTACAAATTGTTCAACAGCCATTGAATCTGGGCTTTGTTAAAAATAAAAGTGCCACCTGACAGGTCAATACATGAACAGCTGGGATTTTCAAGAGGAATTTTGTGTTTATCACTGAATGACCAAGACTTTTCCAAGTATGCTTCTGGAGTATCATATTCAGGATTTAGTGGGATCAGTAGCTGTGGAATCATTCAATTCCTGCCTTAAAAATGGTAAAACTTGCAAAAAAATCAGAGAAAAAATGAGTTAAATAAAAAGGGTTCTGGCATTTGACATTTCTCAGTTTCTTTCTTTACTCAAAACAGAAGCTGAATATTCATTTTCTCATTCTCGTGGCTATGTATAATGTATAATTATGCTATATTGTACTACAGGTGTGAAAATAACAGTTTACATATTATAATATTATATACCTAACTCTTGTGCATGATTTTTTCCATTATACAGTAGAGAGTGCTGGGAAGAGATTTTGGGGTTATTCATGGTATTCCCAGCATAGCTGCAGACAGGAGTCTGCAATGCAGACTTTGGATTTAGTCCAATGGTTCTAATTTAGGTGAAAACAAAAAAAGTTTGTAGATATATGAAAGATTAAAAAAATTTTAAATTTTAGTAGATAACATATTCTACTGCTTAGTGGGGTTGAATTTGTTTTGAATATTATTAAAACTCCCATTTTTTAATGTTATTTATTATTTCCAAAATTAAGTACTCATCAAAGAATCACAGAATCATGAGCACCCAAAATCTGTGACATCTGTCTAGAAAATATAATCATGAATTTTATTTGTATTTTCACTGACCTTTCCATTCTATCTAATATACATAAATCTTCAGTGACTGAAATATAGCATCCCTGTACACCAGGCTAGGATATGTTTCACATGCAATTATGACAAATTAATTCATTACAATTTTGTGTCACATTCTTCATCCTCTGCATTTAAAGTGTTTCCTTCTACAGGATTTTACAGAAACAACTTTTCTTTTTTTACAACTTTTACAGAAATTCTTTCAGGCTTTTAATTTATTTTCGTTTTAACAAGTGCTGCAGCTCCCTTCAAAAATGTTCTTTCTCCAGAACAAGCAGGTAATCTAAAATTGAGGAAAATTTCTTAGTAAGTCTTTACCCTTAGTCCTACAAAGCTGTTTCTTCACAGGATTGTTAAGAGTGGGATATAAAAAGGGTCTGAGCTCTTAAAAGTAACTTAAGAGCACCTGTGCCACGCAGCCAAACCTGGTGCTACTCTGCAGTTCCTTCCTAGGACATAAAAGAAAGTTGGTTTTCCTCCACAATTTTTCTCTTCAGATATTCCACCAGCAGCAATATTTCCCTGCTGGAGCCTGGGAAATGAAAATGTTTTTATTATTGTTGTGTTTATTGTTTATTTATTATCCTAATAAACATTTCTTTATGATTCATCTTTGTTCCTCTTTTGCTTTACCCACAAGACTGTGCTGTAGCATCTCGCAGCAAGAGTTGACCTTGAAATTCTTCACTTCCTAAATAAAATTCACCATTTTTCACATAGGAAGAAGGAAAATAAAATATTTCTTAATTACAGTTGCAAAACATTTCTTCTTGTCACATATTTTCCTTTTTTTTTTCTTTCTTCTTCTTTCCCTGGAAACATTTAAGAATAGATTTGCTCAACAATTAACAACAATCTGGGGGTAGTTTGTATGTCAATGAACAGAACTCCATGAAGCTGTAGGAACTCCCACTTTGCCTGTTCACTCCATGAATTTTAACAGCTATAAAAACTTCACCTTGGAAGATATCCAAGCCTTTACTAATAACAACCTCAGCAAGAAGTATTTTTCCCTGCTCAAAATTAACTACTTTTGTTTGTTTTTCATTTACCTATCAAGGAGAGGTTGTCTCTTTTTTTAAACAGTTTTCCTGACATTTCCCTAATTTCTACTGGGGTTTTTTAGCAAAGTAATCCTCAAGATTTTATTTTATATATATATATATATATTTCCCCCAGGGAGAGATTCTCCTGGAGTTTTCCCACTTTCTATTAGAGAAATTTCTTGATGATGCAATACTTTTTGTCTGGATTGAACCACCCTTGATGCTTGCACTCTGTATTTCAGCACACAGGCTGTAAATTTAGGAGTGCATAATTCACCTCAAACCAGAGGCTGACAGAATTTTGTGGGTCTTACATCGTGTGCCACATCTGCCAGGCTCTTTCCCATCCTTCCCATCCCACTGTGCTTCCCTACAACTGTTTATCAGAGGAAATACAGAAATTTTAGGGGTGGGAGAGCTTCCTGGAGTAGGAGAGTGTCATTACCTCCCTGGGGCTTTAGGAAGGACAGCAGGCTAAAACACTCCTGTCAGGGTGCCACATTCTCTTTGACAGCTCCATGTCCACAGATCCACAACAGATTTTTCCCATGGATGAACAGTTTGTTGGAATGTCTGACCCAAGTGAACTGGCAGAAGAACACTGGAGTGCTCCTGGTGATT